>QNQO01008943.1:0-545466 GCA_003290165.1 Berberis thunbergii | reverse complement strand
ACAGCCCCCAACAACCATGTTTCAGTCTAAAAAAAAGTCCCAAAACAACCGATTCAGTACCAAAACAACCCTACAAACTAGCCATATTTGGCCACAAAATACAACTCAATTCAGCCATGAAACAACTTGGCCAATAGCCCTACATATAGTCCCATTTGAGTGAGGAAGCATAATAAATTCAGCCCTGATTCAACGAACTCATGGCAGCCACACAGCTCGTTCTGGGCCTCGTTTTAACTTCAAACTTCATTCATTAACAGCTAAACGCCCTGAATCTTACAAACTTCCCACTGTCAAAACCAATCATCTAAATACATCAAATCAAGGGAATAAACACCATTCAAAATATTTAACATGCGAACCTGGGAGTTTGACGAATTCCCTAGAACAAACTTCGAATCTCAATATTACATTAGAAAAACCTTTTGACAGGGTTATTACACTAAAGATCACCCAAAATATAATGTTAGTCACAAATAATCGGTACAAGAAAATAAATTTGAGATATCAAAACAACAATTCTACAGTGCCTAGACTTACATGTTTGCTTTGTGCCTGGATGGTACGAGGCACATGGTTTATCTAACGTGGCATGAAGAGATTATTGGACAATTTCTTTTGTTAATCAAAAGAGTTTGTATGGAGGGCATTCCAATTGAAGTTCACAAATGCATAATGGGATGCTCCTGATCATTCTGGTTAACTGAGAAATAATCATCAATATTAACAGGGGGTAATTCAATTATGAATTTTAATAGACTGTGAAAGATTTTAAAATCCATTAAAATATAGGGGTATTCAATTAAGGATTTAAAATAATACATGTAAATCAAGGGGTATTCAAATACAGATTTTAAAGGATTGTTTTATAATCATCAAAATCAAGGGTATTCAATTCATGCTTTTCAAATGTCCACCAAAATCAAGGGGTATTCAAAAGGCAGTGAATTTTGATGGATTTGTTGAATTGATGGACTTTGAAGGATTTGTGTGTGAAAGGTATAAATACCAAAACCCTTTTCAAATCTAGCCTCTTCCCCTCGGATTTCAATTTCTCTCCTTCCTCTCTCCCACCAACACTGTTCGTTTTGGTTTTTCCTTCGACTCCAGTTTCTTTTTTGTCTCAGGTACGTTTCCAACCTTTTCTCCCTTTTTTTATTTGTTTTTATCGTGTTATTCAAAACAAAAAAATAAAGGTTTTGCTTGTTGTGTTTCATTTTTTTTAGGGTTTTTTCACGCTGTTGAACACAAACAAACATAACAAGGTTTTTTTTTCTTTGAACTCTGTCTCTTTCTCAAACGCAAAGAGCTATCAACCAATAAATACTACAAAAATAAACAATCAGTACATGGCTTGGAAAAAGCTTTTCCATTGAATAGCAAGGGAAACCACAATCACAAAAACACCTCTTGACTTTCAAGACAATATTAACATAATCGTTTGAGCCACACATGCATAAGTTTTCACAATGTCTCTGTTCAAAACTAGTCTAGCACGACGCCGGCCAGAGTCCATCGCACGACGTCGGCCAGAGTCAATCGCACCACACCGTCCCTGCTTGCACCACACACACCATTGTTGTCAATTTTTGATCATGGAGTCGATTGGTGATGAGTGCAAGCTAGAAGGAGAGCTTGGTTGAGTCAATCGGTGATGAGTGAACCCTAATGATGACCAGAAACCGAAAGATCGGAGAGATAGAGCATCGTCGAGGAGACGAATGACATTCTCGAGTGGCTCGAGGGACGCGAAGGAGAGATGTGGTGTTCTGCTCCTCAAGTGAAGCAGCGATCTCTTTGGACATTTCCCTGAAGTTTTTCATCTCTAGATCTACCAATTGCTTCTCTAGTGATGATGAATCATCTTGCGGGTGACGAAATTGGGTTGCAACAACACTATTGATTCATTCTTTGCATCAAATTTCTCTTTTGCGAACGCTCCCAAATCTACCATCATCTTTGCTACTGCTGCAACTGTATCAAGCTTCTGTTTCTTTTATTCTTCTTCTCGTTTCGGTGGGTAAACATGAGCAATACTCTTGGAAGGGGAGAGGGAAGAGCAATGGATGTGTACGGAGGAGATTTGGCATTCAAGACTTATTAGGAGATGGAAAGAGCAGGGAGACAGCAGTGGATGTGTTTATAGTGTGGCTGAAGAGTTTATAGTGTGAGGAGACAAAGGTCGGGGAAGGGAGGAGATGAAGGTCGGTTTGAGTGGGGTAGGTGTGGATGTGTTTATAGTGTGAGTGAGAGTTACAACTTTAGCTGAGATATTTCATAATGAAAGAGCATAAACTATTCTTTATAATGTAATAACATAAACTTTAGCTGAGATATTAGTAGTGTACTGTTGATAAACTACTGTTCATAAAACGTTAGCTGACATATTAGTAGCCTATTGTTTATAATGAAACAACATAAATTAGCTACATTTTTTTATTGTATATGTTGGTATTTTTTTATTAACAATTTAATGTTTAGAAATTGGTAGTTGTCATACTATTTTATATAGATGGTATTAATCTACTCTGTATAATATTGAAATTACCTACTTTGTGATTTATGTTAAAATCTTTGGAAATTGTTATCTAGTAGCATCATAAATGGGAAATTCAAAACAAGGAAAGGGGCAATATAACCAGTAGACCTTGCCAAGAGAGCAAGATGTTGTTACGACTACTTGTTGAAGGCATCAAACATAATTGGCGTGATGCTAGTGGTGCGATAAGCAAGCGACAGTAGAAACCAAGATACTTCCAATTCTCAATGAAAAGCTAGGGTGCCAAAACCACCTATAAACACTATCAGAACCGAATGAAATAGTTTAAGAACCAATATCAAACTTTTGTTGATCTTTTGTGCTATAGTTCTGGATTTGGATGGGACGCTGTCTCAAAGAAGTTCGCCGACTGATAATGAAGTATGGAAAGATTAGTTTAAGGTGATATTTTATTTATGTTTAATTTTAATTTATATTGATAAATTACATTTCATAATATTAAAAATATTTTTTTGTTCTTTTTTTAATAGTCCCACCCAAACATGAAAAATCTTCGCAATGGATTCATTTGAAAATTAGTACAATTTGCCAGTGAAATTCAAGGAATACGCGACCTAATGGAAAAAAAGAGAACATGATAGAGAAAAAAACAACATTTTGAAATTCTATCAAAGAGATTCCAAACATGGATAATTCATGCTCATTTCAAAGCACTTGAATTGGTTAATAAGTTGAGAATGAGATACGCGTTTGTGAAAATGTCATTTGAAAGAACATTTGGCAATGGATATAGAACAATATGGAATGAGTATGGTTATTTGGTATAATGTTTAACATTTCGAGTTTCTTGAAACTATTAATGTTTTTATCTTATGTTTGGAATTTTGGTTAAGATTTTTTATTGGATATTGTGTTTAAGAATTTGGTGAATGTTAACGACTTGTTTGCTTTAATATTATACTTTTATTTATGTGCAATTAGGTGATATTATTTATTTTTCAGTGTTAGCTCACTCAATTTTGTCTCGGCTATACATAAAATGGTGTATGTTGATTTTTATTTCTAATTATGCGATTCATTTATTTAGATGATTTTATAATGTCTCAAATGGAAGACGAAGAATTGGAGGAAATGTATTATGAAAGTATAAAGTTGTTAATGATGGCAATAGAAGCAACTATCGTATGTATCCTGGTGTGTTTATGAAGCCATGTAATATTGTTAGAGAAAACGAATATGAAAGACACAAGATTCATATGTGTTGAAGAAATGCTTGCAACGTTTTTGCTTACTGTTGGTCAAAATTATCGATATTGTCAAACTGAAGACACATTTAGGAGATCACATTTCACAACAAAGCAAAAATTTCAACAAAGTTCTATGGCCTTAAACACAATAACACCAGAGATGATGGCCAAACCTAGATCCACAACGCCAGTTAAAATATTGGAGAGTACACGATTTTACCCTTACTTTAAGGTAAGTACTAAATGTGTTATTACTGTTATTGTTATTATTTTTTGTTGTTATTTTTGTGAAATCTTGAATTTATTTTAGGATTGCATCGGAGCTGTTGATGGCACACACATACATGCTGTCAGGATAGTATTGTTGGTCAGGGAAACCAAGGTCAGAGGCCTTTCCAAGACTTTCCTATGGTCTCAAAACTCAATGTTCCCTTTTGAAAAGTGCCCAAATGCTTAACATCTATAATATAGGGGGAAGGTTTGAGCTCTTGACTGTGAGGACGTGTTGCCTCCATTGCATAGTCGGGCCAGACTGTACCGCTAGCATTTTTATTGTTTTCTTTGCATTGCTTTTCAACTTCAAAACTTGTATTTCCATCGATCGATAGCATCGAACTAGTCTTGAGCAACGTCCTTCCGAACGTTCCTCCCCATTGTAATCTATTGAATGTGAATGAGAGCTTTTACTGACTATTGTGCATTGTTATATTGTCTACAGATTGATATTGTGCATTCTCAAGTTAATATTTGTGTCCGTCAAAGTAACTACTCATAGGCTTACTAGTGAATTGGATAGCTAGTGCCGCACGGATTACTAGTCCATGACAATTGGTATCAGAGCCAGAGCTTGTTGAATGCCAACCAGGATGCAGGAACTAAATGAGCGCCTTAGCGCTATGGAGGAACGACATGCCGAGTCGAATGCATAGACTAGAAAGCAGAATGGACCAGTTGAACACTTTGGGATAACAGATTAGTCGGTTGGATGGACTCTTTCACTGGCAGACAAAGTGGATTCGCTGGCTAAGCACGTTGATACTTAGAGGGACGGACAGTCACTAATGGAAGAGTCGCCTCACCCTACAGCTCAAGTGATGAGTGACTTCCAATTACAGTTGGAGGACTTTATTTGCAAGGGTTGGCTTGCTGACTAAGGCCACAGGGACGACTGATCACCTAGGATGAAAGTGCCTGAGCCAAAGTCATATGCTGGGGCACGAGATGGGAAGGAGTTAGAGAACTTCTTGTTTGATCTGGAGCAGGTATTTTCGCGCGTGAACCCCGAATCAGAAGAACCAAGGTTACCATGGCGGCCATGTACTTAGCAGGTGATGCGAAACTATGGTGGAGAACCAAATATGCAGATATGGAAGGAGGTCGCATCCTTATCAGAACTTGGGCAGACTCAAAGAAGAAACTCAGAAATCAATTCTTGCCTAAGAACACTGATTTCTTAGCAAGGAGGAAGCTCCACACCATCAAGCAGACAGGCAATATTCGAGACTATGTCCGACAATTCTCAACTTGCTTGCTAGATATTCGAGACATGTCTGAGAAGGACAAAGATTTTTGTTTCATGGAACAAGCTCAGCCGCTTCTACAGCAGAATTGCAAAGGCAGAAGGTGACAGATATCACAAGTGCTAATTGTTGCGGCAGAAAGGTTTAGCGATTATATGCCCATGACTGAATCCACTTCGCTCAATCACTCCACAGCTAGAACTGGCAAGTACCAATTCAAGCTCAGGGTCGAATGCTCGCTCACTCACCAAAACTGGGGAAACTCAAGTCAGAACTGAGGAAACTACAATTCCCTGGCCGTCCAACCAGAATTGGAGTTCCAACAAAATTGGAATGCCAGCTCTAGCAACTCAAATTACAACAACAAAGGAGGGGCAAAACACTCTGGACAGTGGAGACCATCTGCCCCTGCCCCATGCATCTTTTGCAATAGCAAGGACACCAACAGGCAATGCCATCCCAAACCAGCTCTACACTCATTAATGTCCTTGCTTCAAGCAGAACCTTCTAACTCGACCGCATCGAGCTGAACCCCACCAAACAGTGAGACCTCCCAGATACGAGCTCTACGCAAGCTCAATGCTATTAAGGAGAAAATGTATGAGCACCCACACAAGAAAGGCTTTGCAATACATGACATCATATCAATGGGTTCCCTTCCCAAGCATTGTTGGATTCCGGAGCGACATACAATTTTATTGCGCCAGATGAAGCTAGACGTGTGGATCTGAACTTAGAGGGAGATGTGGGTAAGTTGAAAGCTGTCAACTCTGAGGCAATCTCTATTAATGGTGTGGCTAGAGCTGTGCCACTACAGTTGGTCCATGGGAAGGAAGATCAAACTTCTTGGCCGTTCCTCTTGATGATTTTAAGGTGATTCTTGGCCAAGAATTCTTCCGAGGAGTTGCAGCAGGACCATTACCTTTCATGGACTCCTTGGGGTTTTTCGGACCCAAACTACGCATTGTACCAACCTCAATTCGACCAACAACTCATGATAGAATATTGTCGGCGCTCCAAGTCAAGAGAGTCTTGGCCAAAGGAGAAGATACATACTTAGTTGTGGCAAAGCTAGAGATGGAAGATGATACTAGCAAAATCCCTGAGGAAGTTGCCCAAGTTATTGCTGACTTCAGCGAAGTGATGCCGAATGAATTGCCAAAGAATCTACCTCTCAGAAGGCTCATTGATCACTGATAGTCACATAATATTACATAATATACCCCTTAATTTATACATGTTAGTGTTTCGATTATTATATTTTATAGTAACTATTTCGTTTTCCTATCTTTGTAGGAATTTGAGCGTAAACGATGAAATCAGATTAAACCGGCAAGTTAAGGAACGACAATTAGTCGATTCCAATGGTGGTATAAAGCAATCACAAACCCAAACCCAAACCTAAACCCATTCATACCCTAAAACCAAACCTAAACCAATTCCTACCCTAAAACCAACCCAGAACCCAAACCTAATCCTATATCTCTATAAATACAATACGATGGTTTAGAAAAAAGGGGAGAGAAAAGAGAAGGGAACCTGAGGCGCTAGAGAAAAACCAAACCTCTTCCTCTCACATTCACCTCACCTTCACGCCACCACCTATCCCTCTGCCACCACTCAGCAGACAGTCTCATCGCCTTCGCCTCCACGAGTCCACCACCACAACAGGCCACGAACCAGCACCACACCGCGCGAAAACCAACGCGGAACAGAGCCGCACCGCGACTCTGTTTCACGTCGCGACAGCGTGTTTTCTTCCCTCTCTCGGCCTCTTTTTGTTCAAGTTCATTCTCTCACGACCGCCATCACGACCCGACCAAACACCGCAACCACACCTCGCGGCGAAGCTCACAGCCGGCTGAAACAGGAGCAAAACAGGGAATCTCTTCCCTATTTCTCTTGGGTTTTTGTTGCTATTTTCTTGATTTATTCTCACTGTTTGCTCGTATTTACAGGATCTAGATCATTTGGAGTCGAGGGAAGCGCGAGTCACCACGAACCAGGCCGGAGCAGCCGCGACAGCGGCTGAAACAGGGAGTTTTCCTCCCCGACTTATCTCGGTCTGTTTTTGCTATTTTGCGGTATTTTCTTCAACCCCTTGCTCTTCTTTTGCAGTTATAGGATCGATTTGAGGAGGAGGAAGATCGCGAGGAGCGACGGAAGGCGGCAGAGCAGCCGCTGTTTCGCTGGAGAGAAGGACGCTACTGTAGCATCACTGTAGCATACTGTAGCAGAGGCGGAGAGTTTGTTTATTTGGTTATTTGGCTATTTGCACCCGCTCTCTGTAAGAGCCACCACAGAGTGGTTTGAGCCTTTTTGTCTCAGGATTCGTGCACATTCAACACTGATCTTCTGTTCGACACCATTCGACAAACCAATTGGCTGTAAAAATTACTTTAAATTTAGTTTACTGAGATGATTTGCTTTATTGTTAAATAACAATTTATTTCTGAATTTTAATTAAATGCTTTCACCTTTCATGTTCAATTAAAAATTGATATGTTTGGTAGTTAGATTTACTTTAATTAATATTCAAAGCATATGCTAAACGTTTTAAACTTGAACTTGATTAAGTGTGCCCTAAAAAGACACTTAATGCTTGGTGAAAGTTCAATTGTGGCTTGAGATAAATGTTAATATTTGATAGAAACATGATATAAGATTTATAACGATCATATTTTCGGTGTAAGCAAGGGATTCTTCATCCCTAAGCTTCTCGTATTTAAATTCAGTAATTTAGATTAGATAATTTTGCTAACTCATTGGTGAGTCCAAGCCACCAAACCCATTTCATTCCATCCATCTCATTTTCATTCTATCATTTTATTTTATTTTTCTTATCTTTAATTTAGTTTTCTTTTAAAACACTGTAACCCCATTTTCCATTTAAATTAGTTTAGATAATTTCTTAAATAATCAATTGCATTCACTTCTTCGTGGGATCGACCCGTACTTGCCGTTGTCTACCAGTTAGGCACCGTGCACTTGCGGTATTACAAGTGGGTTAAATTAACCTGTTAATTTAGGTTAGTTAAATATCCATCAATCACGAAATTGAGTTAGTCCCTGGTGCCAAGCCACCCGCACGTAGTCCATATCGCATGAGCCCTCCAGAGCTGACCGAATTGAGAACACAAACTAGATGGCTTGTTGGAGTCGGGATTCATTCGGCCCTCTAAAGCACCTTATGGGGCACCTGTTCTTTTTCAGCGGAAATATGATGGCAGTCTTCGCCTTTGTGTTGATTATAGAGCCTTGAACAAAGTCACTATAAAGAACAAATACCCGCTGCCGCTCATTGCAAACTTATTCAACCAACTTGGATCCATTAGATACTTCACAAAACTCGACTTGAGATCAGGTTACCATCAGGTCCGCATTGCTCCTGGTGACGAACCCAAAATTGCTTGTTCTACTAGATATGGGTTATATGAGTTCCTAGTAATGCCCTTCGGCTTGACCAATGTTCCAGCTACATTTTGCACCCTTATGAATAGCATGTTCCGTCACCTTCTGGACAAGTCTGTGGTTGTCTATTTTGACGACATTGTGGTTTATAGTGGGACTATAGAAGAACACATACATCATTTGCGAGAAGTGTTCCAAATCCTTAGGGATAATCATCTCTTTGTCAAGAAGGAAAAGTGCTCATTCGGCCAAACCCAGATCGATTTCTTGGGTCATGTTATTGGCAATGGCAAGATTTGGATGGACATGGAGAAAGTCAAGGCAATCCATGATTGGAACTCTCCTAAGAACGTGTCTCAACTACGTTCTTCCTTGGACTCGCAAACTATTATCGTCGCTTCATAAGGGACTACTCTAAGAGAGCTGTTGCCCTGACAAATTTGTTGAAACAAGACCGAACATGGGAATGGGATAGGCAGTGTGAAGCTTCATTCCAAGACTTGAAATTGGTCGTGATGAAAGATCAGTATTGGCCTTGCCAAACATCACCAAGCCCTTTGAAGTACAAACAGATGCATCTGATTATACCTTAGGGGGAGTTTTACTTCAAGATGGTCACCCGGTAGCATATGAGAGTCGAAAGTTGAATGATACAGAGTCTCGTTACTCAGCTCAGGAAAAGGAATTGATACGCCATTGTACATTGTTTACGGGTGTAAAGACACTACCTCTTGGGATCTCAAGTCCTTGTTAAAACGGATAATGCTGCAGCAAGCCATTTCCTTACTCAGAAGATGCTAACCTCCAAGCAATCTCGATGGCAGGAAAATTAGCAGAATTTGACTTAGTATTGGAATACAAGCCAGGGCGCACTAACAATGTAGCTGATGCACTCAGTAGAAGGGCAGACCTTGCAGTGCTAACCCATACTAGTCCGAGTCACACCATCTTGAAGAAGATCAAAGTAGGCCTCCAAACAGATCCACAAGCGAAGGCGATTACAGAGTTGATCAAGCAGGGCAAAACTCGAAGGTTATGGATAAAAGATGGAGCAATACTCACAACTGGTAATCGCCTCTATGTTCGAGAACTTCGGGTTTGAGGAAAGAACTTTGAGAAAATGCCATGACACCCATTGGGCGGACATCCAGGTTGGAGCGAACACTTGCATTGCTAGAGAGGGGGTATTATTGGCCGCAGATACAGGAGGATGTAATGGCCTATGTTCGAACATGTTCTTATTTGCCAGCAAGATAAGGTTGAAAGGATCGACCAATAGGCTTACTAGAGCCCCTGCCTATTCCAACTCGTCATTGGGAAAGTGTTTCCATGGACTTCATTACGGGTTACTGAAAGTGGAGGATTTCAGGAGTATCCTTGTAGTTGTTGACCGATTCTCAAAGTATGTGACCTTTGTGCCGACCGGACTGACTTGCACAGCCGAAGATACGGAGCAATTGTTCCTCAAGCATGTAGTGAAGTATTGGGGACTGCCCGAAAACATTGTTAGCGACCGTGATGCTCACTTCACAGGAAAGTTCTGGAAGGAGTTGTTCAAGCTTTTGGGATCCAAACTTAATATGTTGACAAGCCAACATCCCCAATCTGACGGACAGACTGAGCGCTTTAACTCTATGCTTGAAGAATACCTTCGTCATTTTGTAAGTGCAAACCAGAAAAATTGGGTGGGACTACTTGATGTTGCACAATTCTGTTTCAACTTACAAAAGAGCTCAGCTACTCACTCCAGCCCCTTTCAGTTGGTTACTGGTCAGCAACCCTTGACACCACATACAGTACTTACCGGATACCAAGGACCCAACCCAAGAGCTCTTGAATTTGTCAAAGTCTGGTAGAAAACATTGAAGTTACTCAAGCCTATCTTGAGAAAGCCTCCCGTCACATGAAGAAATGGCCCGACAAGAAACGACGAATTGATCCTTTTGAAGTCAGGGACTTGGTCTTGGTGAAGCTAGATATGTTCAACAAGTATAAAATGACAGCTAGAGCACACAACAATCTATTTTGCAAGTATGAGGGACCGGTACAGATTATTGAGAAAGTCGGCAAAGTCTCTTATCGCGTCAAGTTACCACATTGGCTCCGTTTCACCCATCCTGTCTTCCATGCAAGTAACTTTAAGTCCTACCATGCAGATGCCACTGATCCACAAGAAATGTATCTACACGAGCATTTCCTAAGCATTCTACTAAGCCAGATCGAGAAGTGGAAGAAATCTTAGCTGACCGCCTTATCAACAACACAGGCCGAATATAGAGTATTTGGTCAAGTGGCAGGATGAACCTCTTTCAGAGATCAGTTGGGAGCCAGTCGAGCATCTGCTGCCATACCTCTCAAAGCTGGAAGAGTACTTGGAAAAGTTCGTTGCGAGGGCGTCAGTGAATTGAGTGTGGGAGAGTGTCAGGACTAGTACCGTTGGTCAGGGAAACCAAGGTCAGAGGCCTTTCAAGACTTTCCTAATGGTCTCAAAACTCAATGTTCCCTTTTGAAAAGTGCCCAAATGGTTAACATCTATAATATAGGGGGAAGGTTTGAGCTCTTGACTGTGAGGACGTGTTGCCTCCATTGCATAGTTGGGTCAGACTGTACCGCTAGCATTTTTATTGTTTTCTTTGCATTGCTTTTCAACTTCAAACTTGTATTTTCATCGATCGATAGCATCGAACTTGTCTTGAGCAACATCGTTCCGAACGTTCCTCCCCATTGTAATCTATTGAATGTGAATGAGAGCTTTTACTGACTATTGTGCATTGTTATATTGTCTACAGATTGATATTGTGCATTCTCAAGTTAATATTTGTGTCCGTCAAAGTAACTACTCATAGGCTTACTAGTGAATTGGATAGTTATCGTGAAGTTGCTAGTTATCGTGAAGTTAACTATTCATGCAATGGTAAAAGAGCGTGAAGTTGCTAGTTATCGTGATCGACATGGAAATATATCACAAAATGTATTAACTGCTTAGAAATTTGATTTGAAATTCATATACGTTCTAAGTGGATGGGAAGGTTCAGCACATGATTCTAAAGTGTTAAATGATGCTTTGTCAAGGAGTAGTAACAAACTTCATGTCTCACAAGGTACATATTTATTTCTTTATTCTATATCATATGTGTGTCACTACACCAAAAACCCCGTTTAGCTACGCCGAGCTGGCCACAGTTCTAAACCGTTGGTTGATTTGCCACGGCAAAAAATCGTAGCTATATGTACCAACGGCTTAAAACCGTGGGTAAAAAAAATATGGCCACGGCTTAAAACCCTTGGTATATTTGGCACGGCTAAAAACCGTGGCTAATAGTAGCAACGGCTTCAGACCGTGGGCAATATTAGCAACGGCTCAAAACCGTTGCAACAAAAACATTTAGCAACGGTTACAAACCGTGGCTATGTCTTGCAACGGCTCAAAACCGTTGCCAAAATTTTTTTAGCAACGGTTCTAAACCATGGCTATGTCTAGCAACGGCTCCAAACCGTTGCAACAAAAAATTTAGCAACGGTTCTAAACCGTGGCTATGTCTAGCAACGGCTCAAAACCGTTGCAAACAAAAATATAGCAACGGTTCTAAACCGTGGCTAGATATAGCAACGGCTCAGAACCGTGGCTACATGAAAAGCTGGAAAAAAATTAGGCGGGCTATTTTGGCGCTCGACCTTCCCTCCACTCGACTTCATCGAAAAAAATGAAGCTCCCCTCCACTAGACTTCCCTCGATTTCGTCTCCTTCCCTGTTCCTCCCTCGACTCGACTTCCCTGCTCCCTCCCTCGACTTCCCTCCTCCCCTCCTTCCCTGCTCCCTCGACTTCGCTGCTCCTCCCTCGACTTCCCTTCTCCTCCCTCGACTTCCCTTCTCCCCTCCTTCCCTGCTCCCTCGACTTTGCTGCTCCTCCCTCGACTTCGCTGCTTCTCCCTCGACTTCCCTTCTCCTCCCTCGACTTCCCTCCTCCCCTCCTTCCCTGGTCTTCACTCCTTAGTACTCGACGTCTTCAAAATCGATCTGCCATTGCACCGAATAGGTACTCTCTCTCTCTTTTATTTTTGGTGAAATTAGGGTTCGATGAAAATGTCACCATGAAAATGTCTCATTTCAGGACACATTCTTTTCCCTCCCATTTCCAAAATTTATCACCATGAAAATGTCAATGGTAATTATTGCATTTTTTTATTTGTAGCATAATTTCATGGTTGAACTTCAGGAAAAAAAATTTGTTCATGTTTTATTGTAGTGTGATTGTGACTTATAAGTGGTGAATGGATGAGAGCAATTATTATTATTATTATTATTATTATTATTATTATTATTATTATTATTATTATTATTATTATTATTATTATTATTATTATTATTATTATTATTATTATTATTATTATTATTATTATTACTTTGTTAGAATGTTAGTTCTATCATATATGAAACCAGAATAGTTTGAAGTTATTTCACATTGTGGTATTTTAATCATCAAGATAAGAAATCTGAGGATTTGAATCAATGCATTTGATCTGCACTATGGTTGGAATCACTGTGTTGGCTAATGTAAGTGCATAACATAGCTTATAAGACTTAGATAACTACTTTCATGAGTACGAAACCCAGATTTGGATGATGGGTGTTAGGAAGCACCATCACAAAAACGAAGCGCAATAATCACAAAAGGAAAAACTAAAAGGCCATTTCATATATAATACCACAAAAGGGCTATGGTCTGTGTTAATTATCTCGTTCGAGTCAGAGCTTGTAGCTTGTACGCTAGGTCGTCTTTGAAGCACAACTGTTGGTTTGGTTACCATTTGTTATTATTACTTGGGAGTTTCCAGGTTGTTCTTTCTGAAAATAAATTAATTAGACAAAAAGGCAAACCAAATGCCATATGTCTCTGGGTAATGGGGATCCTAAATATTCTACAAACATCACACCAGGTTCAATATTAATCCTAATATTAATCATTGTTCAAAAGGACATTAAGCTTTTGCTGTCAATGGTAGTTTCCTCAAATCTCAGTTTCCTCAAGAAGCTCACTTCATCAGGTTCAATATTAATCCCGATTACTTCGAATACCATGTGTTGCTACAATCATATTTCCCTCTAGTCACTAGATTTTCCAATATTATTTATTTGGATGCATTGACTCCTATATTACTTGGTTGTTTTTTCATTGTGCCTTCAGTGAATAGAATTTACTTGTGTTAATATCTTCGAGACATCAAAGAAAAATATTTGTTGCAATACAACCCTTACATTAGTACATTATGTTAATTTTCTATTAAGAATCACATTAACTTGATTTCTTAAATCAATACTGTCTGCTTGTTTCAGGTGGAGGTGCAATATACAGACGGTAGTATCTTCAATTTGTCAGCTGAGTTTCTTCGTGTAAACAGCCATGCGGCTGACAGCAAGGTTAGGTCAATAGGTGGTGAAAAGGTAATCGAGGTCTGTTTATGGCTTTGCAATTTGAAAGGTAATCGAGGTCTGTTTATGGCTTTGCAATTTGATAGATTAAACCAAGCATGTATTGTCCCAATTTGATTATTGAATACCAATTTGATTATTGAATACAAACATGGTTTGTTTATGGCTTTGCAACATTTTAAATTGTGATTAATGTGGGGGTTAGGGTGTTAAACAAAGATGGAGTTTCTCTTATCTCTGTGGCTCTTTCCTCGTTCAATTTCAAACCCTGTCAAAGTTGATCACCTTAGATGTTGAGCATAAGACAAACCAGGGGTTGGAAGGAATTTCATTGAAGTCTTATTTCCGTAAACTAAGCAAATGTTCAACTTATTTAGTTATTTATTCATTGCCATTCTTTATTTATTTACTTACTAATGGACACACAAATTCAGCATGAAAACACTGTCTTGGATGGGCATCTAAGGTCTATATTTTCTGAAATACAGTGGTGATGGACAAATTTCTGGGCAAGTGTTAGTCTACAGGCATCCAGGGTTGCACTTTGGTGATGTACATGTCTTGAATGCAATATACGTCAAAGAGTTGGAGAAATTTGTTGGCAATGCCAAATACGCTATTTTCTTTCCTACTAAAGGGCCACTCTCCTTGGCAGATGAGATTGCAAATGGTGATTTTGATGGTGATATGTATTGCGTGTCAAGAAACCACAGGTTAGTGGTGATGGATAATTAATTAAAATTTAGTACTACACTTTCATTTGAATACTTTAGCTATTGTTTTTTCACTGTCAAATATGCTTAACTATTCAGGTGACCTAGACATAGTGGTCAATGAGGCCTCGATTTCCCTCATGAAGTGATTTTCTTTCATGTATATTTTTTGCCATTATATATGACCTACAATTGTATTGTTTTGTACTGATCTATATTAATATTATTTGAAATTATTAATTGTTAAACCAAATATGGTATGTCGATCCAATTATTCTTTTTCTTGCCCATTCTTAGGAAGAAAGAAAGGATACACTCTCAGTACACAGAAAATAAAGCTACAACGTTATACATTTTGAACTTGTTTGGCTTTCCTTGTTATTACCAATAAGTTGATTGGTGAATGTTGTATGAATTATTCAAGAGATGCCTGTAGTTTTGTTCATTGGGGATAGGTAGATTTTGTTACTTTTTGTTGATAGGGCTTGCAGAGCATAATGAGACTTTTACAGGAAGAAACTCAAGTTGATCCTTTGGAATAGAGTTAAACTTTAGCCTGCATATTATTGAACTCTGCTAGGTCCATAGACCAAAACTCAAAGCAATAGGACACATAGTAAGCAAATGGTCTATGGACTCCTCAAAATGTTAACAAAGACCTCTGATAATAATAATATTATCAACTGTCACTGCTATATAATAACTCTGATATTTAATAAGTTTGCATTTGCCCTTCTTCTCTTGTTTCATCTTTCATGCCCTGTTTTTTTTTTCTTTTGTCAATTGTAAATGAAATATTAAAATAATTTATTTTCTCTATAACACTCAATATTTATGCGAGTTGCATTAGAAGCACTTGATGTCAAACCCATACAAGAGCGTAACTTGGGGTGTTTGTAAAAGAGAATGCTTTGGTTGATTTATGTGTGCCCAATTTTCGCTAAGTTTTTGCTTGTAACATACTTCATGTAGGATTCCTGGAATCATTGCAATATCCCTTTCATGGCTGATCACATATTACTCCTTGTGGAAACTAGTTGAATTGCAAGAAGTAACAGTGCCTGTCCTTCTCTTTCTTGCAATGCAATTGTATATTCTTGCAATGCAATTGTAAATAAACTCAAAACACTAGCAGAGATAATATGGTTGTGATGTGCACAGTTATAGCATAAACGTGGCTTTGCTCTTTGTTATACATGTGCTGATCTTTGTACCCAATGCATTCTCTTTCAAAAAGTGCTATTCCATATTTTCAGATCCATGTAGCATGTTTCTCATTTGATGTAATTATTTGGCAGCTATGGATACAATTTTGATTCAGATGACTGGACTACTGTGTACAAGCACACAATGGGTAAAGACCTAAAATTTAAAGCTGGTTATGATTCAGAGGTGCGGCTTGGGTGGGCTTCTCTTTGGGTAATTTCTCTGAACACTGTTGTTAGCATTTGTTCTAAAGCAACTATCAGAAAGCCAATTAGAGTAAGAAAAACACAAATATAAAAACCTTGAACTGTGATTCAAGAGTTAATAGATGGTTTGATTGATGCACAGAAGCAGTTCCTAAATATTGGGACTTGCACTTCTCAGTGTCCTGATTTTTAGAGTGGTTGAACTTGGTAGAATGGTCTCCATGGTGAGGCTTATTAATCTCTGGCACTACTGCTAGGATCATCCTCATGTATTCAATTGCAAAAGCTATGGAAGAGTTTTTTATGCAAAACACTGGATTACATTTGATCGCAAGATCGTCTGTAAACTAGTTATAGCCTGATTCATGCTATCCAAGATCATCAAAGGAAGTCAAGTAGATACCCACCTGCATTATTGTAATATTATATAATTATTTTCCTTTTTCTTATTCAATATGCTTTGAGTACAAAGTTAAATTTTTCTTCCTTTCACTTTGCAGCATTTTGAGGAAACCTTTCAATTTTAGATGATTAAGTACAATTACATATCAGAAGATGTGGTAATGCAGCATTTTACAGCATGATCATTTCATTGACCTAGCCCATTGCTGTCATGTAGCCCAAATTTCACATCTTTTGCATTCATGTAGAGCATAGAAGATACAAAATTTGTCAATGTGTTTTGCCTTGTTAAACATGTATCATTGAATGAAGACCCAGCATGAATACAATAGTATAAGCATAATTGTATCTCTCCCTTCATTTGATAAATTTTTGAATCTATACATGCATAATCTCTTAATATACATTTGCACCTACTTTCATTACCCGAAAGGTTACTCTCAGCTTGGAAAGCGTTTATGTTTTCTAATCTGGACACTAACATGGTAAGCGTGTAACTCTTTGCAATTGCTTTGTTGCCTGAAATTTCTGGGATTCCGATTTGTTCTTTACTTCCATATCTTGTTTTAGAGACAGGTTAACAAATCAAATGATATGGGTCTGTCTGTAATGAGTTTGGTTTACTTTCTCAGAATTAGCATGGATGAGCATTTTTACTAATTTATTTTTTTACTATTGATGATATCGGATTTGCAGCTTGCAGGGCAGATATTACTGTGAATTCTCATTGGGAGACGCTGCATTTTGCTAGATGATGAAATCAAATCATGGCTTGCATCATGGCTTGCATTTGCTGCACAGAAGGTTGTTGAAGTGAACGCCTTGGCGAAGGCATTGTCTGGCCAAAAGGCTGAGGTATCCAATCTTATCTTTAGTTCCAAAGTTTCTATTTTTGTATGTTTCCTGTTGGCATGCATCAATCAAATTTTATGGCCCTATAATTGTTCAGTATGGTGGTTAATGTCACTTTGATGTTTTCCCTAAGAACCTCGGACCCTATAGTGCATGCTATCATACTGGGACTTGGTAATTTGATTTACCCAGATCTATAAATATTTATAATTATACTGAACAGCGAATAAATATAGTTGTGTTTGTCTCACTGTATTTGCTATATTGACAGGCTTTTTTCTCTACTAATGCTGATGCTTAAGCCTCAAGAAAATCCTCCCCAAGGGTGACAAATGAGGGCGTTCAGAAAGCAGTAAGTGATCTGAGGATATTTTGTATTTTACTGTTTCACAACTTTTCATGCTTACTAATCTTTACTGTCTATATTTGCTCAGGCTGCTGCTTTGAAGGGCTCTGATCACCGCAGAACTACAAATGTGAGTGCCAAATTGGATGCTCAGTAGAAGAAGTTAAACCTTCCAATCCCCCCAACCACGACCATTGGGTCCCTCCCTCAGACTGCTGACCTTAGGAGAGTTCGCCGTGAATTCAAGGGAAACAAGTGAGTGATCTCTAGCAATATTATCTGTTGAATCTTTCTGATAATTGTGTTAATTTCCTCAAAATTGCTTATGAGGGAGGAAGTTATGTGTTGAAAGTCTGAAACTGAAAAATGGAACATCAATTCTGCTCTGTTAATTCTCCTAACTTGAGGTTTCACATTTGATATGGATGACTTAGTCCATTTACTCTTTATTTATTGTAACAAACAATATACCCACCTAAACCCTTACATTGATCAATTCATGCTGTTTTTAAGATGACTTAATGGCTGATGCAACTTATAGCCATGTAGAAGTTGAAATCAAATAACAAACTAATAATGTTGTTTTATTTGTTTATATATTATTGTTACTTTTTTTTCTTCTGAAAATACTATAAATTTAAATTTAAGAAGAAGAAATATCTTAGAGATGTGGGCGAAATGGGTAATAAAAACCCAACTTCATCTTCTGTCATGTGTTTATTCGTATGCATCGAGTCTGATTCTCTGAATGATAGAAATCAACAATATATCTTATTTAACAAAGCCTATACATGAGGCGCGGTGTGTATTTATGCATGTGCACATGGTGTCCACTTTGGCTAAATACATGGCTAGGTTGGAGCCAGGTATAGTCGTTTGCTCTATTTATTTATATAATAGGCACAAAATATGGTAAATGCATATTTATTACTGTTCCATATCTGTAGCAAAAAAATATAAAATCTTTTAAAATATGTAGGATGAGGATGGCGATATTATCTTTGGTGATGATGGGGAAGCCTTGATACATACTGATGGCACGGGTTTTATTTCAGAAGACTTGGCGTTGAAATGTCCCTTGAATGTACGTGGAGGCAATTGCTTGGTGCAACAAGAATTTCAGGTATTCATTTTTTTTTATTCCATATAGTGATATTGTAAGCTCACGACTCGTATTGGATATTTGAATTAGACAGAAAGTTAGTAGTAAAGAGAACTCTTTCCATGGATCAACACAGCTCTTCATGTTCAACCTTAAAACATTTCCTTTTTGGTTCATGCCACTTGTACATGTCACACTACAATTGCATTGTGATGTTTTTCATATTTGATAATTGATAATGTGTTATGGTTTGGTGCCTTCCAAACTTGTGTGATATTCAATGCTTGTGATTTAATGGTGTCTTTAGAGGAAGCTTGATCGTATTGAAAATGTGGGAAGATCATCTGGGTTGACAAATGCAGACTCTCGCATGCTTGAATCGGTAGGGACACCTGTTAGCTGCTGCCTTATGTTTTTTATTTTACTTTCATGTAACCTTTACACATATCACAACATGATGGTGGTTTTTTTGTCCGTGTCTTATAACCTTTTCTTATCCAAAGTCGTTTGTTTTACAATGGTTTGGCAGTAAAAGGAACTTTTCTACTTAACAAAAAGGTATGTCTGATTAACGGTCATCTCAAGAGGGGGTGTTTTCTCTTCATGTGTTTTCACTTTATTTTAAGTTGACATTTCAATAAAGCACATAGGGTGTCTTCAGCCCATTGGTTGCCTCGGCCTTGGCCATGGTATGGTACTTCAGCACTACAAGGCTGATGGTATTGTTTGTGTCTGTTATGGACAATGAGTTTCTAATGGAAATGTTATACTTTTCCTCATCAAAAATTTGAAATGGTGCTTTGCAGTCATGTCTGGTTTTGTCATTCTAACCAGAACCTGTGAAGGATTCAATTGAAAAACTTACAAATATGATTAATTTTTTCAGATTATAAGTGTGTCAGCTGTATAAGAACAGGACTGGGGTGCAATTTATAGATACTAAATAAGAAATCTACATTCATTGCGAGAATATTTTACACCCGAGAAGATTCTTGTACCAAAGTAAGAGTATCTTTTAAGGAAACCCTGTGTTAGATCCCAAAACCAAACTGTCAATTAGAAGTTTCAGAACTTGAGAAACAGAAACATAGAAAGAAGTTCATTTGTAGACCACCCAAAATCCATTCGTAGGAATGTTTGTCATTAAATTATTTTCCCACTGGAACACAACAGTTACATTTTTCTCGTAGTGATCTCCCATGGTACCACAAGGGTTGTTTTGAACATAGTAATGTTTGAAATGTAATAGGAAAGTCCAATAGATGTTCAGGGGTTATGTCTGGACAACTTTAGTTAGTAATTTCTCTTTGTTGGCTTCTTAAGCAATTGTATGGATGCAAGAATGCCTCATTTCAATTAAAGAGGATATTTGGCAATAAGGATTAGCCTAAAAATCAGTCCTGCATGTGGCTTTTGATAGATTCGTGTTCAGCTGGGATGAAATTCTTAATGACTAATGTTTTGTTTCCCCTTTCTCCTGTCATAATTACTTTGTGTGACTTTTAATTGCATAGGTCAAGATTGGGCTACGAGTTCTAACAAGACCTGTGCCAGAAAAGTTATCATAACTGCCAGGACAGTGGGTACTCTGCAGTGAAATAGAGCACACTCTGGTTTGCGACCAGCAGCAAGCTCGCATCAGTGCGTCCCTCGCAGAGCAGCGGTTCATCCCTCGCAGCAGCAGCAGCAGTGCGTACGTCGCATCATCAGTAGATCGTCCCTTGCAGTAAGTCCCAAAATCTGCTATTGTTTACTTTTTTTTGCAGTATTTTTACGTCTTAGTTTTTAGTCTTTGAACACCACATTCTCTCTTCATATTGGAACTGGAATGTGCATAACTGAGTGAGTGGAGTGATGACATGATTTTTGCAGGAAAGTCCACATTCTCTCTTCATTATCAATTTTGTGTCCGAAAATATTTTCTGTGATTTTCTGAGTTTTATTGCAATAACATTATCTTCAAAATCCTTACCACTCTTTGATAAAGCTCATATTACTTTCTGCGAATGAGATTCTTCTATAAATTTAGTCATGTATAACATCTGAGGTGTTTTTGGTTTTGAGATAATAAATTTTGTATTCCTTACCACTCTTTGATAAAGCTCATTTCACTTTCTGTAACTTGGATTCTCTATATGTTAAGTCATATATCATCCCTGAGGTGTGTTTGGTTTGAGATGATAAGTCTAGGAGAAACAGTGAAAAAGATAGGGGAGAGGAGAATAAGATTTCGGGAACAGTTATTAGCTCGATGTGAACCTTGCTTCATAATTTTCTAATCATTCCAATTCAACTCTCTTTAGTTTACTGAACCATTCCCAGGACACTTTTTGAGTTTCTCTCATCTCTCACTATGATCTCCCTTTATTGTATTCTGTTGTTTCTGGTCAGTTTGCTTCATGGACATATAGGCATCTATTGAAGTTAGTTAATGAGTATATATATATAATGCTAGACTTGTATTATATACCGTCCCATCTAAGCTGAAACCTACATTTGCATTATTGGATGAAGGTTATGGTCCTACTTATAGTCGCAACTTAAACAAGTCCCATTTCTAATAAAGTGTTCTTCATCTTCATGTGTCTCTACTCTTTCCAAATTTGCCACGACTTACGTAGTTTGAACTCTGTTTCTTTCCTTGCTTTCATGTTAAAAAAATTTTATTTTAGGAAACTATCGCTTGAGATTTCCATAGTTTTTTTGCAACTTTATCCCATAATATTTAAGCTTTTACAGAATACAAGTAGCTATTACATTTTCCTTTGAGAGCTACATAAACTGTGTACTTTGAGCTTTATGGCACTATACGTGCAATTGTCCATGATTGATGCTATTTCATGGTGGTTCCCTAGAACTTACAGCAGATAAGAATAACATATGATCTGGTACACCTGCTGTAGCTGAAAAAAAAAGTAGGAATCTTGGAGATTATATTTGTTATAGATATTCATAATCAACTCGAGATTTATGCACATTTTTACGTTGAAGAATACCATCTAGCATAAGGAGCAACTCTATCATCTAAATCATATGGCTTGCACATCCATCTCTAATATAAAAGAGTTGTGTAATACAGTGCAATAAGCTTTCCGAAGTTTTTCTTCTTAGTTACCTATTTAAACCCAACTACTTGTGGATTGCTGGGTCTCAAAATTGATAAGTTGTAGATGTGAATTCAATCTTTGAAATTTTTTTTCAGTTTTAAAGGTTTTTACTTGGACTGCTAGTAAAGATTCTGCAAAATACATCGTATAGCTCTTTACTAACTTTGATGTTGTTTGTTTGTGTTCTATTTGGCCTGCAGGGGCGGTGTAGGCGATTCAGCTGCGAGGATCACAATGCGCGCAGGAACGAGGTGCACTCAGCCTAGTTTCTGCCAGTTTCCATTTGCGAGGCTGGCTGGACTGCATGTGCACTGAGCACATAGAAGCTGATAGGAGCTTTCAGCATGGGTTCTCCCCTGTTTTGCACAGTGCCCTTGGCACTGCAAGAGTGAGGAGACGCGTCGAGCAGGGAGCTGCTAGTGCATGTCGTTGTTTGCACGGTGCCGTTGGCGCTGCAGGAGCGAGGCTGCTCGTTGAGCAGGTTTGAGTGCATATTAGAAAATATCACCATTTGCAATGTTTCATGCTAACCATGTAATTTTGTGCGTGGTTACAAATATATTTGTGAAATTTGTTATTCTACTTAAAAAAGATTGATTATTAAGGCATTATCAAATGGTTAATGTATATGAATGAGAATTTATAAAGATAATACAGTGAGCCTGATTAATTATAACAGGTGTTTGAAATGCTTTGATAAGTTGTTTATAATATTTCTTACTAAACTTGGTTGCCTTTGGTAATTGGTAAAGTTTCACTGAAATATTGTTGCCTTCTGAAGTTACAATAACTGTTAATGATTCATATTTGTTCAAATATTTTACGCGCTTCTGTTAATGGGTATTGGTCAATTTGTTTATTTGTAATGATTTCTAAGATCCTTTTTGTTTTCTGGCTTATCTCATCTGTACTTTTGCTTTTGTAAAAGTAGTGAAGATGGGAAAGAGGGTTTTCTTTTCCTCTGCTTGAGGCTGCAAGCCTTTGAAGAGCTTGGGGGGAACAAAAGACACCTTTGTAGATAAGCAATGCCAGTTCCTCTTGCTCCATATCCAACTCCTCCAGCTCCATATACCCTGCCCCCGCCACCACAACCAAATGGTATTGTCTCTCTATTTTTATTTTTAAATTTTTTTAAGTTTTCTAGCTCCAAAGCAATGCCTATATTTTGTTGAATCAAATGTTTTCTATGCCACATGCATAGGTTATTATTGAGGAATGATTGTGTTTGGATCAAAATCGTGATTCATACAATGTGAAATAATTGAGATTCTTTGGTTTAACAACATTGAGAAATGTTGAACAAATCTAATGTCATTGGTTAATTAAATTCCCTGGAACTCTAAATGCCGCCATACAGGCAGATTCCTAGTTGAATTTTTTCTGTCACTGGTATCTCGTTTCTCAGGTGCACAGAGCCAACTTATTTGTTCTGGCTGCCAAAACCTTCTTCTCTGCAGTAACACCTGTTCCACCTCCTGGTACTTTCTTTTCTACATATCTTGCATATGCTACGTACCTTATGGATCGATTGAGTTAACGTATATGTTTCTACACTTGATTTTCTATTCAATTTTATGTTTGTTGGATACCAAGTAGGAACTGAAATGACTCAGCTGGTTTGTGGAGGGTGCCACACTTTATTGATGTACATTCGTGGAGCAACAAGCGTACAATGTTCTTGTTGCCACACAGTTAATTTGGCCATGGAAGGTAGACCTATCATCATAAATAAACTTTACCTATATGCCTTTCTCCATTTTAATTAATGAATTGAAAGACTTTTGTGAATGACAAGTATCTTTGTGGAAGAGTCAAATTTAATGTGATCATTTTTGTTGTTATCTCTTGTTTCTTCTACTTGTGTGAAACTTAGACATTTGATGTTGTTCTTTGTATATGTATTCATGGAGATAAAAGTTGTTTCGTAAAAGTTGCCACACGGTGTTTTCATCATTTTCATCATCAGCTTTGGTTTATTAGCAATCTTTATAGGTCATGTTTGTCTGTCATTGAGTACTGACTAATTTTTATACTGCAGGGCTCTGAAGGTCTGAGCCAGTACGGGCAGCAGTATGTTGGACAGGAGAATGCACATACATTGCTTGTTTCTGGGATGCAAAGTGTGTCGTTGTATCAACCATCACCGGTACCATATACAAGCAACTACCAGGTGCTGCATTCTCATCATTTTCAGTATATTAAACAAGCAACTACCGAAAGAAATGGGGCATGTTCCTAAGGGCATCAATGTATTTTCTTACATTATATAACTAGGTGGATTTGTATTGTTGGAAAAAACATAGAGAAATTCTTTTGTTTTAGATGCGAGCGAAACATGATATAACAAGGTTCCATTTGTTCAGGTTAATCTTGTTATTGTACATTAGTGCTATTTGTTTACATGTTTTTGTTTGGCGTCAAAACTTGACAAGTTCATTTTTACGATTGATTTTGTATTTATTTAGTATATAGTTTGTGGAATCTTATTCGTGCTGGAGGCATGACACAAACCATAGTACGGACTGATTTTGCAGGTGCGACGGCTGTGATTTTGCTGCAGCAGCAAAAAAAAAATATAAATTTTTTTTTCGATTATATTAATTTGCAACGGTTTGAAACCGTTGCAACAAACCAGTTTTTTTTTTTTTTTTTTGAATTTTGTTTTACCTGCCAACGGCTTACAACTGTGGTTGCATCTTGCCACGGCTAAAACCGTTGCTACCTTGTTAGCTACAGTTTATTTCTCACTGTTTAGCCACGGTTTCAAACCGTGGCCAGGGTTAGCCACGGCTTAAAACCGTTGCTACCTTGTTAGCTACAGTTTATTTCTACCTTGTTAGCTACAGTTTATTTCTCACTGTTTAGCCACGGCTTAAAATCGTTGCTACCTTGTTAGCTACAGTTTATTCTCACTGTTTAGCCACGGCTTCAAACCGTGGCAAGGGTTAGCCACGGCTTAAAACCGTTGCTACCTTGTTACCCACGGTTTAAAATCGTTGCTAATATCCACACTTTATCACGGCTTAAAACCGTGGCTATTGTTGCCACGGCTAAAAACCGTTGCAAATTGCAACGGTTTAGAACCGTGGCTAAATGCTGAAAATCACCACCCCTACTCAAGCATAAACCATTGCTATAGCCGTTACAACAAATTTCGCGATGCCTCTGTAGCCCACGGCTCTTAGCCGTGACAATGGATTACGCCCACGGTATAGAACCGTTGCTAATGGGGGTTTTTGGTGTAGTGTGTGTTTATTATTTGATACTCTAATTGTATGTGTGGTGAATTTTCAATAAGATATTTCTTAATTGATTGTGAATTTGCAAATCGTCCCAATTTTTTAGCTCTATTTCGAGGTGTTAGATATCATCTCCAAGATTTTGCTGGTCATGGTCGCGACCCCAAAAATCCAACTGAGTTGTTCAATCTTCGTCATGTGTCATTGAAAAACGTAATTGAGATGATATTTGGTATATTTAAATCACGATTTACAATTTTTAAGTCCGCGCCTCCATTTTCATATAAAACACAAGTGGAGTTAGTGCTAGCGTGTGTAGCATTGCACAACTTTCTCGTAGAGAATGTCGTTTTGATGAATTTCCAATTGAATAAACGACGAGCCTTCATCACCATCGGAAGATGAAGAAAAAAAAATTCAAATCCAAAATCAACAACGAGAGAAGGCTAATGAATGGAGAGCAACTATAGCTTCATATATGTGGGGAGATGCTGTGAGTGTCGGGAGTCAACAATAAGCAATAAAGAGAGTGATTTTTCTTATTTATTTCTCTATTAATTTTTTTATTGGAGAATTATTTGCATTGTTTCTTCTTTTCAAAAGAAAAATAGTTATTTGTTTTACTTTTGGACCATATTCAATGTATTTTTTTTAATTTGAAGTAAAATTCACGTAACATACAAACGATTGTTTTATTGATATTTGAGGGATGTTTTATGAATTGTATTGACATGAATAACAATGTAGGTGATGTTCTTTCATAGCTTTCTATAAATAATAGCATATTCATAAGAATTTACAGAAATTCATAAGAATCAATAAAAATCCATAACAATCTTTTATAAAATTCAAAAAATTCAATAATAAAAATTCATCAAAATCTAGTGGATTTTGTAAAATCCAAAAAATCGAATCATTTAAAATCTATCAAAGTTCAGTGAATTTTGTAAACTCCTTTAAAATATTTTAAAATCCATAATATTTAAAAACCTTCAGAGTCCAGTCAAATCCCGAATTGAATACCCCCGTAAGATGAATCCACAAGATTTAGACACTTTGTATCAAGCCACGTTGGTACCATCCAGGCACACTCCAGGCAAGCAGCGTAGAAGGACTGTTGAAAAATATGATTCACCCATAATGAAAACAAAGAGGAAACCAAAGCAAGAGTTTTGACTCCATTACATTTTGATAATTATATCAAATAAACACATATGCTTCTCCCAACCATCGGCACATAAGAATTTCAAAACCCCAAATATAAACATAATCCATTGAACATCTAGCGAGCTCCAAATTTCAACATGTCACAAAGAAACTTGGTGAAAATTCAATTGACACTAATTAATTGGAAACAAATCCATCCCTTTAAACGAAATTCCATGGTCCATCACCATAATCTCTTCATACTCGGAGGTTCATATGAAAGCAAGAGTCAAATAAAAACAAGATCCCACAACCCAAGAATCTGATTGTTAAAACTTAGAAAAATCCCAAAAAGTGAAATTGAAATCAAACCCATGAATCATCATCTAACGCTTTCAATTACAATATATGTTCGAATCTAAGTTAAGCTCCAACATAACCAAACAATACTGAAATAATGATAAGAATTTTAGTAAAATCCGTTGAAGAAATTTTGAAGGACAATGTCCCCAAATCAACATGAAATTTCAAATCAAGGGAAACCACGAATTAATATCGTCACACCTTTTCAACAAAAACGCAGCTTTCCAAGCCCTCCAATCCAAATCTAAGCTTGAGCCAGGTACAAACACTTCTTCTTAATAGTCTTTACGAAGAACCCCTCGAAAATCAAGCAAATATCCTCCAATCTCTTTCATAATCACCATGTAGAGCAGCCACTGAGCCAAAAACCCCTAGAAAACAACTCAAATGGATGAAAAAATAAATAAATGAAGTCTAGAAACCCCTAACTCGTTATAAACCCAAAACCCTTCCAAAATAAGTGAAACACTATTTGATTCTTTATGTTTCACTGAGGTTTGAGGAAGAAGATAAAGAAGAACGGGAAAGAAAAGAAGAGGAACCGTATTTAAAGGATGGTGGCTATATGCTACCGTGCGATGTCATTAAATATTATGCTATTAAATGCCTATTAGAAGAAGGAATCTATCGTACACCTTAAAACAGTGTTTTAAGTAATTGGATATAGAAGATGGTTAAAATTAAAAATTGAGAAATATATTAAAATTAGAAAATATTTTAAGGATTGAGATTTATTTCTTATAATGACAAAGAAAATGAAAAATTGTGGCAAAAAGAAAAGTTAGTGTAATGTATATATATATAGAGAGAGAGAGGGGAGAGAAAATTCAGTGTGTTTTTTTAAGTCATAATTATTTATTTTTATTGTCGAATTTTGATAAACTTTGTATCATTAGAATGCATTTTTAAAGATCTTTTCAATGAAACCAATGATTAATACAAACTCTTAAATTTTAAAAATATATATTTTAATGCTAAATAATGTATAATGCATTTTATATCGTTAATATTTGTCAAATAAATTAGACGGGTCGATCATTCCATGAAAAGAAAAAGATGAGACAGACATTTTAATCCACATTTAAACAAAAAATCATGAACTTCATGTTTTTGCGACTTCAAGATTTAGAGGAGAACTAACTCTTGGTGCTTAAATTTTTTCTCAACTGAATTAAATTTTGATCGAGTCTAACCCAAAAGTATATTATATATTGTTACCTTAAAATAGGTTTGCACTTCAAAATTGATTGATGGTGAAACTGGGAATGGTGGCAAGGGTGTTAAGTTCATGATATCTAGTAAAAAAACAAAAGTACATGGAGTGCCAACGGCTCGAGTAATACCTAGTATATATTATAATTTAAATTAATATTTTACTATTCATTATTGACTGAGACAAACTTGAGAATTGGAGATAAAAAATGGCTAAGATTGAAAGTTGGAAAATGTGTTGATGGTTGAGATTAATTTCCTATGATAACATATATGTAAATATAAAACATGTAGAATGGCAAATAACATGAAAAATTGTTTTAAAAAAATTTTGGTGGAATGTACATGTGGTGGAGAGAGAATGTATTGTGTTTTATTTTTTCCCAAAATGAAAATTGTTATAATTATCTACGTAGTTGTCGGATTTTGGTAAACTTAGAATTGTTGAAATTCATTTTTGAAATCTTTTCAATAAAATCAATGATCAATACAAACACTTCAATTTTAAAATATGGAAGGAGTAATTCAATTGAGATCGAAGACATTGAGGTTTCAGAGTGTATGATTTTTTGATATCTAGGATCTATAATTCAAAAGAATGGGGTTATTGGATAAGATATAGACCATATGATTAAAACTAGTGGGACGAAATGGAGAATGATGTCAAGAGTATTATGCGATATAAGGATGCATGCAAGGTTAAAATGGAAATGATATAAGATAATTGTTCGACCAACCATGCTCTACGGTTTAGAATGTGTTAACGGTTTACTATTCATTGTTGACTGGGACAAATTTGAGAATTTGAGATAAAAAAAAATGGCTAGGATTGAAAGTTAGGAAATGTTTTGATGGTTGAGATTCATTTCCTATGATGACATTTTGTAAATATAAAATACGTAGAAGGGAAAATAATATGAAAAATTGTGAAAATAATTAGTGGAATGTGGAGAGAGAGAATGTATTGTGTTTTTTTTTTCTCAAAATGAAAATTATTACAACTATTTAAGTAGTTGTCGAATTTTTGTAAACTTGAAATCGTTGAAATGATTTTTTTAAGATATTTTCAACAAAATCAATTATTAATACAAACACTTAAAATTTTAAAATATGGAAGGAGTAATTCAATTGAGATCAAAGACGTGGAGGTTTCAATGTGAGGCTTTCCGATATCTAGGATCTATAATTCAAAAGAATGAGGTTATTGGAGAAGATGTAGACCATAAGATTAAAGCTGGTTGGACAAAATGGAGAATAACGTCAGAAGTATTATGCGATAGAAGGATGCATGCAAGGTTAAAAGGAAAATGCTATAAAACAAATTTTCGACCAGCCATGCTCTACGGTTCAGAATGTTGGGCTACTACGGCATAACATACGAATATGATGGCGGTAGCAGAAATGCGTATGTTAAGATGATTGTGTGGTAAAACCCGTAAGGATAAAAGTATAAATTAAATAATTATGAAATACTTAGGTGTACGCCCATAGAAGACAAAATTAGATAAAGTCATTTAACGTGGTTTAGAATAATATCTTGATTGACAAGTTAGTGGAGGGTATAAACAGAAGGGACAATCGTTAAAACTTAGATGAAGGCGGTGAAGAAAAATATCATTGAGCTTGGATTAAACGAAGATATGTGGGAAGACCGCATTACTTGGAGAACCAAAATACATGCAACCGACCCTGAGAGTATTGGGAATGAGCTTTGATGATGATGATGATGTATTTTATTATTAAAAACATGTAAGTATTTTAATATTTTCATGCATTAAGTATTTATAATATTTTTCAAAGAAACTAAAGAATCTTTTAATAAACATTCACATTTAAATTTAACCGAGTTTGACTCTAAAATTTAATATTTTTACAATGAAATATGCTTGCACTTTTAAAAAGTTAGTTTACATTCAAAAATATGATTTTTTTTTATTGAACTGATTAAGAGCAATGGTGGTGAGGATGTCCAATGCATGATAATTATTGGTAAAAATAACACACACACACCAACCACCCGAGCGTACAAAAAAATTAATTGACAACTCTTAGAGAGTTTTTTATAGTATTTGTTATAGTTTGTTGAAGAACGATTTTTAGTTGGAGAGAGAAAGTGTGTACCCACTTCGACACTTTTGTGTGATATCCTTGACTTATGTGAGAGCAAACAAATTGATATACTCTTTTCAAGTATAGTAAAGTTTTTTTTTGTTTGGTGGTCATAGGCAATTTTGACGAACCACCTTTTATTGGTACGTGTTTATTGCATGCTTTGCATTGTTATGTTTGGATTATGCAGTTGGTTCCTTTCTACAACAACAATCAGTTATGTTCTGTTTGGTTACGTTTTCGCGAGGTCAAAAAAAATTGTATCAGGGTTGAAGGTGTTCCTTGATTTTTTTTTTTTCTTTTTGCTGGTGTCGACCTATTGAATCTAAAAAAATTATTTCAGTACATTATAAGGCTTTGTGTCTTTTAAATTCCTTTACAAAATAATATGGACATCTGATGACAACATTGTTAGATGGAAAGGAAAAACTCAATTATGATGAGGTTGCTACAATGTTGACATGATTGATCTCAAGGTCCGCAGGGATGAGATGAGTGGCGCATTATTATAAGGGGAAGATTTAAAAATTATGGTAAATCGCAGTCAAGAAGAAAATTCGTGAAAAAAATGTTTGTTTGATGATGAATGTGCCTACTGTTATAAAAAACACCATTGGAAGGTTGACTGAGAATTTGAAAGCTCCCATGGAAATGGAAAATAACAAGTCAGATGGGAATGTGATACACGAGTTTGATTCAAATGATGATGATGTGTTTGCTTTGACAAGTTCAATGTTGGTGAATTTTTCTAAAAAATGAATTATTGATTCGGATCCTACATGTGTCCTTATAGGAACTAATTCTAACTTTAGAGAAATGGATGGCAGAGTTCTTTGCATGGGCAACGACAATAGATGTAAAACTGTGGAGACAGGTAAGATCAATTCAAAGTTGCACAATGGACTTGGTCTTGTATTGAATGGGTTATCTAGTTTTACAAGACTTAAAGAAAAATCTCATCTCGATTAATACTATAGAGTTCAAAAGTTACCAGGTTACAATGAGTGATGAAGCTCTAAAGGTTGTTTATGGTGCATTAGTAATTTTGAAAGATTTTCGAAAGGGCAACTTGTACTACTTGCAAGGAAGTACTATTACAAGTGCTCGTAAATTTGAATTTATTATAACAACTTGTATTGGTGATGGCCAAATGAATTTTTCTTTTGTTGGAGTTACTGATAGCTCGAAGGATGTTTGTTTGAATACCTCAAGGGATTGACATATGCATGCTAGTTGTAAACGTGAGAAGGTTTTGCATGAGCTGTTGAAGAAAAAGTTATTGGAAATTTTGAAAATTTGTAATATGGATGTTTGTGAACATTGTATTCTTGGAAGGTTTGATTCTAAACTCCATCCTGGTCAAGGTGAAGTTGTTTTGTTGTCTTGAACACCTTTGGGTGCATGGCGCCCTTGGGGGCATTTGTAAGGATGATGTTATTATTTTAAATTATTAGTATTTGCTTGCTTATGTTCATTGGTGTACAACTCCTTCATGTTGATTGAGGCCCTTAGGGTCGTGACTCTTAGGGTTGTGAGTTGTGACCCTTCAGATCGTGATCCTTCAGGTGTGTAAGTCAGTGATGGATAATACTCTTGTGTTGATATGCATTTACTCAAGGTCGGGCCAGATTTGTAAAATCTTCACTGAGGTAGAAAATTGTTGAAATTGGTAATGTTACCACATAAAGGATTCGAATATTCTAGAAATTTGTAGAATTTTGGGAAGCTAAAAATTTCTGAGAATTTGTATTCTAAATCCTTTAGAATTTATATTTCAAGAAATGGTGGAATATTTTGAAAACAATTTCCTTGAGTTGGTTTCCAAACTAATTTTGAATTACATAAGTACTCCCACCACAAGTGTGAAACCTTGTGGTCTGTCATCTTTTTATTTTGAATTTATTTATCTAAATGTGTTGGTAATTTTGTGCTTTTAGTGGAGCTGTTTGAGGTAATTTTGCAATCAAACATTTTCTTGGAAATTTCAGGCTTAGACGGGTAGTGGGGTCCGCACTTGGCCGACAGACCATTTTGGAGCTTGTATGGGTAAGAACACGTTTATTAGTGTTTTCAAATGTTTAATTTTTTTTATTATCTTTAGTTTTGATCGGTGTCGAATCGACATTTTACGTGTGATTTTGTACTTTCAAAGACGACGGGTTGATACTATGCCTAACCCTTTCTGGAAGTTTCTCCCATGTTTTCTTAAGTTCTCATTCATACCAACCACTCCAAAATTTTTAGTGAGTGAGAGGAAGCAGTTGGTTGTAAAAATGAAGGTATAACAATACACAGAGAAAGAGTTTTGTCGAAATTGTACGTTCTTCTAAGGGATTTGAAGGGGGGTAGTGATTAATATTCATTATTGTCTATGAGATTTTCACTGATTTGTGGTGGGAGTACTTATGTAATTCAAAATTAGTACTTATGTAATTCAAAATTATTGTCTATGTAATTCAAAATTATTGTGGTGGGAGTACTTATGAGTTGAGTTGTTTTCAAAATTATTGTCTATGAGATTTTCACTGATTTGTAGTCGTTCATCGCAAGGGATAGGTGGATTCAACATAGGGTTTGGTGATTGAATTGTTCGGAGCTGGTATATGCCATTTATATGTGAGTATGACCTTTTTTTTTCCTTTGTGTGATTGGAGAGATTGATTTGTGAACTCATTAGAACTTGATAAATTCCATTTTTGATTTTGTTGGACGGGTTAGTTGAATCCTATTTGTATTATTGATTATAACTATACTAAGTTCATTTTGAACATGAATTATAAAAGTAGAATAAGAATGTTGGGATAGTGTATTTTGAAAAGGAGGTCTAATCGAGATTGAAAAAGATTAGAATTGTGTATAAAAATGTGAATGAGCTGTTTTATGTAGGAAATTACTCTGATTATAGTCAAAATTTTGTTGAATTGATTATAGGTTTATCAAGACAAGATTGTGAGTTTTTTGTAGGTATAATGAACATTGAATTTCAATGAAAATTGAAGTAGATATGATAGATTTAATTTGGCTTGTTTTAGATAAAAACTAGTTGAAACCCGGTCTGGTTCGTTTAGGAAAAACATGATGTCATATATTTAACCAGGATTTTGATTCGTCTAACCCGAACTACCCGAACTTTGACTAGGTCTAGAAAATAGTTCGTAGCTCCATTTTTGACATTATTCTCCCCGTTGGAATCCTCGGCTGGAGATCTATTTAATGAAAGTATAATTTTGTGAATCGGGAGAACTACATTTTTAATCCTTAAGGCCTTATGTCTCGATATGCATGTCTTCGATTTTGAAACATGAGGGTTGTGGTTCCATAGTGGTCCTTGAAATGTCAAGGGTCGGAGAATTTATTTTCATGCATGATAATTAATTGCATAAATAATGATTGAATGGTTGAAATGACAGACTTGTTCGAATTATGTGAGTGTATTTAGTTTATGATGAATGTAATATATACCCTAGTTATGCAAGTGAAATTGTTATTTATCAGTTAGTTTCAAACACAGTGGCCTGGGGTCACTTTGGTTCAAAGCCACTCATGAGGTGAGCCCGTAATAGTTATATTAGGTTTGTACACAATGGATTGGAGTCACTCTCGTAGAAGCTTGGAAACCTTAGGAAAGATAGTTCTTGAGGAGTCATGTGTTTCCAAAGGGAAACTAATCCATCGTATTTGATACAAATGGAGAGATCTTAAGGAAGACAGGGGAAAAATTTTGTGGATCAAGTTTCCATCTTCCAAAATTCGCACATTCGATTTGATTTGATTGTGAGCCATGTGATCCGTCTTTTTAGATAGACTATGTATCTTATAGGTGACACCCCATCTGATATATACATACATACTTATGTGGTTGTTGATGCACATGTGGAGGTTTGTCAGTATGAGAAACATTTGACAAGTGTAGGTGCGATAGGGTATATGATGACGGTGGCATGTGAGTTTACTTGAGTATATTTGTTTATGAAAAATTTTTATGTAGAGAAGTAGGTCGATTGAAAACATTGTTAGGTGAATGTCTACAGTGAATAATTTTTGTACATGTGTTCAGTATATGGTGTAACATTGAAGTTGATGTCTATGCTTTTATAATGAGATGTATATGCAACGAGGTAGATAACTAATAGTGTTTCGTAGTTGATTGTCTACCTTGATAATGAGAATTGTAACGAAATGATTGGTGATTGGTATGTTGTGTAGTATTCAAGCATTTATTGCTGAATATGGTGGTTTGCATGTTTTGGATGTCAATTAAATATTATGGCATGTATCGAGAAAACCAAAGGCTCAAGAAGGTTTGTACACAATGGCTTGGAGTTACTCTGGTACAAAGTTTGAACAATGAAGAGAAAACTGAGTCATCATACTGGGTATAAAGGAGAGTTCCCAAGGAGTCGCATCCAGTCGTCAAATCGGATAAGATGGAGAGTTCCTAAGGAAATAGAAAGTGATATGTGTCTTGTTAGTTTCTGCAAGAATTATTGTTTACTTTTTTCTATAGATTGTAAGATTTAGGACATGAGAAGTGTATTTGGAATGAGATTTAATGTCACGACCTTTAGAGATACGAGATGTTGTTTTGGAAGCTTAGAATGGTTTAATTTTGCATTTCGTGCAACAATGACTAGTAGGTGTATTTTGAATATACCTATATTCATTACTTATTGTTATTATGCTTTGTTCAGACCAACATTAGCTGATCCATTTTACTCGTGTTGGCTATATGTAAGTTGATGTTGATATATCTTATGGAGATTTTTGTTTTTATAGTATGTGGATATGTTTTTGTATTAGGGATTTGGAGTTAGTACCTATACTTTTAGTTTTAAGGTTTTTTATATGCATATTTTGGAGATATTTAATGGACGTGACTTTTTGTTCATAGATTTCAATTAGTTTGAACATTGAACGTGATGATGTGGTTGTGGAGTAAGTGTCACGTGTCGACTTTTCAAGATCAAGACATAAGAGATAAAATTTTGTAAGGCGGCGTGTGACAACAAGCCTACGTCCCTCTCCTCTAAATAAGACCCGGTACTAAGGACTTATAACATCTAGAAATTGGATCCAGAATTTGAAGAGAAACTCTTAGCGTGTGTTTGGTTGCATGAAATCTTATTTCATGGGAATCCATGAGGGAATCACTTACATTTAAGCTAAATTGAGGTAGCACTCATCATCCACCACTAGATTTTGTGATCAATGGTGGAAATGAAAGCCCCATGGATATGAGAATCACATATTTTGTGAGGAGTAAGGAGTAAGATTTTCATGTTTATGAGACTTCCATTGATTATAAAAATCTAGTAGTGGCGATGAGAGTTACTTCAGTTTAGCTCAAATGTAGGTAACCCTCAGAGAGTTCATGAGACTCCAAGTTTGTTGAAGATATTTCTTGTTGAGAAGATCTTATTGTTGGAAAGAGAATAGTGTATAGTGTCTTCAACATGTTTGTGTGACATCTTCAGCGTGTGTGAGAGCAAAAAAAATTGCTCAATTGGTCTGCTCTTTTAAATTATAGTGAACCTTTTCTTCTTTAATTTGTGGAGTAGGTAATTTTGTCGAACCATGTTAAATGGGTATACATTTATTGTTTTCTGTTCATTGTTTGGTTTAAATTGTGCAATTAATTACTTTCTATAACAATTATCAGTTGTGTTCCATTTGATTATGCTTTCATGAGGTGCGATGTTTGTTTGTTAGTCGCCTAGCTCTTTTTAAGGTTATGTGAGAGTTGGCAAAATGGTTTGAAACTCGCCCAAGATCCAGCCCTTAAAAATTGGGCTGAACCCTGAAAAAGCTCGGCTCAGTTTAAATTAGGGCTGAAAACATAACCGACTGTTCGATTTTTCACCTAAACCGTGAACCGAACCGACTTAGGTCGGTTTTAAAATTTTCAAACCGAAACTGAACCGACCATTAACAAAACCGATCCGAAACCGAACCGATTCTAATTTATGCAAACCATAACCGAACCGAATCGACTAAAATCGAACCAAAACCAAAATAAAACCGAATCGACCGACTATTTTAAACATATTGTATTATTTATATATAAAATATATATTATTTATTATATATATTTGGTCGGTTCGGTTCGGTCGGTTAAAATCACATAGAGATCGAAAACCGAACCGACCACTTCGGTTTTGAATTTTTTAAAACTGAAACCGATCCGAACCGAATTTAAACCGAACCAATCGGTTCGATTTAGATCGGTTTGGTAGGTTTAATCGATTTGATCGGTTTTTTGTTCAGCCCTAGTTTAAATAAAGGTTGGGCCAACCAAACTATATATTTAAATAATAAGGATTGTAAACTTCTAAAGTCATTAGCCCGACCATGTACTAGCTCGACGACTCGAAATTAGCCATTTCATTAGTATTAAGTACCCACATTATATCGTATATTTTAACTATTCATACATTCTTTTTTAAACTATAAAATAATAATTACTTGTTTTCTGACAAAGCTAAAATATTATTATATATGTACTAGAATATATTAGAAATAAAATACCAACATTAATGATGTAATTGATTTTCTATAGTATTATAGAATATATCATCCTTACATCGAATATAAAAAAGGTGTGATTATATTTATATATAACATTATAATAACGAAAATTATTTAACCCTAAAAAAATATATTGTCTTTACTTATGATCAAACAATAAAGAGTGATGCTAGGCCGCGAGGAAACGGGCAAGGGAGGGAGGGAGGGGGGGGGGGGGTTTGACCCCATCCCCCTCGAGATTCACACGAGCACACATCTTGAGGGGGATGGAGGGTCACACCCCCCTCCCTCGCCCGTTTCCTCGCCATTTAGAATCACCGAAGAATAAAATAACAAAAAAAAGATTATTCTTACATATAGAACATTTATTTTAGCCATGAAAAAATGTTGCAAAATATTACTTTTGAAGAAGAAATTTACAGTGGCTCAAGGCTCCGACTTGGTTGTGGCTATGGGCTGGGCCAAGGAATTAGGTTTTATAAAAATAACCCGACCCAGTTTGGCTCTTTACAATAAAAGAATTGGGATTGCCTGGCCTGGCCCGAAACATTAACGGGCTCTATAGTTTAGGATTGGGCCAGCCGTACCCGATCCTTTTGTGAGTTGTAAGTTGTGTTGTGATTTTGGTTTTTATTGCAAGTGTTAATAGCTAATTGTGAATGATAATTTTTTTGCAATATTTTGCATACAACAAAAAACATACCTTTAGCCGGTGAAATTAGTTTTGTTTTTAATATTAACACTATCTCATTTTTTTTTGTTAATCAACAAGTTGCCCAATGCACATAAATTTGCCCAATGCACATAAATTCAAAGAAACATCATAAGGATATATAAATTCTATAAGTGATTAATCATAAAAAGAAAAATATATATATATAGATGCACGCGTAGCTGAAATTCAGGATTAGTTGTGTTACAGTTATAAGATTTCAAGGCCGTGTTTACAGTGAAACCGTCTTCAATCAACCTCATTTTCTAAAAATTTCATGATCGCCTTGTACCCTAAACATATTTACAGTTAGGAAAATTATTAGTGTACCCTTGCTATTTTAATTCTAAAAGTTTTTTTATATTAAATAAATTATGAAAAATGCAACATAATATAGGACAATGATGCACTCATCAGCACAAACACACACAAAAAAATCGTCCCCTTTATCGAGTATGCATGCAATGAAAATAAATTTTATTTTATAAATTTGATTCCTGTTTGAACATATTATACATACCGTTATAAATAGCAAGTCGTACATGTCTTCATACAACAACAATTTGTTGTCTTCCCAAATTGACTTTTCTCCAAATCAAAATTACACCTGTGTCTCTGAGCCTTATTCCAATCAAACAAAGCGGAAAAGCAACACATAGAATTCTAAGAAAATTAGTAGCATACCTTTGTAAATTAATTATTTTAATCGTGCAAATTTTGTACTAATAAATTGAATATATTATGACCCATTTAATCTTAGTAATTAAATGTATTGTACACTGAGGGCATCTCCACTCATGGGTACAAAGCAAAAGCTAAAATTGAGGTTTTTCATCCTCGGATTTGCATTCTCATCCACCCCTCACAATAGTTAAATGCGTAAAAATTGATATTCATGGAGAAATGGCAAGAGATTTTTTGGTATTTTACTTGAGAATGTGGATAATGTCTTATTTCCCTCCACTTGAATGGGAGATGCAGTCAAAGTGTGAATTTATCTATCTTTGGCACATGTGGGTGTGGGAGCAAAATTTTTAAGTTTTCCTCCATGGATGGAGATGCACTTTACGGTGGAAAGCCAAATTTATTGCTTTCCACCTCATGGGTGGAGATGCTCCCATAAAACAATAATTAACCGAAATCCAACAATGAAATAAATTCCATTACTAATATAAACTATTAATTGACTTTTGTTTATCCCTTTATAAGATCTTAACCACATTAAAAAAAAGTTAATTGTGGGAGAAAAATAACTTTTAGTTCAATTAGATGAAGAAGTCCAAAGATTTGGGCATTTCTTAAGAAATTCGAACATTATCTACGAAAGCTACAAGTATAGAAGGTTCTAGTCCGAGACCAATACAAACTCAGTATTAGTAGAACACTATGTTCTCAGCAGAGAAGAAGTGTTCGGCGCCAACCACCATGCTCAGCTGAGTACATGGGCTTGCAGAAGAGATGTCTCAAAACATGAAGTTATAACCAATCATGAAAGTTACAACTACCTGAAAGAAGTTGCAACTGGTTGCAAGTAGATAACCTATTAATCTGCCATGCATCTTACTCACAGCCACGTGTCTCACTCATCAACCAGCAGTTAATTCTTTCAGCCAATATAAATAGTCAAATGCAAAAACTTCTGGAGGTAACACTTTTTCCTAACTTACAATTCTCTCTTCAAAGATAGAGATATAAACATTTTTCGAACACATCATTCTAACTTTGGCATTGGAGTCCCCGTGGCAGGCACCACACCGGTGTCAAAAATTAACTTCTAACTTATGAAGATTACTCCACGTGATCAGCACGTGATTCTATCTTATGCAGATTGCTCTGCGTGATCAACACGTGACCCGACGAAAATTTGCATCAACAAATTAGTGTTTTCAATGAGAGCTTGAATCAAACTCATTGCATGCTCTCTTCAATTCAAAAAAAAAAAAAACTTTCATTCACACAGTTTCAATTTCATTCACAAACATTTTCATTTTGAACTCAATACAATGATGGGAACTCGAAAACAAACTAGCAAAAATAATATTACAACGTATTCTGCTCGTACTAGGCTGCCATCGTCATCACGGGTTCAACTGTTATAGGCCGGACAACCACTGATAGTGGGCCTGCCACCATTTGCTGACCATCAATCGCAACCTTCTGCCACAAGCCAAATTGAGATGACACAACAAGAGAATCTTGCAAGTCAGATCGCCAATCTGACTAAAATATTGGAAGAACAAACCCAGGTGGTAGAGCGATTAGTGAGTGAACAACCAAGGCAAACGACACATCGCCATCTACCAACAGATCATGGGCATAGAAGTGGAAGTAGTCATCCATCAAAGGGAAACAATCCCTCTGGAAGCATTCATTCGATAATAAGTGGTTGGGTTCCCAAGCAACTGTGCACTCAAGGTTAGGACCGCAGACTACACCCAATATAAGTGGTTGGCGCAGAAGACAAAATCCTAATAGATGCGAACAACGCAGGGGACCAGATCACTACACTGATTTGTCCCACGTCCCACATTTAGAGGCTCATCAAATCAAGAGGAACCTTCAAGCGAATCCTATAAAGACTCTACCTCACTCACATGTAGGTAAGTCACAATCAAATTGGGAATACGATGAGTCATCTACCCCAGATAATCATAATTGAAATCACGATACGTCCGATTAGCAGGATACAAACAAGCCCTTAGGAGCAGATGATGTGGCACGAATGGTCAAAGAGCAGTTGATGAATTTACATGTTATGAGAAATTTAGACGATATTCTGCGCAGAGAGGTGGCCTTGGTGAACACTTCACCATTTATAGATAACATCGAAGAGGCTCCTCCACCAGCAAGGTTTACCACACCAACTTTTACCTCTTTCAAGGGAGATTCTGATACTGAGAGGCACTTGAAGCATTTTCGAAATGCCATGACTCTGCACAAAAATGATGATCCACTTATGTGCAAATTATTTTCTATGACTTTACAGGGAGTTGCCCAATATTGGTTTCACACTTTGACCCCCCAGTCGATCAGCAACTTTGGAGATTTACCCCTTGTCTTCACAAAAGAATATCAGTGTTCTAAAAAGCGCTAGGCGCTGGGCGGGCGGCGAGCAGGTGCCTAGCGCCCAGAGGCCAGGGCGGTTTTAGGTTTTGTATTATAACTTTAATAATTTACAAAAGTTAAGCATAATATATTATCAATTATATCCAATTTAATGCCAAGATACATATGCAAAATTTAAAAACATGAAAAATTAACAATCATAAACAAAATTTATTAAAACTCAAATGATTGAAGTTGGTCATGATGGGTACTCTATATAAAATTGAATTTGTGGACAAATATCCAAACCTACTCTTTTATTTTTCTTCAAATTGCATGAATAACCTCAGTCATGTTTGATAAAATCTACAATTTCATTAAGTAATCATTAATTGCTACAATTAGACATATACTGAATAAAAAACAATAAAATAGTTTATTTCTAAAAAGAGGAAAGAAAAATAAAATAAGAACACAATTTGCCTTATTAAAATAAATAAAAAATCACTCAGACCGCCTAGACCCTGCCTAGGTCCCCCAGACCCCGCCTAGGCTGCCTAGAACCCGCCCATACTAGCTCAGACTGCCTAGAACCCGCCCAACCATTAATCTGGGCAGTTTTTTTTACCTTCTAGCGCCTAAGCCGATTTTTAGAACACTGAAGAGTTTTCATCTTACCGAATTGTCAAAAAGCATGTTGACTATCTCTTCAACATGAAGAAGAAGTTAAATGAATCACTTAGAGACTTCATTAAAAGATTCAAGGTAGAAAAAGCAAACATAGTTGGGTGTGATGAAAAATTGTGTCCTCAGCTTTCAGGAAGGGGGTATCTGCAGATCACCCGTTGTATGGCGAGCTGACCATGAAACCAGGTAAAACTCTTGCAGAAGTCTTCACCATGGCAGAATGCTATGCATTGTGGGACGATGAAAAAAATATTGCTAAGGTATCTGATGTGTTCAAGAAGGATAGCCAACCTACACAAATAATATAAATCAAAAGGAGAGTAAGAAGAACATGGGTGACAAACGTAGAACATACTCTCCAACAAAAAACTCATATACCAGTAGAGCATACACAGAGTTCTCGGTTCCAATCAATCAAATTCTCCATGAGATAAAGAATCAACCTTGGTTGAAGAGACCGCCACCCATGAAGGGGGATCCGACAAAAAGAGATCCGAATAAATATTGTGTATTCTATGGAGCCACTGGTCACTTGACAGAATGTCGAGCATGGAAGGACCATCTTGAAGAGTTAGTCAAAGCAGGACATTGCACAGAGTATGTAGCCAAAAAACCATTCAGCAAATTGAAGAAAGAGATGCAGCCAAGGAACCTCCAAAGAAAGTCATAAGAATCAATGAAAATTTTGTTGAATCTTAACTTTTTGGTTTCACAAATAATGAAAGGAAGCGAAAGATCAAACAAACAACTTTGGTTGCTCAAGTGCTAATCGCCTTAGTCGATGGAGCCACAACTTGTTTCTCATTCAAAAATCAGATGATCGGCTATTCTTAAAGTGACCTGCAGGGCCTTGATCTACCACATGAAAACGCACTCGTCATCAGCATCCAGATCGCTCATGCAATGATTGATAGAATTCATGTAGATGAGGGAAGTGTAGCCAATATACTTCCAACTTTTGGCTGTCAAACAAATGAATTTAGAATCACTTATCACCAAAAATACAAAAGTCTTGACTGCCGTCAATGGGGCTACATCAGTAACAATTGGCACTATGATTCTAAACGTCTACTCACCACCAGTCATCTACTCGCAAACCTTTATGATAATAGATGAGCCCTCTCCCTATAACTAACTTTTAGGGAGACCATGGATAACTAAAATTGATGTTGTCACGTCTTGTCTACATCAAAAAATCAGATATGCAATCCCAGAAGGTGGAGTTGGAGAAATAAAGAGTAATCAAGCCATTGAAAGGAGGTGTGCAGCCCGGTCTTGAAGGAAGCAAAACAGAAGGAATTTATTCTCGTCACTTTAGCCGAAGCGAAAGGGAAGAAGCCATCTACCCCCAATAGCAATTACAACACCGGGATCAAGAAAGAGAAGCTCAATTCGAATCCTCAGTTGAAGATGGAGACCAGAAGAAAACGTAGAGCTTGTAATTCTTGATCCTAATCTGCCTGAAAGAAAGGCAAAAATTGGCTCTCGCCTCAGCGCAGATGAGAAGGCAGAGCTTATTAGTTTCCTCCAAAGCAACAAAGATGTGTTCGCTTGGTCAGCCCAAAACATGCCAAAATTTGATCCAACTGTGATCTGCCATAAACTGCACGTCAACTTGACCTTTAGGCCTATCGTGCAGAAGAAGTGGAACTTTGCCCCGGTAAGAGTAGCAATCATTGAAGTCGAGATTGACAAGCTCTTGGCAATCGATTTCATCGAGGAGGTATCCTACACCAACTGGTTGGCTGATATTCACATAATTATAACTTTTTTTTACCTCTTATTATATTTTGTTAATCCTTGTTTTATTTTATTTTAAATTAATTATTAAATTTTTGTGTTTTTGTAGAATTCGGAGCAATAACGAAGAAATCAAAGAAAATGCAATGAATAAATCACGGACGGTAACTTCAGAGGAAGTGGAGGTGAGAATAGCCTAAGCCCATAACCTAAACTCAAAACCAAATTCGTAAACCCAAACCCAATGCCAAACCCAAAGCATATTCTCTTAATTATCCAAGATTCTAGTTTGATTTAAGTCTTAAATCATTCATTGAACCCTCCCCTTAACTTGTCCAAGTTCATTTTCTTAATTCTCTATAAATACAATAGAAATGAATAAGTAAAGGGAAAAAGAGAAGGGAAAGAAAAAAAATACATAATACCAAAACCTCTTCTTCACAATTTGTGATTCTCATCACCATCCAAACCAAGCAAATTCACCACCCACAGCCTATCCATCTTTGTTTTCTCTCTTTCACTCCATCGAAACAGGGGCATGACAACCCTGTTTCACTTCATCTTCAACCACCGTCACCGGCTGCACCACACACCACCACATAGACTTAAATCAAGTTGACGCTACTGGCACCCAGTGGACCTTGCTGAGAGCACCTCGGCTGATTAAGATCAGAACTATTTGCACCCACTGGGATCTGCTGAGCCACACTAGACCTATTCTTGTTTGTACCCTGCTGAATGCTCTGTAACGCCATAGTGAATTAGGTCTCAAACTCTAAAATTAATTTCATTTTACTTTATTATTCCAAGATTAATATTAAATTATTTGCGATTTATAATATTTTACTTTCACCTAATATGTCATGCATCTTAGGTTGTTAGAAAAATATTATGTTGTAAATTAAGCATGTTTTAATTGAGTAATTAAACTTGTGATTAATTGTACCATAAAAAGACAATTAATGCTAGGGGTTTATACATTGCTAGAGTCATTTATTTGAAATTGGAATAATAAGAAAATTTGAATATAATTTTAGGAGCTAGAAAAGTATTTTGCAAATTGTGGTTTCCCTCCAACTCTTTTATTTTATTTATTGTTATTTTTATTACTTTTGTTTAACTTTAGATTTTTAAACACTGTAACCCCCATTTTCTCCAAATTAGTTTAATTAAATTATTAAATTCAATTTAATCCACCTTCCTCGTGGGATCGACCCGTACTTGCCGTTGTCTACTAGTTAGACACCATGCACTTGCGGTTATTACAAGTGGGTCAAATTAGCCTGTTTATTTAAGCCGGTAAAACCCGCAACAAGTTTTTGGCGCCGTTGCCGGGGAAGGTAGCGGTGTAATTGAATTTAAGATTTATTTTCACTAATTTTAAAAAAAATTCAAAAAAAAACGAAATTTTATTTTTATTTTGTTAAGTTCTTTTTAAACTCATTTCGTGTTATTTGTTTGATTTTGCGGAATACACGCTTCTTGAGGAAATTGGACGATCCTGCAAACATCAAGCAAGTTTTAATTAAATTTATTTATTTATTTTGTGAGGAGAGTTTTAATTTTATTTTCACCTCGTTTTACGATTGTGTGGTGTAATAATTTTTTGTAAACTCTATTGTTTTCCATTTTTAATCACCTAAAAAAAACCCAAAATTTTCCAAGTCAAAAGAAATTATAGGGAAACAATTTTAATGGTTACCCAATAATTTTTTTTATGATTTAGAAATCCGACTTCTAAGACCAAGACCAGTAATTTGATTGCATATGCTTGTGTGTTGATTGAAACGGATAAAAAGAAGTCATACATTTTTTTTTGTGCAGAACAGAATATGCACACTGTAAATACTTCTATCACACACAATGTATTAGCGATTTTGGTGCTTTGTGAAATTGTGTGATTGGTTGTTTAATTTCTGTAATTGTGGATGCTAAACTTTAGTAATTCATAATAAGCAGCCCAGCTTCTAAATAGAAATTGGTGGGACTTGATATCCCCACCTCATCACTCCAGCTGGGTGCAACCAATAGCCAAACATAATTAAAATCAGTTAGCAAGTTAGATAGAGCCATCTTTTAGGTACGGTGTTCATAGGACAACCAAGACCAAGGTGAATCCAATAATTTTTGTGTTGACCAAAGCTAAAATTGACGATGGGTTTAATCATTCAATGAACTCTGAGAGGCCACTGCCACAAGGGTAATTTACCCGGTACGCCGAGTCATAAGTAAGCTACGATCCACAATAATAATTGGTGTAACTAACAGTTTTGGGTTAGGAACACAAGCCTCAAGTGTACATTTAATATCACATCGCTCTCACATCTATTGGCTTACAAAGCAGTAGCACAAGGAAGTACTTAATTGGACCATTGTGACCTCATTCTCTTGTGCGATAATCCGATTCTTTGAAACAAAACTCCAGCCTACTAATTTTGAACTTTGTGGTGTAAAGTATACACTCTTAGGATCAACTTGTAGCACCCATTTCTCTGATATAAAGATTACATAAGAAATAATTTGTCTCCCAAAGATAAAAAGATAATTAATTTCAAAAACACTGATTGCTTAGGGAGGCATTTTTTCTTGTGCATCAATTGGTTGCTGATTTCGTTTGAGTCTGTGCGTAATTTTTTTGAGGTTAGTAAACATTTCAAACCTCACTTGGTGTAGATCTGTTTACGCGTCTTTGGGAACGAGATTCGAGAGGTAGACTAATTCGAGAGGATCCTGTAGAGTTGTCTGAAGTCCCCATTGACCTTCTACAATCTTTCTCCTTGTCGAGTGAAACCACTGAAATGGCTAGGGAGAGAGTATTTAAGGATTATTTCTCTTCACGTTCCAATAACACCCCATCTTGCATTGTCTTACCCGAGACCACTGCAAGTAGCTTTGAGCTAAAACCATCAATTATCCACCTTTTGCCTTCCTTTCATGGTCTAAAAAAAGATGATCCCTATCTTCATGTCAAAGAGTTTCTTGACATTTGTGTTACTCTGAAATATCTCAATTTTTCTGATGATTCAGTTCGTTTTAGGCTGTTTCCCTTTTCTTTTAAAGATAGGGCGAAGTCATGGTTAAACTCCTTAGAAACTGGAACCATCGACACTTGGAATGCTCTATCAGGAAAATTTTTGACAAAATATTTTCCTATTCATTAAACAAATGTCATCCGAAGAGATATATCTAATTTTCAACAGAAAAATGGTGAGCGTTTCTATGATTGTTGGGAAAGATTCAATGAACTCATTGCTAGGTGTCCTCATCACGACTTTGAAAAGTGACGCTTGGTTCAATACTTTCAAGATGCAATTATCAGCAATGGGATTATTCAAGAAAAGACTCGAATAGGCGAAAGGGTGGTTGGTATGAAGTAAGGGATACATCATCTACTCCTCATCTTCCTCCTTCTTCAAGGTTGGAAGCAGTTGTAACGACAATGGCATAGAAGATTGATGCATATCTGGAAAAGTCTCAGCCATCAGTCCAAACCAATGTTCCATCCGAGGTTTGTGCTGCATGTTCAAGTTCTAGTCATTCCACATCAGACTGTCACTTGAAAAATGAGTACCTTGCTTATTTTGCTGAGCAAGTCAATGCATTCAATACCTTTAGGCAATCTGGTTATAATCCACGCTCAAATTTTTACAATCCAGGTTTAGCCAAAAACCCTAATCTCTCATGGGCTCATGGTCAACATCAAGGAGGCCTAGTTGTTATCTCTCAAGCTCCTCGAGCTCCAATTCCTGCTAATAGGCCTCAATTCAATCAAGATGTACCTCCCTCTAACACTCAGAGTTTACAGGATACATTGAACCAATTTATGCATAGAACAGGAACCAAGCTCAAACAGAACTCTCAGGCTACCACCGAACTAAGAGCTACTTCTCAACAACAATCTCAAGCCATCCAAAAGCCTGAGATGACTGTGAGTCAAATAGAAAAATCATTTCCCAAAAGAGAAACAAGAAGATTCCCTGGTCAACCCATTCAAAATCCTAATGGCCAATTCGAAATAGCAGTGCATCTCAGCCACGCAATGAAGATGTCAAATCTATCATAACCCTTAGGAGTGGAAAACAAGTTGACAACAAAATTAGAATGCCTAATTTGATTGATCCGGAATCCCAATCCACGCCAAAGCAAGTCACACCTCCATCTGAGAAGGAGGCTGATAAAGCCTCATCTTCTCAAGAGGATCATCATCTTGAGTCTGATCCCACCAAGGCATCTTATATGCCTACAGCACCATTTCCATCGCGGTTAGTTTTGGCGAAGAAAGGAACAAATGCCAACGATATAATGAAAATTTTTAAACAAGTTCAAATCAATATTCCATTACTCGAGGCCATTAAGCAAGTTTCCTCTTATGCCAAGTTTTTGAAGGATTTGTGTACAAAAAAGCGAAAACTGAATGTGCACAAAAGAGCCTTCCTAACTGAGCAAGTCAACTCCATCCTTCAACACAAAACCCCACCTAAGTACAGAGATCCTGGTTGCCCGACAATTTCATGTGTGATTGGTGATCATATGATTGGGAAGACACTGTTAGATTTAGGGGCAAGTGTTAATCTATTGCCATATTCAGTATATGTGCAATTGGGTTTTGGTGAGTTGAAACCAACTCAAGTGACACTACAATTGGCAGACAGATCTGTCCGAGTCCCTCGCGGTGTGATAGATGATGTGATCATTAAGGTTGACAAATTTTATTTCCCTGTGGACTTCATAGTCCTTGACACACAACCTGTTCACAATCCCTCTAGTCACATTCCAGTTATTTTGGGTCGTCCATTTTTGGCCACATCCAATGCTATCATTAACTGCTGAAATGGAATCATGAAATTATCATTTGGTAACATGACTGTCGAACTCAATGTATTCAATGTAAGTCAACAACCTCCCGAGTCTGAGGATTCCTTTGAGGTTAACATGATTGAGAGTTTGGCGGAACATTCATTTCCTCAGTTTAATGATCCTTTAGAGGCTTGTTTGACTCATTTTAATTTAGACTTCGATATTAATGATTCCATCAGGGAAGTCAATGCTTTGTTTGACTCTACCCTATAATGGAAACCAATTATAAATGGAAGCCTAAGGTGAAACCTCTTCCACTCAGTGAGTCAAAACAAGTCCCTTCCATTGAAAAACCACCCAAGCTCGACCTAAAAGTATTACCTAACAACCTCAAGTATGCATTTTTAGGTGTTGACAATACCTTACCTATTATTATTTCATCTACATTGACTGAAGAACAGGAAGGAAAATTGTTAGATGTTTTAAAAGAACATAAAACAACACTTGGGTGGACTATCGCGGTTATTAAAGGAATAAGTCCAATCGTTTCCATGCATCACATTCATATCGATGATAATGCCAAAGTATCGCGTGAAATGCAACGTAGACTTAATCCTAATCTAAAGGAAGTTGTTCGAGCCGAAGTTCTCAAATTGTTGGATGTGGGTATAATCTACCCAATTTCGGATAGTCCTTGGGTCAATCCTGTTCAAGTTGTCCCAAAGAAGTCAGGGGTAACGATAATCAAGAATGACAATAATGAATTAGTACCAACCCGCATGACCACGGGGTGGCGAGTATGTATTGATTACCGTAAGTTGAACTTGGTCACAAGGAATGATCACTTTCCTTTTCCTTTCATTGATCAGATGCTTGAAAGGTTAGCCGAACATGATTACTATTGTTTTCTTGATGGGTATTCCGGTCATAACCAAATACCCATTGCACCCGAGGATCAAGAGAAGACCACATTCACTTGTCCCTTTAGTGCTTTTGCATATCGGATAATGCCCTTTGGATTGTGTAACGCACCAGCTACTTTTCAACGGTGCATGCTTAGTGTTTTTTTTCGATATGGTTGAGAGGTTCCTCGAGGTGTTTATGGATGATTTCTCAGTATTCGGTGATTCATTTGATGAATGTCTAGATCATTTAACTTTAGTGTTAAATAGATGTGTGGAGAAAAATCTTGTCTTAAATTGGGAGAAATGTCATTTTATGGTATGACGGAGCATTGTTCTTGGACATGTAATTTCACACAAGGGAATTGAAGTCAACAAAGCCAAAATTGATTTAATTTCAAGTCTTCCGCCTCCAAAGACGATTAAGGAAATTAAATCTTTTCTAGGCCATGCTGGATTTTATCGGAGATTCATCAAAGACTTTTGCAAAATCGCTCGTCCTTTATGCAATTTACTTGCTAAAGACGCGGTTTTTGTTTTTGATGAAGATTGTTTGAAAGCTTTTGAGAAGCTTAAACAATTATTGACTTCAGCTCCAATCATCCAATCTCGTAATTGGAACTTTCCCTTTGAGCTTATGTGTGATGCTTCCGATTTTGCAATCGAAGCTGTCCTAGGACAACGATTGGACAAAAAACCACATGTCATTTATTACGCTAGTAGAACTCTACAAGACGCACATCTTAATTACTCCACCACTAAGAAAGAGTTATTAGCTGTAGTATTTGCTCTAGACAAATTTCAGTCTTACCTTATAGGATTCAAAGTAATTTTTTTACTGATCATGCGGCATTAAAGTATCTTTTCTCTAAAATAGATGCTAAACATCGCTTAATTCAATGGGTCCTATTGCTACAAGAGTTTGATATTGAAATTCGGGACAAGGTTCGAAAAATGTTGTATCTGACCATTTATCTAGACTTCTGGTAGAGTCATCTAGCGAATATTTACCATTGAATGAGTCATTTCCTGATGAGCAATTATTTGCTCTCTCCCAATTACCTTGGTATGTAGATATTGTGAACTATCTTGTTACAGGTCAACTTCCTTTTAAGTGGTCTAAACAAGATAGATCCAAATTTCTTGCTGAGGTTAGACATTTCTTCTGGGATGATCCATACTTGTTCAAGTATTGTCCTAATCAGGTTATTAGGAGATGTGTTCCTAAGAGTGAATTTCACAGCATCATCTCATTTTGTCATGAGCAAGCTTATGGTGGTCATTTTAGCTCTAGAAAGACAGCTGCAAAAGTTTTGCTGAGTGGTTTTTATTGGCCTACCCTTTTTCGAGATACTCATGCCTTTTGCACCACTTGTGATCAATGCCAATGAATGGGTTCCATTTCTCGTCGCGACATGATGCCCCTTACTAATATTCTTATGGTTGAAATTTTTGATGTTTGGGGTATTGATTTCATGGGGCCATTCCCGCCTTCGTTTGGCAATCGTTTCATCCCTGTTGCTGTGGATTATGTGTCCAAATGGGTAGAAGCGATTCCATGTCAAACAAATGACCACAGGGTTGTGGTAAGATTCTTGAAAGATAATATCTTTTCTCGTTTTGGTATTCCACGTGCCATTATAAGTGATGGTGGTTCTCATTTTTGCAATAGATCGTTCTAGCTATTAGTAAAAAAAATACTCCATCACTCATAAAGTTGGCATCCCCTATCATCCACAAACAAGTGGGCAAGTTGAGATTTCTAATCGGAAGATTAAAAACATTCTAGAGAAGATAGTCAGACCAGATCGTAAAGACTGGTCTCAGCATCTGAGTGATGCTCTCTGGGCTTATAGAACATCTTTTAAAACCCCGATTGGAATGTCTCCATATAGGCTTGTTTTTGGAAAAACATGTCATTTGCCTGTGGAATTGGAACATCGTGCATATTGGGCCATCAAGACGTTCAAATTTGATATGGTCAAGGATGGATCGCATCGTAAGCTTCAACTTAATGAGTTGGAAGAGATCCGAAATGATGCGTACCACAATGACAAAATCTACAAAGAATGATCGAAGATATTTCATGATAAATCCATTCTTTGTAAGTCCTTTGAACCGTCTAAAAAGTTTTGTGTTCAACTTACGGTTACAACTTTTTCCTGGAAAGTTGAGATCTTGGTGGTCTGGACCTTATATTGTGAAAGCAGTGTTCCCACATGGAGCTGTGGAGATTGTTAACCCTAAAGATGGCCATGCGTTTAAGGTAAATGGTCAACGAATTAAGCCATTCTTAGAGTTACCTCGATTAGAAGTCGAGGTTGATGTGATTCTATTAGAGGACCCGTGTATCAGAATTGAGGATCTTTGTGGTTTTGTCGAGCTGATGACGTTAAACCAAGCGCTACTGGGAGGCAACCCACCTTTTGTCTCCGAGCTTTCATCGGTGGATTACTTGTAGAAATTGGTAAAATCTTCACCGCGGTAATATTGTTCTAACCTCCTCTCATGTACTTATTTCATTCATTTTTCATAATTATTTTGTTAAACATTGAGAACAATGTTTGGATTAGGTTTGGAGGTAGGGTTCACGAGTCGGTGAATTTTTCGTAGTGTTTTCTTTTCTTATTCTTAAAAAAAAAATTGTGTTTTTTTGTCAAAAAACTTGGTCTTTTGCGATTATGAAAATGGATTTTAAATGTTTTATGCTGAAGAAAATGCAAGCCAACTTGACATATTGGTATATTGATAAAGACTGAAAGTTTAGTATGACCCTTAATTTAGATCTAGTTCATAAGATTTTTCAACTCGATTATCTTTGCATCATGAGCCATGTTAGCATAACTTGAAGTTGATGAGTGAAGTATATACTAGAAAACCTTAGAATAATAGTAGAAACTTAACCCTGAAAGTTTTAAACCTTTCTATTTTTCGAGGGTTATACATAAACTCTGATTTTTTTTGAGTCCGTATTATCTCGTTGATGATCTCATTATTCTCATTTTTCTGATCAATTGCTTTGGGAATGACATCAAAATTGAATTATCACACTAGAAATTCTTGGCTTATTCAATTGAGATGTCATAATACCGACCCGAATTTAGGAAATGATCTAGGCATTTTTTCCTTTTCTTTCTTTCGACCATTAACTAGCCTTTTAACTTACTCATAACATTAACTTTTTTGTAGCCTTTTGATCCCTAGAATAATTTTTATTTGTTAACCCATTAACCTTTACCCAACTTTTCTGGGAATGTGTATGGATGGATATACTTGGTGTAAAAAGGGCATTAAAGAGCAAAATATGAGATATTTCATAAATACTCTATGTGAAAAAAAAAATTATTCTTCAATGAGGATAAAAATGTGAGAATGAAGAAAAAAATTGATGGTGCGCATAATTTGTTTATTGCACCATCAATTTTTTTCTTCTTGACAACCCTAATTGTTCGTTGAATGGGTGTATACATTCATAGAAATTTTTGTTAGAATCCTTTGACATTCCTTCTTAACCATTACCCAAGCCCCGTTACAACCCAACAAAGTCCTAGTTGATCTTAGGTAAAGGTTGGTTCTGTAGATGTGGAGATTTAATAACCAAGACCTATGGTGTTTGATTCAACATTCCCAAAAGTAATTGATATTCCTGTCCATGAGATCATGTTCATTCCATTCTTGAAAAGTCCGTTCTTCATAATACAATATGTGAGATGATTGTTTTCCATTATTTACTATTTCCTCACATATAAACTGAGTGAAATACCAAATCTCTGAGTGCTTTATTGTGAGTGACATGAGATGTTTGAAGTCAAAACAAACTTTCTATAGGAGATTTAGTCATTATTTTTCCTTGAAATGAAAATTTATTTTGATAGTGCTTTTCACGGACACACACATTGAGTTGAGGATGATTATGAATTTTTTCTAACTTTTGGAGAATATTAAATTATTTGGAGATTTGTTGATACACGAAAATGACACTGTTGGTTTCTTGCATAAACACTGTTTGACCAAATTTTGTTGAATCAACAATATTTGTGTCTAACATTTTTGGAAACTCTCACGAGACTATAACTCGTCCCCTAGAGGTAATCTAGGGGTTCAAAGCCTTGTTGCACGTTTTCAACGGTAAATGCAATCGACGATGCCTGCGAAAGTGAGTTAGGATTTTTTTTTCGGTTTTCTTCTTTGTTCTGCTCGAGGACTAGCAAAATATAGGTTTGGGGGTATTTGATAATCACATAATTATAACATTTTTTACCTCTTATTATATTTTTGTTAATCATTGTCTTATTTTATTTTAAATTAATTATTAAATTTTTGTGTTTTTTGTAGAATACAGAGCAATAACGAAGAAATCAAAGAAAAATGCAATGAATAAATCACAGACGGTGACTTCAGAGGAAGTCGAGGTGAGAATAGCCTAATCTTATAACCTAAACCCAAAACCAAATCCGTAAACCCAAACCCAATGCCAAACCCAATCAAACCCAAAGCATATTCTCTAAATTATCCAAGATTCTAGTTTGATTTAAGCCTTAAATCACTCATTGAACCCTCCCCTTAACTTGTCCAAGTTCATTTTCTTAATTCTCTATAAATACAATAGAAATGAATAAGAAAGGGGAAAAAGAGAAGGGAAAGAAAAAATACAGAATACCAAAACCTCTTCTTCACAATTTATGATTCTCATCACCATCCCAACCAAGCAAAATCACCACCCACAGCCTATCCTTTTCTGTTTTCTCTCTTTCACTCCACCGAAACAGGGGAGTGACAACCCTGTTTCACTTCATCTTCAACCACCGTCACCGGCTGCACCACGCACCACCTCAGAGACTTAAATCAAGTTGACGCTGCTGACACTCAGTGCACCTTGCTGAGAACACCTCGGCGATCTGCTGAGCCACACTGGACCTATTCCTGTTTGCACCCTGCTGAATGTTCTGTAACATCACAGTGAATTAAGTTTCAAACTCTAGAATTTATTTCATTTTACTTTATTATTCCATGATTATTATTAATTGATTCACGATTTATAATATTTTACTTTCACCTAATATGTCAAGCATCTTAGGTTGTTAGAAAAATATTATGTTATAAATCAAACATGTTTTAATTGAATAATTAAACTTGTGATTAATTGTGCCCTAAAAAGACAATTAATGCTAGGAGTTTATACATTGCTAGAGTCATTTATTTGAAATTGGAATAATAAAAAAAAATTGAATATAATTTTAGAAGCTTGAAAAATATTTTGCAAATTGTGGTTTCCTTCCAACTATTTTCTTTTATTTATTGTTATTTTTATTACTTTTGTCTAATTCGGATTTTTAAACATTGTAACCCCTATTTTCTCCAAATTAGTTTAATTAAATTATTAAATTCAATTTAATCCACCTTCCTCGAGGGATCGACCTGTACTTGCCGTTGTCTACCAGTTAGAATCCGTGGACTTGCGGTTATTACAAGTGGGTCAAATTAGCCTGTTTATTTAGGCCGGTTAAACTTGCAACATTGGCAAATGTGGTATTAGTCAAGAAAAAAGAAAAAAAATGGAGAGTTTGTGTAGATTGCACTGACCTCAACAAAGCATGTCCCGAAGACAACTATCATCTACCTCGCATTAATCAGTTAGTAGACTCTACATCTGGTAACCAGTTGCTCAGTTTTCTGGATGCCTATTCAAGGTATAATCAAATTTTGATGTACGAACCCGATAAAGCCAAAACTTCATTCGTCATCGAAAGGAGGACTTACTGCTACAAGGTAATGCCTTTTGGTTTAAAAAATGCTGGAGCGACCTATCAAAGGTTAATGAACAGAATCTTCAAGCATTTAATTGAAACAACCATGGAGGTTTACGTAGACGACATGCTAATTAAAGGTCCTCAGCGAGCAGATCACATCAGAAATCTTGAAGAAACATTTGGAATTCTAAGGAAATATCGAATGAAGTTAAATCCAGAGAAATGCACTTTTGGAGTTTCATCAAGAAAAGTTTTGGGGTACCTAGTCACCCAGAGAGGAATTGAAGCTCATCCAAATCAAATCAAAGTCATCATTGACATGAAGTCAGCATCAACTCCAAAAGAAATCCAAAGTCTCACAGGTAGAGCATCCGCTTTGAATCGATTTCTAAGCAGATCAATAGACAAGTGTAAACCATTTTTTAAAGCATTGAAAAAAGGAAAGAGAGAAAAATGGGATGAAGAGTGTGAAACTGCATTTAAAATTTTGAAAACTTACTTATCTTCTCCTCCTCTACTATCAAAACCTTAGTCAGGAGAAGATTTTGACAGTAGAGGACTTGTACCTCTACTTGGCAGTTTCAAATGTGGCAGTGAGTTCAGCACTCATCAGAAAAGAACTAGAGGCACAACTTCCCGTATTTTACATATATAAAGCTCTTCTCAATGCTGAGACCAGATACCCAACAATGGAAAAAATAATTTTAGCACTTTTGATTTCAGCAAAGAAGTTAAGACCTTACTTTCAAGCCCCATCGAGTGGTTATTATCATGACAGAATATCTTTTACAGTCAATTCTCCACAGCCCGGATGCTTCTCAAATAATCATGAAATGGGCCATCGAGTTAAGCCAATACGATTTGATCTACCGGCCAAGGATATAAAGGCTCAAGCCTTAGTAGATTTCATAGTAGAATTCACACCTTCTTCAGCCGCTAAGACAAAGTCAGCCAGCAGAGCAGTGTCGCATCCTTCAACAGCAGAAGATTCATCAGTTAATGCTGGAACAAGGGCAGATCAACTCAAAGATATGTAGCACTTATATGTAGATGGGTCGTCAAATCACAAGGGTGTTGGAAAAGGACTTGTTTTATTCACGCCCGATGGAACCATGGTAGAACACACCATTACACTTAGCTTCAAAGCTTCCAATAATGAAGCAGAGTATGAGGCCTTGCTTGCTGGACTACGCCTAGAAAAGGAGTTGTCCGTTAAAAGGCAAGCTATCTACTCGAATTCTCAGCTTTTAGCCAGTCAGACATTTGGTGAATATATTGCAAAACACCCAAGGATGATCCTCTACCTAGACAAAATCCAAGAACTTTTGAAGGCTTTTCCCATTTTCACAATTAAGCAGGTCCCTAAAGCAAAAAACTCTCATGCAGATTCATTAGAAAATCTTGGGTTAGCCTTAGATTTTCAATTCAAGTGCTCCATCCTAGTGGAACACTTGGAGACGCCAAGTATTGAAGAAGATGCTGAGATGATGATGATCGATGTTAGTCCTACTTGGCAAGATCCTATTATCGATTTTCTACTAAATAGTAATCTTCCAACAGACAAGGTGCAAGCCAAGAAACTCCAACAGAAGGCTGCAAGATATTACATAAAGAAAGAAAAGCTTTACCGCAGATCATATTTGGGGCCAAACCTCACCTGTATTAGTTCTCCAGCAGTACTTAAAGTTCTGAGTAGCATTCATGAAAGATCTTGTGAAAATCATTCTGGAGGCAGATCACTAGCAAAAAAAGCTTTGAGTGCTGGTTATTATTGCCCAACCAGGCATCAAGATTCGAGAGACTTCATACAAAGATGTGACAAATCCCAATGATTCAAACCAATTCCTACTACACCCGCAGAAGAATTGAATCCGCAGATCAGTCCATGGCCTTTCATGCAATGGGCAATTGACCTGGTAAGGCCAATGGCAATGGCTCCAGCATAAAAGAATATGATGATTGTGGCAACCGACTATTTCACAAAACGAATTAAAGGTGAAGCCCTTGCCTCATGATATTCACATAATTATTACATAATATATCCCTTAATTTATATATGTTAGTGTTTCGATTATTATATTTTATAGTAATTATTTTATTTTCATGTCTTTGTAGGAATTTGAGCGTGAACGATGAAATCGTATTAATGCGACAATTTAAGGAATGACAATTGGTCGATTCTAGCGGTGGTACAAAGTAGAGGGTCACATATAAACCCAAAACCTAACCCATAACCCAAACCCAATGCCAACTCAAGCAAACCCAAAGAATATTCTCCTAATTATCCCTTGATTTTATCTTGATTCACTCAATGAATCATCTCTTTATCTCATTTCTATTCATTTTGATAATTCTCTATAAATATAAGAGAAAAGAGTGAGAAAAGGGAGGAAGAGAAGGGAAAAGAAAAATTACAGAAAATGAAGCCCTCTTTCTCACACAGTGATTCTCATCACCATCACCACCTTTTCCACCATCACCCGAACACCACCGTCACCTCTTGGTCTCTCTCTCTTCGCCACCAGCAGCCCGAACATCAGCCACCACTGAGTAGCCGTGCAGCAGCTAGCACCGAGCTCTCTCTCGACCTCTCTTTGTCTCGCCCTCCGACCACGCCTACGCAGACCCAACCATCATCACCGGCGCATCCTCGCACAACGCACTAGCGGCTGCAACAGGTCACGGGCTAGAACAACATGGCTCCTGCGTGTTTCCCGCCTCGCTCTATGTTCAAATCGGGAGAGAAAGGTTTGGCAGTTATTTGCACCCTGGCTGCTTACTCTGTGTACCATCACAGTAGAAGAAGCTGGAGGCTATTTGCGCCCACGGGACTTTCCAGAGCATCCATAGTTGCTGAATTGCCGATTTGCTGATTCTGAGTAGATGAGTTGCAGCGTACCACACCACGAGGTGATGACCACCGCTACCATGGAGAACTAAACCCTTCGCCAAGGCTAAAATGAAACCAATTGGGTTTCAAGAGTTTGTTATAGTATGACTTTTTATTTTATTATGTGCTTAACTGCAAAATACATTAAATTTCTGAATAATAGTAAATTACTTTCACCGATTATATCGGATTTGATCTAGACTAGTCGGTAGTTAGAGTTTTCTTTACTAATATTTAAAGCATTATTTTTAATTGGTTAAGTTAGACTTGTGATTGAGTGTGCTGTAATAAGACACTCAATGCTAGAAGTTGAAACTTAATAAATTAGACTTGTGATTGAGTGTGCCGTAATAAGACACTCAATGCTAGGAGTTTATAATTTATGCTGAAGTTAATTGTAACATTAGATTTTAAAATTGAATTGTTCTTAACGATCACATCAATGATGCAAGCAAGGGATTCTCATCCCTAAAACTTCTCGTTTTTGAAAATAATAAGTTAGATTAAAATAACTTGAAAAACTGGATTGGTGGATTCAATGCCTTGGTTTCCCTTCTCATATTCCTAAAAACTTTTTATTTTGCTTTTTTATTATATTTTTAGTTTAGATATTTTGATTGCTGTAACCCCCATTTAAATTAGTTTAAGTCAACTCTGAAATTTAATTGCAACCACAGTCCTTGTGGGATCGACCTGTACTTGCCCTTGTCTACCAGATAGACACTGTGCACTTGCAGTTATTAAGACTAGGTTAAATTAACCTATTTATTTAAGTAAGTTAAATCTGCATCAAGTTTTTGGCGCCGTTGCCGGGGACTGTAGCGGTGTAATTGAATTTAATATTTATTTTCACTAATTTAAAAAAATTCAAAAGTTTTTATTTTTATTTGCTAAGTTCTTTTTACACTCATTTCGTTTTATTTGTTTGATTTTGCAGAATACACACTTCTCAAGGAAATTGGAAGATCCTGCAAAACATCAAGCAAATTTTATTTTTATTTTGTGAGGAGAGTTTTAATTTTATTTTGACCTCGTCTTACGAGTGTGTGGTCTAATAATTTTTGAGAACTCTATTGTTTTTCATTTTGTTTAATAAAAAAAAACCCAAAATTTTCTAAGTCAAAAGAAATTATAGGGAAAATAATTTTAATTGTTACCCAATAGTTTTTTTTATCATTTAGAAATCCGACTTCTACGACCAAGACCAGTAAATTTATTTGCATGTGCTTGTGTGTTGAGTGAAATGGATAAAAAGAAGTCGGACATTTTTTTTAATTGTGCTAACTTTTTGTGCAGAACGAAATACGCACACTGTAAGTACTTCTATCACACACAATGTATTAGCGACTCGGGTGCTTTGTGTAATTGTTTGAAATTGTGTGATTGGTTGTTTAATTTCTGTAATTGCGGATGCTAAACTTTAGTAATTCAGAATAGGCAGACCTAGCTTCTAAATAGAAACTGGTGGGACTTGATATCCCCAGCTCATCACTCTAGCTGTGTGCAACCAATAGCGAAACATAATTAAAATCAGTTAGCAAGTTAGATAGAACTATCTTTTAGGTACGGTGTTCATAAGACAACCAAGACCAAGGTGAATCCAATAATTTTTGTGTTGACCAAAGCTAAAAGTGACGATGAGTTTAATCATTAAATGAACTCCGAGAGGCCATTGCCCCAAGGGTAATTTACCTGGTACGCCAAGTCATAAGTAAGCTACGATCCACAAGAAGAATTGGTGTAACTAACAGTTTTGGGTTAGGAACACAAGCCTCAAGTGTACATTTAACATCACATTGTTCTCACATTTATTGGCTTACAGAGCGGTAGCACAAGGAAGTACTTAATTGGACCATTGTGATCTCCTTCCCTTGTGTGATGATCCGGTTTCTTTGAAACAAAACTCTAGCCTACTGATTTTGAACTTTGAGGTGTAAAGTGTACACTCTTAGGATCAACTTGTAGCACCCGTTGCTCTGTCATAAAGATTACATAAGAAATAATTGTCCCCCAAAAATAAAAAGATAATTGATCTAAAAAACGTTGATTGCTTAGGGAGGCATGTTTCTTGTGCATTTATTGGTTGCTGATTGCGTGTAAGTCTGTGTATATTTTTAGAGTTAGTGATTTAAAAAAAATTAACATAAGGGATTACCCATTTTGGTTTCCTGAGCAAGTCAATGCATTTAATGCCATGCGATGACCTGATTATGATCCATATTTAGATTATTACAACCCAGGTTTAGCCTATCATCCTGACTTTTCATGGGCTCATGGTCAGTACCATGAAGGCCCTCTAGACACTCCTCGGACTCCTCAAGCTTTCATTCCTGATAATGAGTCTCAATTTCATCAAGTTGTTCCTCCATCCAACACATCAAGGTTAGAGGATATCTTGAACCTTTTTATAGAGCGAACACGAGAAATGCTTGAGCAAAATTCTCAGGATATCACAGAATTGACAGTTATTTATAAACAAAACTCCCAAGCTATCCGGAAACTTGAGATGACTTTGAGTCAGATAGCTGATTAACGTCTTGAGATAGAGGAAGTCCCTAACCAACCTATTTCCAACCCAAATGGTCAATTTGAAATTAGTGGCACATCTGAGCCGGACAGTGAAGATGTCCAATCCATTACTACCCTTAGGAGTGGGAAACTGGTTGACAATCAGGTAGGAATGCTTGACATAAGTGTTATTATATCCTCACCCAATTTTACACAGGTTGCATCCTCCTCTCATAAAAAGGCTGATAAAGCCTCATTTATTGATGAACCTGTAGATTCTGAGACACTACAGACATCTCCTTCCCATGTTGACTCATTAGACATATGCCTTCCTAGTGACTCATTCTTTAGAGTCTCCCCTTGAGTGTTTTCATGATACACATGACCATTTAGAGGCTTGTTTGACTCATTTTCGTTTAGACTTTGATGTTGATGATTCCATTAAGGAAGTCAATGACTTGCTCTCAGTCCCCATTGTGGATCCTAGTTATAAATGGAAGTCTAAAGTGGAGCCTCTTCCACTCAGTGAGTCAAAACTAGTCCCATCAGTTGAGCCACCTGAGCTTGACCTTAAACAATTACCTGACACCCTCAGGTTTGCGTTTTCAGGTAGTGATGATATTTTGCCTGTTATTATTTCATCTATATTGAATTCAAAACAGGTTGTCCCAAAGAAGTTGGGAGAAATATCTAGTAAGAAAGTGCAATCCATAAGTAGTGTCAACTCTAGGGTTGGGGGTGTTGTTGAGCTATCTAGACCAATATCTCTATGTGATTCATGTGATGAGCCTGTACCACCTGATATATCCATCGTCTCATCTACTTGCATCACATTCCCATTTACTGAGGCTACTTTCACCGATCCCTTTTTTTGTAGTGAGGATTTCAGTTTTCACCATCCTATTGTAAAAATTATTCAATCTTTTGATTTGGAACCAGACCTAGGATGCTCCCTTTTTGGAGGACGCAAGAATCCTCCATTGTGTATGACTACTGGTCACTTTTGGGATGTCCTAGTGTATTTGGTGCCCCATGTGATTGCTATATTTGGGTGGACTGATCCTCAACTGTTCAGGTTGTTGATATACAACCATGAACTAAGTGTTTGTCATGTTCTTTCTCTCTACATTTCAATACACCATTTTTTAGGAAGAATATTTGTCGGGCCGATGACGTTAAAACAAGCGCTACTGGGAGGCAGCCCAACTTTTGTTGTAAATAATGCATGTTGAGTGTGTATTTTATCTATTTCTATTAACTAATCCACAATTCTTTTGTCTCTGAGCACTCATCGGTGGATTACTTGTGAAAATGGGTAAAATCTTCACCGCGGTAATACTGTTTTAACCTCCTCTCATGTACTTATTTCAATCATTTGTCAAAATTATTTTGTTAAACATTGAGGACAATGTTTGGATTAGGTTTGGGGGTAAGGTTCATGAGTCGGTGAATTTTTCGTAGTGTTTTCTTGCTTATTCTTATAAATAAATAAATAAAAAATTGTGATTTTCTGTCAAGAAAACTTGGCCTTTTGCAATCATGAAAATGGATTTTAAATGTTTTATGCTCAAGAAAATGCCAGCCAACTTGACATATTGGTATATTGATAAAACTGAAAGTTTAGTATGATCCTAAAGTTAGATCTAAATCATAAGATTTTTCAACTCGATTATCTTTGCACCATGTTGGCATAACTTGAAGTTGATGAGTGAAGTATATACTAGAAAACCTTAGAATAATAGTGGAGACTTAACCCTAAAAGTTTTGAACCTTTCTATTGTTCCGAGGGTTATACATAAACTCTGATTTTTCTTGAGTCTGTATTATCTCGTTGATGATCTCATTATTCTCATTTTTCTGATCAATTGCTTTGGGAATTACATCAAAATTGAATTATTACACTAGAACTTCTTGGCTTATTCAATTGAGATGTCATAATACTGACCCAAACTTAGGAAATGATCTAGGCATTTTTTTCCTTTTTTTTTCTTTAGACCATTAACTAGCCTTTAACTTATCCATAACATAAACTTTTTTGTAGCCTTTTGAGCCTTAGAATAACTTTTATTTGTTAACCCATTAACCTTTACCCAACTTTTCTGGGAATGTGTATGGATGAATATACTTGGTGTAAAAATGGCATTAAAGAGCAAAATATGAGATATTTCATAAATCCTCTATGTGAAAAAAAAAGATTCTTCAATGAGGATAAAGATGTGAGAATGAAGAAAAAATTGATGGTGCACAACATTGGTTTATTCTTGACAGCCCTAATTGTTCGTTGAATGGGTTTATACATTCCTAGAAATTTTTGTTAGAATCCTTTGACATTCCTTATTAACCATTACTCAAGCCCTGTTACAACCCAACACAGTCCTAGTTGATCTTCGGTAAAGCTTGGTTTTGTAGATGTGGAGATTTAATAACCAAGACCTATGGTGTTTGATTCAACATTTCCAAAAGTAATTGATATTCCTGTCCATGAGATCACGTTCATTCCATTCTTGAAAAGTTCGTTATTCATATTACTATATGTGAGATGATTGTTTTCCATTATTTACTCTTTTCCTCACATATAAACTGAGTGAAATACCAAATCTCTGAATGTTTTATTGTGAGTGACATGAGAGGTTTGAAGTCAAAACAAACTTTCTACAAGAGATTTAGTCAATGTTTTACACTGAAAAGAAAAGTTATGTTGATAGTGCTTTTCACACACACATTGAGTTGAGGATGATTATGAATTTTTTTTAACTTTTAGTGAATATTAAATTATTTGGAAATTGGTTGATACACTAAAATGACACTGTTGGTTTCTTGCATATCTTGAAGTTTTAAAATAAACACTATTTGACCAAGTTTTGTTGAGTAAGTAATGTTTGTGGGTAACATTTTCTGGAAATCCTCACGAGACTAAAACTCGTCCTCTAGAGGTAATCTAGGGGTTCAAAGCCTTGTTGCACGTTTAAGGTAAGTGCGACCGATGATTCCTGTGAAAGTGAGTTAGAATTTTATTTTTATTATTTTGCTCGAGGACTAGCAAAATATAGGTTTGAGGGTATTTTATATTCACATAATTATTACATAATATATCCCTTAATTTATATATTTAGTGTTTCGATTATTATATTTTATAATAATTATTTCGTTTTCATGTCTTTGTAGGAATTTGAGTGTGAACGATGAAATCGTATTAAGGCGACAATTGGTTGATTCTAGGGATGGTACAAAGTGGAGGGTCACATATCTAAACCCTTAAACCCAAAACTAAGCCCATAACTTAAACCCAAAACCTAACCCATAAACCCAAACCCAATGCCAAGCCCAAGCAAACCCAAAGAATATTCTCCCAATTATCCCTTGATTTTACCTTGATTCACTCCATGAATCAACCTTTATCTCATCTCTATTCATTTTGATCATTCTCTATAAATATAACAGAAAAGGGTGAGAAAAGGGGAGGAAGAGAAGGGAAAAGAAAAATTACAGAAAATCAAACCCTCTTTCTCACACAATGATTCTCATCACCATCACCACATTTTCCGCCATCACCCGAACACCACCGTCACCTCTTGGTCTCTTTCTTTTCGCCACCAGCAGCCCGAACATCATCCACCACCGAGTAGCCGTGTAGCAGCTCAAGCAACAGCCAGCATCGAGCTCTCTCTCGGCCTTTCTTCGTCTCGCCCTCCGACCATGCCTGCGTAAACCCAACCATCATCACCGGAGCATCCTCGCACAGCATGCTAGCGGCTGCAATTGGTCACGGGCCAGAACAACACAGCTCTTGCACATTTCACGCCTCGCTCTCTGTTCAAATCGGGAGATAAAGGTTTGGCAGTTATTTGCACCCTAGCTGCTTACTCTGTGTACCATCACAGTAGAAGAAGCTGGAGGCTATTTGCGCCCACGAGACTGTTCAGAGCATCCATAGTTGTTGAATTGCTGATTTGTCGATTCTGAGGAGATGAGTTGCGGCGTACCACACCACGAGGAGATGACCACCGCTACCATGGAGAGCTAAACCCTTCGCCAAGGCTAAAATGAAACCAATTGGGTTTCAAGAGTTTGTTCTAGTTTGACTTTATATTTTATTATGTGCTTAACTACAAAATACATTTAATTTCTTAATATTAGTAAATTACTTTCACCGATTATATCAGATTTGATCTAGACTAGTCGGTAGTTAGAGTTTTCTTTACTAATATTTAAAGCATTATTTTTAATTGGTTGAGTTAGACTTGTGATTGAGTGTGCCGTAATAAGACACTCAATGCTAGGAGTTGAAACTTAATAAATTAGACTTGTGATTGAGTGTGCCGTAATAAGACACTCAATGCTAGGAGTCTATAATTTATGCTGAAGTTAATTGTAACATTGGATTTTAAAACTGAATTGTTCTTAACGATCACATCAATGATGCAAGCAAGGGATTCTCATCCCTAAAGCTTCTCGTTTTGAAAATAATAAGTTAGATTAAAATAACTTGAAAAACTGAATTGGTGGATTTAATGCCTTGGTTTCCCTTCTCATATTCCTAAAAACTTTTTATTTTGCTTTTTAATTTGATTTTTAGTTTAGATATTTTGATTGTTGTAACCCCCATTTAAATTAGTTTAAGTCAACTCTGAAATTTAATTGCAACCACAGTCCTTGTGGGATCGACCTGTACTTGCCCTTGTCTACCAGTTAGACACTGTGCACTTGCAGTTATTAAGACTAGGTTAAATTAACCTATTTATTTAGGGTAGTTAAATCTGCATCACCTCTACCAAGGAAGTGGATGTAAAAAAATTATTTGGCAGAACATAATCTGCCGATTTGGTATTTCACATTCCATTGTGACTGACAATGGTTTTCAATTTGTGGGAGCGGAAATTACACTCTTCTTAGAGAAGCACAACATGAAGTAACAAAATTCAACTCCTAGGTATCCACAAGGAAATGGTCAAGCTGAAGCATCCAACAAAACTATATTGGATTGCATAAAAAAAAAGATTAGATAAAGCTAAAGGAAAATGGGTTGAGTTACTTGGAGTATTATGGGCTTGCCACACAACCAAAAGTAGACTTACGTAAGAAACACCATTTTCCTTGGCCTTCGTAACCGAAGCTATCATCCCACCCAACATAGTAGTCCCTTCCTTGCGAGCGAAAGTATCCAGCTTAGCAGCAAATACCAATGAAATGGTGACTAACTTGGATCTAGTAGAAGAGAATTAAGAGAAAATTATCACAAGGGTTGCTGCTTATCATCAACAACTTATGCCCTATTACAATAAGTGAGTCAAGATTAGACAATTCCAACTTGGGTATTTAGTTTTGAGAAAGACCTTCGTCACTAGGAAGGTAGAGGGGTAAAAAAAGTTAGATCCTAATTGGGAAGGATGGTATGTAGTGTGTAGAGTTGGCGGTCGGGGAAGCTATACACTGGACACACTTGAAGGCGAAGAAATCCCTAGACAATGGAACGCCAACAACCTCACAAAGTACTATGTATAACTCATTTTCAGCAGAAGACCCTACAAACATATCATTTTGTCGTCGGCAAACTACCTATCAAGTAAATTATAGTATTTTAGCTTTTCAGAAATAAAATGCAATGTACATACTAAAAAGACTTGATTGTATTTACCCTTTCGAGTAGAGGAACATACCTATTGGAAATGTGTAAGCATTGCACTTTTCTTTCTTCAGTCGAGGAATGTAAAAGTTCTACAAAAGGTTGTACTTGTATTTTTTCGAATAAAAATCATATCTCTCTTCAGCAGATGACAGTATGTACGGTACAACCCAAGATTGAAATCTTACTCACAACTCTGCTAAAATTCCCCATTTGGTAGAAAAAAAATGGCAAATCACAACTCAAGTTTGAAGTTCTTGTACATCAATGTATGGAACAACTATTCTTTCAGATAAACAGAAGGTAGGACACCTCTCCTTATAAGCAAAGAATAGAATACCTCTCCTCAACAGGCGAAAGGTAAACCCTACTCAGCAGGTGCAAGAGATCAATCTCTCCTCAGTAGGTGAAGGGTAAAGTACCATTCCTTGGCAGATGAAAGGATAAATCATCTCCTCAGCTGAAGGGCACATCCTCTTCTCAATAAGTGAAAGGTACATCCATGCATATATTATAAATCTTTTTATGAAAATATTTTCTAAAGTTTATTACTCATGCATTGTGCTTTGGTATGGGAGACGACAATTGAACATACTAAAAACAATGAAAGCTTGGATTTATAATAACCAAAGTTGGTCAGTGGACCACAATTCAAATACATGGAAAAACAAAACAAAACTGATAAACAAAAACATTCTAAGGACTACATGTTCTTAGAAAGAGCTGAAGGGCCAAGGTAATTAGTAATAGCGATATCTCCTTGCTCACCATGAATAGAAGAACCAACAACCTCGGCAAGAGAGGCAGGAGTAGTCTGCTTGGGGGAGTAGATGGAAGTTTTATAACCTGCAGTTGAAAATCAACATCTTCATCAATTATTGTAAAAAAAAAGTGCAACATCCTCCTTTACCCTCAACATATCCGAGCTTATAGGAATCTTCTTCAGTATTTGCACGCTTCTCAACTGTCTGAATTGCCTCCAACTTGAATTCGTTGCATTCCTTTTCAAGTAATTCATGGGTTCTTTTTAAGGTCTCCAACTCTTCCATGTTTAGTTTCATAGTTTCACATTTCAGGATAAGATTATTAAACTTGATGAGATTCAGAGAGACCAGCTCAGAGTTTTTATTAGACAGAGAAGTTACAAATCAACACACTTATTTTCCAATTTGAGGATCTGGATACTCTTTTCTTGGTGTAATTACTGCTCAGCTTCAATAACCCTCTCAATACCTCCAAGGTCATCCTTCAACTTTTCATTTTCTTCCACCCACTTTTTCAGCTGATCAGCAGTAGGGGCAGTAATAGTAGCAGACTCGGTCACATAAGACAAATGTCTCATAAACTTTTCAGCCATAATGACACCTCTCAAAAGAGAGAAGAACGCCTCTTCATGTAGCTCGGTGGATGAACTCATTTGAAACTTACTGAAGTCGGCTGATCTACGTAGACGTTCAACCAAGTTAGTACACCCGAATTTGTCAGCTAGAAGATCTTTTTTTCAGTAGATCGGCTAAGGGAACAATATTCGCTGAACTGGATTCACCGTTGCTATCAATCAACATCGGTTCAGAAGGTGAAGGCATGAACTACATATCAATAAAAACACATCAACAGGCAAATCAACGAGTAAAAAATATATAAAAAAATAATGAAATAAAAAATACATTGAAAGTGGGGGCCTCAATTGGAGTATTCTACATGGTTAGGAGTTTCTCACTAGCTTTCAATATAGGAGGAGACACGACAAAGTTTTCCTGTATAGGAAAGGGTCATGGAACAATATTTAACTTAAAAGGAACATCCGTTGCAGACGTATGGAACAATATTTAACTTAAAAGGAACATCCGTTGCAGACGTATCTGTAACACCCCTAAATTTCGTGAAGTTTATTTATTTTATTTTGAATTAAATAAAATAGAGTTACATTTAATTGAATTTAAATTTCAAAATTCTAGGGTTTTATTTCGTTAGTTAGGGGGTGGGTGCCTTCGAAATTTCAGTGGGGGCGAATAGCCACCCACCTTATAAAGAGAGAAACCTCTTTTCTTTTTCCTTCCTTACTGCACCTCCTCCTTCTTCTCTCCCTTGCGAAGTTTCCTCCTTTATCGGAAAGAATTGCTTGCGACCGAGCGTCAAGCAGCCCCACTAGCCGTACTTCCCCCAAACTGCTTCCTTTCTCGTCCCTCTCCTTTCCATTTAATTTTAACACCAAAAAATCGGGTTTGCAAGAAGAAAATGAGGTCGATTCTAATTTGACCACTTGTGCGAGTAGATCAGCTCTGATCTCTTCCTTCAGTGTGTTGTTTGTTGTTTGTTGTTGTATGTTGGTAAGGGTTGGCTTGAGATAGAGATAGAAGTAAGATAGGGTGTGTTTTCTGTGACACGAGTTGAGTTGCGGGTTTGTGTGGTGTGTGAATCAAATCGGTGAGTAAATCAAACCTTGTTTTACTTCTAATTGATCATCATCTTGGTGTATGTTCACAATGAATGTGTTTGATCTATTGGTTTGCGACTTTGTGCATTTAGTTTTTCTTGGATTTTAACTGATTCAATTAGTTAGGTGAGTTTTCTTCATTCTATTTTGTATGTGAATTTAAAAAGGTTGGTTTGTTGATTACATTTGAAGTTTGTGAGTATTTCGATCTGGGTTTTGCTTTAATTTTGATTTACTACAATGGGTTTGTTTCAAATTGATGGAAAGCATGTTAGAATCTTAAGGATCTCTTTGATAGCAATGACTTGTTGAGTAACAATTTTCACTTGCTAAGCACTTGCTAAATTTTTTGTCAAAACAAGTGATAGCCACTAACATTTAGCTCCAAAACTCCTAACTATCTTACCTTGGAATTTAAATGTTTTCCAGTAGGCTTAGCAACACAGTTTGCTACCCTCTCATGGAAACACCCACTTCCAGAACGCAAACTTGGAAACACCTTAGCTACGCTAGGAAGTTGGTTCTAGACTTCTCTGTCAATTCCATTTTGTTAACATTACATTGAGGATCCGAGTTGTCCATCATGGAAAAAATGGTCATTTACTTTCTTTAACGAGAACACTTTTAAACCTCAATTAGCACTTACCTTGTAAGGGGTTAGACATCTTAATCAAACAAATAACTCCTAAGGGTCAATTTCAGGCATTTACAGAAATGTATTGGACAAAAACACAGGTGTGACAAATGCACAATGAAGGTTAAGTCAGTTAGCAACTGGTTTGAGAGCATAGAAACTACACTGTCTATTATGTTTATACCTGCTTGTTCGCAGGACTTCGTCCCCAAGAAAGTCTAACTGTTTGTTTGCCAATAACTGCACCATTCAGCCTCGAAAGTGCCTCCTTAGCACTGTTTCTATTAGCAAACTGTACAAATCCACATCCTTTGCCAAGTGGTATTTTAGGGCTGGTCATAATATTTAGTATATACCATATGTACCTGTTTGGAATATTCCTTTTAATGATTATTTGGTTTAATTTGTTAGTTTATATGTCAATGCATCTTTGTATGTTAGCAGATTTATGAGCACTTGTTCTAGTCACTAGTTCATGGAATGATATCGATATGATATTTCACTAGTGCACTTGTATGCTTGTAGTTGCTAAGTATTATCTAGGACTAATTTTGTAGTGAACCTTTTTATCCTTGTCTTGAATGGGTTTTGATTCCCACGTTGTCATAGAAAATTGGTTTATGAAAATGTTATGTTTTCCCCAAAAGAATGGGTTGATTAATTTATTAATGACAAAGTGTCATTGTGAAAGAAAAGTGAGATATCACAATAAATGATATTGGTAAACTTTGAATCCCGAAAATTTAATCACCTGGATCCGTATCACTTAGAACTACCACACCTCTTTTTGTTTATTATTTCCCCTCTCTTATAGAGAAACTAAATAACCTGAGGGTTATCTTGCGGATGTGGGGTACCCCTTTCTTATAAAGAAACTAAAATAACTTTCGGGTTAGTCTTGAAGAAAGGTGGTGGTTTTGGAATGCCTAAAATAGGCTTGATTTTATCTGTTAAAAATGTGACGTGACTTTATGCGCATTGATAGACCAATAGTGGCTTTTGTTACTCATATAGTTAGGAGTATCCGGTGATGCATGTCTGTATGTGATGTGTTTCCACTTGGGCATGGATGAAGGAGAAATCCTCCTTTATATGAGAGAGGCATACAGGCATGTATGTTCGGCACGAAGGTGGTGCGAATGTGGTATCGTCTAAGTGATCAATCCGTTAAAAATGAATAATATGATCAAGTCAAATACTGTACGAAGACAACTATTTAATTAATAAATTACGTTTATATTGTTTCTAACCCTTTTTATGCAAGATGACAGGTCCACTAATATTTCTGCAGGTCAGACTTGCCATAGTCAACTTCTACAGTGTAAGTACAAGTAAATGCATATTTACTTATTAGGATGATGACATGATTGCCTCGTTGAGGAACTAAATTATTTGAACTAGTATTTTCTTGCATGACATTATCGCATGCAAATTTAATGATTTGGGATGAAGATTTACTCACACGAGCTTTATTGCTGACCCAAGTGAGCTTTTGCTTCTTGGGTACATTCATTTGGGAATGTAGCCGATGAGCCTTTTAGGTTTAGAGACTTTTGAGCAGCGTTACTGGAATTCCGCTAGTGGGGCTAACAACGTCAGTCTTTCCTGGTTAGAATTTTTACTTGTTTTAGTAATTAAATCATGTTTACGTTGTTTTGCTGCTAAATGTTTATATTGTTATTGAATTTCACGTCTCGAGTTTTGGGGAAACGGATAATCCTACGTGAACTTTGGGATTTTCATTTTCTTCGAAAATCGAGGCGTGACAGTATCAGAGCCAAGACATTTCAGTTTTATATCAGGAGTGTCAACTTTGTTCTGCTTTAAGAGATCGGACTTTCTAGAGATCAGCATGAACCTTGCTTCAAGAGGAGTACGAGTTAAACTTGCGACACGATCTTCAGTTACGTAAAATTTTGATGCACCAAGAGAAGGAATAACCTTCATGGCCAATGGAGGAGGAAGAACATCTCTTCGACTGGCAGATCTCTAAGTCGTGGCAAAACAATGTTGGGTAGAGTCAAGTTTCTGGGGAAGAGAAGAAGTAACTTTATGGCTAGCGGATTTCTTAGTCAAGGAAAAATAGTGTTGGACAATCTTAGTATTCGAAGTAGGAGGACGACCAGATGGAGGAGACGTTAAATTATTCAAGCTGTTCTTTTGGGAAAGTGATTTTTCAGAAGAAACTCTAGCTCTCGCGGATAATCTTTTTGCAACCAAGGGAGATAACCTAGAAGTTTTTTTCTTTTTAAGAGATTTAATAGATATTTCCTCCCCAATAGAGGAGTCCACCTCAACTCTAGCAGATTCTTGGGGACTCTTCTTTCTCTTTGAAGAACCCTCAGAAGGAGCCTCACTAGTAGTGATGGAAAAGCCAATAAGATCAGAAGCATTCTTCTTCAAACTTTCTATGTCTTCAGCAGGAGGAAGACCTCGCTCTTCATTTCTCAATGGGCTCAACAACCACCTCCATTCACAATATTAGGATGGTATGCCACGCGCTCTTCGAATCCTGTCCATGTCAGGCTTGACAAAAATTTTCTTTACTATCTCCTCACCTACAAACAAATGTGACAAAGAAAGCAATCTGTGTAGAATACAAAAATGCGAATTCTAACAAAAGTTCCTTATCAGACACATTGCATGCATTTATAGAGGCACAAGGTAAAACTAATCAAAAATTTGAGGTTGCATTGACACAGTTGGCAGACAGAACAAGGAGATCAAAAGCCAGATAACCAAGCTCACAAGTTCATTAACAGTACAAAAATGGGGCCAATTCCGTCATAGCCTCAACCAAATCCGAAGGGCCAACTTATGGCTCAAACCTCTACTTCAGACTCTCAGAATGTCAAAGAGGTTAATGCCATCGCTACTCGGAGTGGTAAGATTTTAGAGGGATCAAGCTAGTCCACGACTATAAGCACCTCCCCAAGTGCAAAGGAAAGCATCCCTGAGGATGAGCCCAACAAGAACACCCCAGTTCCAGTTCCTTTTCCTCAAGCACTACGACCTACTGGAAGGTTAAAATTAACTTACCTTTGGTGCATGTTCCTACTAAGGTAGTGACAGGGTGGCGCATGTGCATTGATTATAGAAAACTTAATTCTGCCACCCGCAAGGATCACTTCCCACTCCCATTCATAGACCAAATCTTAGAGCGAGTAGCTGGTCATTCTTTCTATTGCTTTCTAGATGGGTATTCAGGATATTATCAGATTGAGATTGCATTAGAGGATCAGGATAAGACTACTTTCACATGTCCTTTTGGTACGTATGCTTTTCGGCGCATGCCATTTGGTTTGTGTAATGCACCAGCTACTTTTCAGCGATGCGTGATGAGTATTTTTAGTGACATGGTTGAAAAATATATGCCTTGGTTTCCCTTATCATATTATCCAATAACTGATGTGAAAATTACCCAATCTTCTGATTTGGAACCAGACTTAGGATGTTTCATTTTAGGAGTAAGGGAGGATCCTTTGTTGCATATCACTACTTGACACCCATTCATGTTTAAGATCCCTACTGACTTCCACGGAATGCAAACTTCTTTACCATTTTTATATGATTTTAGATGGTGTCCTTGCAACTTTTGGGATGTGCTAGTCTATCTTATGTCGCATGTGGTTGCTATTTTTGAGTGGACTAATCCTCAACTTTTCAGGTTGTTGGTATACGATTCCTTAACCCTTTTGACTCGATTATATCATAGACTAGGTTTGGAGGTGAATGTTCCCTATGTTCTTCCTCGTCACTTCATGGTATATCTTTCATGAGGGAGAATATATGTCAGGCTGAAGACGTTAAACAAAGCGCTCCTAAGAGGCAGCGTAGCCTTAGTTGTGTGTCTTTGCTGTTAGTTTGGATTGATTTTCGAGTACCCTATTTAGTTGTGTTTCACTCATACTCGTTAGCTCCATAACAATATTGACTTACAACTTGCCTTTTTTTTGTTTATTTTTGTTAATGTCGAGTCTGCATTTTATCGATTTCTAATGAAAACTCCATGATTCTTATGTTTCTGAGCATTCCTTGGTGGAAGATTTCATCGAAATTGGTAAAAAGTTTCACCATGGTTATATCACTCTAACCCTCCTCTTTTCTTTTGCCTTGATTTGTCATGATTATTATTTTATACATCGAGGACAATGTTTGGTTTAGGTTTGGGAGTGTGGTTTATTAGATTTTTTAATGCAATTTTCAAAAATCTTTGAGTTTAAAACGTATTTTACAATTAAACCGAGTCATTTTTGTGTTCTACTCAATCACCATTGAATACTTAGATGATTATGGTAATTGTGTAAAATCTTCTTAAAAATGCATTTGAAATCCGAACTCTTGGTGAATAAAAAAAAATGGTTTTGAGTTCTTTTCAATTTTAGAGAATAATTTTGTTGCTTTAATTTTGAGAAAACACATACTAACACGTGCCACATAGTTATATTAGTGGAAAAGATGGTATTTGATATTATCCTTATGTTAGATGTATTTCATGAAACTTTTCAACTCAACTTTTCGCACACTATAACCTAAGTTAACATGATTTGAAGTTGATTAGTGAAATATTGAACTAGAAAAAACCTTAGAATAATCGGTGTGAGTTTTGAGCCATTCTTTATTTTTTTAGGGTTATTAATTACACTCTGATTTATCTTGAGTCCGCACTATTTCGTTGATGATCTCATTATTCTTGATTTTCTTATTGATTGCTGAAAGAATGACATAAAAATTGAATCTTTACACTAGAACTTCTTGCTTCATTTAGTTGAGATGTCCTAGTACTAACTAGAACTTATGAAGTAATATACGCATTTCTTTCTTTAAACCATTTTTAGCCTTTTAGCCTACCCAATAATAAATATCCATTTGCACCCTTTTGAGCCTTTAAATAGCGTTTTCTTTGTTATCCCCATTCCCAATACCTACTCCAATCAAGGAGTAATACCTCTATTATTTTATCCTTACCCAATTTTCTAAGAATGTATGCGGTGAGATATATTTATGGAATGGGCAAATAGAAAGAAAAAAATTTTGCGGTTGAAGAAGAAAATAATGAAGAAAAAGTTAATGGTGTACAACATTGATTTGTTCTTCAATGCCCTATGTGTTTATTCAAGGGTGTATCCATTCTTAGAAAATCTTTGTATCCTTTTTGTCCATTATTGTTTGCCATAATCCAAGCCCCAATACAACCTAGTAAAGACCTGATTGATCTTAAGTGAAAGTCAGCTTAATAGATGTGGAGATTGAATAGGCAAGAACTATGGTGTTTGATTCAACATTCTCAAAAGTACTCAATATTCCGGTCCATGAAATCATATTCATTACACTCTTTGAAAATTCCGTTTTTCATGATAATTATATGTGAGACGTTTGCATTTTCCATAGTATATTATTTTACTCACATATAAACTGAGTGCTCAATCTCTGAGCGTTTCATTTCTGAGCGACATGAGAGAATTGTAGTCGAAACGTCTTTTCTAAAGGTTATCTTGTCACATCTTTACTATGAGACGAAGAGTTATGTTGATAAGGCTCCTCACACACACACTTTGAGTTGAGAATGATTATGAAATTCATTTAACCTTTAGATACTATTAAATTATTGTACTCTATTCATATACTTTTGTGACATTATTAGTTTGTTGTTTTTCTTGAATTGTAAGCAATCAGAAAAATACTCCAAGGGAAATAAAAGGGAATGTTCATGTGTTTTGCATTATGTTTTTAGAAAATAGATTTTGTTTTATTGAGTCAGTAATGTTTGGGGGTAGGATTTCTGGAAACCCTCACGAGACTATAACTCGTCCTCTAGAGGTAATCTAGAGGTTTAAAGCCTTGTTGCACATTAAGGTAAGTGCAACCGTGATTCCTACGAAAGTGAGTTAGGATTTTATTCTTTATTTTGTTTTGCTCGAGGATTAGCAAAATATAGGTTTGGGGGTTTTGATATACACGTAATTATTACAAAATATATCCCTTAATTTATATATGTTAGTGCTTCAATTAATATATTTTATTCTAATTATTTCATTTTCATGTTTTTGTAGGAATTTGCGCGTGAACGATAAAATCGCATTAAGGCGACAATTTGAGGAAATGATTAATTTGTTGATTCAGCGGTGGTACAAAATAGCGGTTCACATATCTAAACCTAAAATAAGTCTAGGTCCACTTAATTTAATCAAGCCCAAGCCCAGAAAGCTAGAAACCTAAGCCCAGCCTAACAAGGAAATAGGGGAACCCTATTTAGGTTTCTCTCTTCCCTTTTCTTTGGGGACTCTGTTCTTCCACGTTTTCTGCTCCTCCTCTCTTTTCCAGCCGCCATCACCACCTCCACCCGGCAACAACGCCAAAATTTTATTACGCCCAAACAGTACACACGGTCAATTGCAGTAAAGAATGGGGTGTTGATCCCACGAGGAAAAACAATCTACAAAACAAGGTTAAAAAAAGACAAAATATGCGAAACTAAAGTTAAGAAATTCTAACAAATTTAAAATACGAAATTGAATTTAATTTAAGGAAAATTAAGTTTGGAAAAATCACAAGGTTCCAAGAATCTCTCCTAGACTTCACGCGCCAACTAGTATTGATTCACTATGATGACTCAACTACGTGTTTCACATCCCAAACGACGTAATCGGAAAAATCATCTTTTATGCATTAATATACCCTAATGTAAATGAATTTAGATTTCACTTTTTCTAAAAAAAACACAAAGGTTGGTCATATGTGATATCCTAAACTTACGATATATACGGAGACAATATCGTAATAAATGACGATCACATATAACTAACCTACCGGAATCAATTAATTCTTAAAAATTCAACACATAAGAAAAGCGTGACTAAGCTTATATGGAGAATAAAAGATAACCACCGGAATAATAATAATCTACGAATAAATCTATGAAATCCTTGTCACTGAAACAACATAAATTTATATATGAAATAAAAATGAGAATCATTAAACATCATTATTCGTCGTGAAAACTTAAAGCAAATCAAATACTAATTTAGTGCATTACATCTAAGACTTCACCTCTTGACCTTGCGTGGGGTTTAGTAAATCATGGTGGTGGTGGTCACAGCATCAGTGGAGGTGGAATCCATTACTTCATGTACGCGCATGAATCCCGAGAAATCTCAGCAGTTGCACTGTGGTGGTACACAACAATGGACTGAGGTGCGAATAGCCAACTGTTTGAAAAACAGTTGATTCCCGCCAAAACACTGCTTCATCTTTTCCAGCGAACCGCGACCAGCGCCGCCGCTTCGACTCCGCTCCTCGCGAGTTCCTTCGTCCTCCGATCGTCTTCGGCACCTGCGAGAACAGAGAGAGAGATGGAAACAGTGAGAGAGATACAAACTCAAAGGAGAATGAAAATGAGGAAGCGAAACAGGGTGGTGACTCTGTCGCGGTGGTGGTGGCTCTAAAAGAGAGAGGTGACTCTGTCGCGGTGGTGGCGTGCGAGCTTTGTTCGTGATGAAGGATGTTGGACGGTGGCGAGGTGAAGAAAAAGACAGGGACAGGGTGCGTGGAGGAAACAGGGACGTCGATGGCTTGGACGGTGGCGAGATGGTGCTGATGGTGGTTGGTTAGTGGCGGGAGACACAAGGCTCTATGTCTCTACCCAGGTGGAGGTGGTGATGATGGCTGGAAAAGAGAGGAGGAGCAGAAAACGTGGAAGAGCAGAGTCCCGAAAGAGAAGGGAAGAGAGAAACCTAAATAGGGTTCCCCTATTTCCTTGTTAGACTGGGCTTAGGTTTTTAACTTTCTGGGTTTGGGTTTGATTAAATTAAGTGGACCTAGGCTTATTTGGGTTAGGTTTAGATATGTGAACCACTATTTTGTACCACCACTAGAATCAACAAATTAATAATTTCCTCAAATTGTCGCCTTAATGAGATTTTATCGTTCACGCGCAAATTCCTACAAAAACATGAAAATGAAATAATTAGAATAAAATATATTAATTGAAGCACTAACATATATAAATTAAGGGATATATTTTGTAATAATTACGTGTATATCATATATGTATATGCAATTATAGATCAAAGGTGTTGAAAATGCATACATGGGCCGAAACGGATAGGCACAAGAAGGCCATCTGCCATATCACCTTCCCAGGCACCACTGATCTCCAAAATGTCATTCTTCCTATCATGATCGCCATCGTTGAGTTCATTAAAGACACTACAAGAAAATTGTATTTTAGCGACGGTGGTCAAAGTTATTTAGCGACGGTTATAACCGTCACTACATAATATTGCGACGGTTGGACGACCGCCAATAATAAAGGCGTCACTGGGGTATTCAGCGACGACTTTCAGCAATCGTTGGCATTACCGTTGCTATATACAAACCGTCACTGAATACCATATAGCGACGGTTGCAACGGTCGGCAAAATCTGATGAACTATACACTTTTTTGCGACGGTTATTAACCGCCGCTAACATTCATGAACACACAGATGGTAATAACTGCCGCTAATTCTCTTTGATATTAATTTTTTACCAAAAAAATCACATTTTTCAACTTGTAGTGCTTTCTTTTCATAGGGTGAAGATAATCTATCCAACACGTGCACAACTTCTAAACTTAAATAAAAAATCAAATATAAATGACACTAAACTTTGATACCATCACACATTAAAAGGGACCTTAATTTTATTTCAAAATCAATATTACATGGTCTAGAGAAAACTACAAATTAAATTGTTACATATTCTCAATATTCACATCTAACAACCAAAACCAAAATTGTACAATGGCTGACTAGTTAGCTTAAAATAAACTAAATTATGAAATGTTCCACAAGCTTTGGTGCTCATCATTGATCATGTTCTCCCTGCAATGGGGAATCATAAAAAAAAAAATGAGAATATTTCACCACAAAACCAAAACAAAGGAATTAGAGAACAATGAATTGAAAATAAAATCATATTTCAATCAGAACTGACCACAATCTGCCAATTTCCCATCTCTTCCAGCGCGACCTACTTCTTGGTAATATGCTTCCAAGCTCTAAAACAACAAAAAAAAATTAACTAGAGATGCACAGTAACAGTTAAAAAAAGCACATTAGAGATATATATGGACACACAGTAATGAGGGAATGCCACCTAGAAATGAGGGCATGATTTGATCTTTCCAACGATTATAAAATTTGCGCAAACAGTGAAAAGTTAAAACAAGATGAATAGATACCAAAATATTGCCGCATGTAGAGTACAACCAAAATCTGGACAAGTGAATATCTTTTAAGACAAAATTCATAGATACTTAAGCCAAGAAATACACTTGTGGCCAACCATAATGAATAATTCTTTGGACATTCTATTTGTCAATTCCCATTCCAAAGCAATTGTGGCAACAACAACTTGGAGAAAGAATATGAATACGCATCTTAAAAGAAAGTCATTTTTTTACAGACCAACCAAGGAAAACCCATACTTTAAACTAAAGTCATTGTCGATCCTATCATGCCTTTTAGTTGACTAACCTTATATATATCAGAATGCAGTTCTCAATTTTTCTGTTGTTCACATGACAATATACAACTTCGTACATGTAAAGCATTTTCATGGAACTCCTTGTGAATCTGTATTAGGTGCATTTTTGGCAACTGAAAAATGCAGTGCATAGGTTAGTTATTTTTAACGCTATACACAGGTTACGCAAATTTTCACACAAGGAGAAATATGAATGAAAGAGGAGATAAATTGCATGGCCATAGCATGTAATTTCATATTTGATTTTGAACATTTAACGATTAAGGCAAATTTTTTCGCGTGATCTGCAGTTCTGCACAATGCATGTAAAAGAAGAGAATACATATCTTTCGCCTGATTCTGGCATTATATCCAATATTCCATTATCAAGTAGTTAAGAGTCTTGAACTATAAGCACCATCTGTTATCTGTTTCTGAACCAATCAATGCTCTACCTAGTTGCATTTCCTAGAAAAGTAAAGATACTAGCATGAATACAACATTTTTACTCAACAATAATGGTGCCTATAGTACAAGAATGCAGAATGTTTTCACTTTTCAGTGACCACCCAAAGAAACACACATAGACATGCACACACGCACAAAAAATTTCAAACTCTTAAAATTTAAGAGTTATGTGGGAATGGTTTAAAAAAGAGGTTATTGCTTATCAAGAAAAATAAAAAGGTCACAAAATTAGAACAGAGAGACGTATAAATTTGTAGAAAATACCTTTGCATTATAAGCAACAACCTTTACACCTGAATTGCATAGATACTTTGCCAGGTGTAAGGTTCTTTGCATTATAAGCAGCAACCTTTACACCTGAATTGCATAGATACTTTGCCAGATGTAAGGTTTCTTTTCTAGTAGGAACATAAATAATAGTTGGTCCATTTCCTAGAGGCCCTTTTAGAAGTTCAAGTCTTTCTTCAGGTTTGCTCGGCATACCAACTGACTCAGATGACCCACATGCATCTTCATTCTCACCAGAAGAACGACCACAGAACTCACCATAGGGAACTGAAAAGGATATGTGTTTAAGTACATAAATTAGGGCATATCAACAAACCATTGGAATAAAAAATGAAAACAATGTTCAGACTTCAAATACTGACCAGCTCTTAAAAATTTTGACGAATATGATATGTAGCTTTACCTCTGGCTTAAGGAAAATAACTTTTGGTAAATGACCCAACCTATGATCAAATGAGATGATTAACTATATGCCAATGCACACTTCACAATGGGAGCACAGAAGAAGGAAAGCAATGCAAAATTGGTTCAAGAATATACCATCAAAATCATCTGAACAATTTATTACAAAGAAAAATCAAAATCATCAAAATCTCATGAGTCAAACTGAACCGAAATTGCAAATATGCATTCACTTATTACAAATTTAACTAACAAGAACAGAAAATGAACAACTAAGGATTAAAGACTAAGAAACAAATATGAAAAGAGTAAGTGATAAGCACCTAGTGATTTGGCAACAGTCTTCCAAAGCTCCCCCCAAGTAATTCCCATATCGGATCCTTAAAGGATGCCACAGGAAGCACAAAAATATCTCCAAGCCGCTCCCACCTGAAAAGTCAAATAGTTACCCCCACTTGTGATCCACATAGAAAATGTATCAATACAAAGAATTCTAACTTCCCCAGCCAATCGCATGCAACCAAATTAGTTTCATCAACAAAAATAGATATACAAAATAATTTCATAATCAATGAGTTTACAGAGAATATTTTAGAAGAGAGGAAAGAATTGTTTCAGACCTTGTGGGTATTTGCTCCAACAAATGCATTGGTAAGTCCCTTTTTATTAGCAAAGATCCCACAGTCTCCATCAAAATCTTTTGGGGAGATTTTGGAGCCTTTCGGATATAGACAACTTCATCTATAAGTAAGGAAGCACCACATGCTAACAAATGTTTTAGTGCTATAGAACAAGAAACCTCGTCATTTTCCAAAGTCTTATCAATTGCAACTGATCCTGGTGAATGAGCATTATCCATACTATCAAATGAAACTATCTGACCATGTTCCTTTTCATGAAAAAGCTTATAAAATTCTGTGGTAACAGGTAAACAAATATGAGTTCCATTTTCACAGGAATACGCCTTCCTTCCAACATCTAGCCAACCAAAATTTTCTTCAAAATGTCCTTCCCAAGTTTGGCATGCTTCCTTTTAAGCTCAAGAACCCAATATTTAACATCCATGAGACACTCATGACCTCCACTAGAAGTTTGAGTCCGAGTTTGTGAATGTTTGGGCGGAATACATCTAACATTTTCCTTTATTTCTTCAGCTTGATGTATACATTTTTCTTCCAAATCAGTAGAGACATTCAAGGATATGCACGGGAGCAAATTCATTTTCATTGGCTCGCTAAAGTATGTCCCAAATGCATAACATGATGCCCACCACTGATGATTACAAGATCATCACCAACAACATCGGACGTGCTACGAACAAATAACTTCTTGCCAACATATTCGAGAATCATATGCTTCCACAAGCCAAATCAGAGATCAAGTAAAGCTAACTCTTGGTAATGTTCCTGTAAAGGGCATCCACCAACAATGCCAAGATAATTTTTGTAGACAAACATAGAATGTGACAACCTTGCAAATGGAGCTCTACCTGAAGTCTTCTCCCTTTTTCCAAATACATGTTATACAATCAAAACTATAAAGGTCCCGGAGTGCTTTCTCTCCATCATACCCTCCAAACATGTATACTTAGAATCATTTGCAACCATAGCATGTGAATGATGGGCACAGGGCCATTCTCCATGGACATTTATCTCACTCCACTCTGAATTCTCAGTATCAAGTACATGCATGGAAAAACATGCAATCTCATCTCTAAGCCCAGCAAACACATATATCTTTCTCCCTACAACTGCTGCAACATGCCGGTGCCTGCAAACATATATTATATGTTCCATCAATAATCACATAATGTTCAATTAGCTTGCAAATTAGAATAAGAAATTGCTGAAAAGTGATAATTAGAATAGTTTGGGCAAGCAAACAATTTAGTGGAGCTAAAATTTTATCTTCCTGAATAAAAATTGTCTTAAAATTAAACCAAGTAAATATTTTACATGAGAGAGTGGAGACAATGACAGAAGATTAATGACCAACTCAGAAAAGTGTGTAACTGGAAGTCATAAAAAATAATTGTGCTCAAGGGATCACCTAGGATGGAACACAACGCCAGCACGCTTCAGTAACGCCCACTTCTTCTTATCTGTATTGAAGACCCAAACATCATTCAAAATCTTTGTAGGATCACAACGACCACCAATAACAAAAAGAGATTCTCCAATCATTGAAGATGTGTGACCCAAGCGTGGAGATGGTGGCTCATCAATCGTAATAGCTTCTAAAATACCAGAAAGGGGGTCAAGCATTAAAGTATCATTTCTTCGTGCATGCCTTCCTAAGCCTCCAAAACCACCAAAAATAAGAACCTTTGGAGGGTGACTGTTATGCAAAGTACATGATGAATGACCGAGCTTGTCAACTGGTCCACCAACAATGCCCATCTTGACAAAATAACCATCTCTAATTGCACCAAGAATGTTTATTTTAAGTCAAAGATCAGGCTTTGTGGCCTTCATGATCTGGCATAAATTGAATTCACTTTGTTCAACCTCTTGACTTCCATTTTCCATATTCCCCTCACTTAATCTCCTCACCAAATAAACAATAAACACAAACCAAAACCATTTCGACTGAAATCAAATTAACAATTCCATCAATTCAAAAAACACAAACCCTAATTGAAAAATATCACAAAAAGGGGAATATCAATGAACTTGAACTGAAAAACATTAGGTTTCTTTGAACAACCTCATCGCTTGTTTTAACAGGTTCTCATCAAGCGCCAAACCAGTCTGAAATCATATCTCAGTCTCAGTACGATCAAGAAACAAATACGGAAATAAAAAATCACAGCAACAAAAAGGTTTTACCTTGCAGAGCTCTACGAATCGAGCTTCGATGGCTTCACCGTCTACACTGAGGATTGCACATCGAAACCGACGGTCTCTTCTATTCCATATTTTTCACAAAGACTTAAAAATCATTCAAAAATCAACCAAAACTAAGCTGATCTAGCACCATTAATCGAGAAAATAATCAAATATAAATTTCACTAAAATCAAACCTGGAAAACAAATAAACAAATCTGGAACTCTCAAACTCCAAGAACTTGGACAAATCTCGGTGATAATGTTCGATTCTAACCGTTTTAGATCCAACGATAGAAGGGAAAAAAACCCTAACTTTTGGGGAGAATTGAACGAACAAATCGACTTTTTGGATGAAAATGGAATGAGGGTTTTGAGAGGTTTCAAACCCTTTTTTTTCTTCTTCTGTTTAGATCGACAAAAGGGAAATAGAAACCCCAATCGGGATGCTATTTGCACCCTATTGGGATGTTATTTGCACCAAAGAAAAAAAATGTATCCTGACAGTTACAACCGTCGCCAATTAACAATAACCGTCGTTACATAATATTATCATGTGGCGGTTGAATAACCGTCTTTGAATAAAGTATTTAGCGGTAGGTTTTTTTAACCGTCGCTAAATAACCGCCGCTATATTGACTTTTTCTTGTAGTGAGAGTTTGATTTTTTTTACTCTAAGTTGAGCATAATCACCATGCCTTTTCACCTCAAAACAGAAGAAAAAAATTCTTCTTTAGTCAAGTCAAGCCCAAAAAAAGTACTAAGATTGGAGAAGCACATGATTGCTCTGTATACATTTGGGCAACATTGAGCAAGGGCACACCCCATTTCACAGAGCACTTCTTTAAAGAATTTTGGCATGGGAAACTTGAAGTGCAAAGAGATAATAAATGGATGAAATTTGATGGTTCTATTATTAGGAGCAATGCAAGGTTCTTTGCCACTCCTCGGGTCCACCAATCTTACATGCACTCCTTCGGGAAAGGCAGAACGATTAACTTCAATCCATTTTGAAAAATAATCATCGTTCTCCAAGTTAGGGAAGTTAGGAATAAATCTTCCAAAATGAAAAATGGAACCTCCTTGGCGGTACAATGATTTCTCATCAGAAGAGATAGAGTTATTTCCATATTTCTTCTTAGAGGCCATGGTATTCAGATACGGAATAAAATTAGACAAAAAGCACACCTGCAGATTAGCAAAGAAACACGATTATAAGGGTTAGGCAAATGTATTTGAAAAAAAATGTGACAATGGTACTTAGCAAAAATGGTGGCTGCGTATACACACAAAGCCTCTTTCTTTTCGTGATAGATGATAAGGTGGTTTTCATTGGTGAAAGAGTTTACAAAGAAGGACAAAATCATTTACTGGTCTGGAACAAGGGAAGCTTCTATTGGCTGGAACTGATCTTTTAAAGGGCAAGAAATGTGTTAGTGGTTATGCGATGAAGGCAATTGTTATGGTGGCCGGTGGGGAGCTGGTGGAGTGTGCACAAAGCCCCTTTCTTTTCCAATTGAAGAAAATCAACTGGAAGAGCAAAAGTCACGAATCTTTCTTTGCAACTACAGTGATAGAGAACCTAAATTTGATTTGGGTTTGAATCCCTTGGTGAAATCCAAATTGGGCGAAGGAAAATTTCACAACCGTGGATAGCGGATCATCATCACTATGCCGCGTCGCTAAATAAGGAGGAAAATAAGTCGAATTTATAGAGGCTCTCATCACCGCCGACAGAGATTCCTCCTAATCCATGGATGAACAATTCTTATCACCGCCGACAGTTGACGATCACTCACCCTCGCTGCACATCGCCGGGGTGATTAATTCAAATTTACAGGGACTTTGTTTTGGGTTTGAATCCATATATTGGTGAAATCCAATTTGGATTTGAATCCATATGAGAGACTCTGTTTGATTTGGATTTTGAACCCATATCTTGATGAAATCGAATTTGGATATTGAATCCATGTGAGAGTTTGATCGAAACAAGGTATTCTGCTCTTTCAGTTTGGAATCCATATGAGAGACTCTATTTAAGCATATTTAGAGAGACTCTATTCAAATGGTGGAAGTTCTCGATTGCGCACAACAATTGGCTGGCAGATACAAGAAGGAAGGGAGATTGTACCATCCTCCATAGACGTGCTGCGCAAAATACGGCAAAAATCTGAAAGATCGACCAATGGTCGATAATCGACAGCCGACGATCTCTTCCATTTACCCCGTCGACAGTCGATGACTACCCAATAAGGGTGAGTATTCATATGTTCATCAGTGATGCAGAAAAAGAAAAAGGAAAGCCCAAAATGTTTCTTTCACCATTGTAGACAGGCGTATGACCGTCGCGCTCATCGCACATCCCCGGATACAGAAAACAGTGATGGATGAAAACCTACTTTTGATTTAAACTCCTCCACCACAGTTTCTATGGAAACTGCTTCTTCCCAATGACAATCACAATCTCAAGTGTGTGGCTTGTTAAGGCATCTACTGCTGAGATAGTAAGACTTATTAAAGATGCAAAGGCGAGGCTTTCAGTTGAGTTCAACAAGTAGATAAAAGGCGATCAACTGGAGGATGGGGATGATCCACTCAATCCACCACGTAACTACACCAATGAAGGGTATCCATTTGATGACATGGTGTGTATGCACAAATCATCCTTGCTTGATCAGATGATGAACCTAAACAAACTTGACTACCTATGCTTGTCTTTTCAAAAGTTTTTAGCTAATAAGTAAACGACATGAGCAGAGAAACATGCTTTGTATGAAGAAAAATAAAAGAAAAAGCATGTAATATATGAAGCAATAAAGATCTTGTATTTCCATAAAAAAAAAATAAAGAGAAAGAAGAAAATCTCACCTTACAATTAGCCAAGCTGAAAGAAAAAGAAGTACAAGCTTCTGTGTTTTACCGTCTACAAATATGGAGGAGAAAAAATAAACTTTTTCCTTTTTGTGGAGAATAAAATAAAAAATCGGTAAATTTAGAAAAAGATAATAAGGTAAATCTTTTGAAAAAGAGAATTTATCTCAAGCTCGACTTCTAGTACTGATAGACTCCTTAGTGAAGATGTTTGAGTACAAGAAGACTTTTAATCCAGATAGAACTCTTCAATGAAGATGTTTAATTACAAGAAGAGTTCTAATCCAGATGAAACTCCTCAGTGAAAGCGTCTCATTACAGAAGGAGCTTCATTTTTTGGCACGCTCCTTAGGCACATATCCTTTGTTAAACAAAAATTTTAAAAAAATTATTATTCTTTTTATTTTATTTAGTAAAAAAAAAAGAGATGGGGGACATTTGTGGTAGCAAAAAATAATCTTTAGCTCAATTGGATGAAGAAACCCAAAGATTTGGATTTTTCCTAAGAAACTCGAAGATTATCCACGAAAGCTACAAATATAGAAGGCTCGAGCCCTGGCCCAATACAAACTCAATATCAATAGAACACTATTTTCTCAGCAGAGGAGAAGTGCTCGGCGCCAACCACCATGCTCAGCTTAGCACATGGGCTTGCAGAAGAGATATCTCAAAACAGGAAGTTATAACCAATCATGGAAGTTACAATTGCTTGAAAGAAGTTGCAACCGCTTACAAGTAGATAACCTACTAATCCGCCACGGGTCTTACTCATCAGCCAAGTGTCTTACTCATTACCCATGTGTCTCACTCATCAACCAGCAGTTAATTCTTTCAGCCTATATAATTAGTAAAATGCAAAGCCTTTTGGAGATAACATTTTTTCCTGACTTACAATTCTCTCTTAAATGATAGAGATATAAACATTTTTCTGACACATCGTTCTAACTTTGGCATCGAAGTCCCCATGGCCTGCACCACACCGGTGTCAAGAATTAACTTCCATCTTATGCAGATTACTCCACGTGATCAGCACGTGATTCTATCTTATGCAGATTACTCCGCGTGATCAGCAGCTGACCCGACGAAAATTTGCATCCACATTTATTATTTAATTATTTTTAACCTAGTTACCCTTCAAGGAAAGATAATTAAAAGGTAGAGGTTTGTTTCAGTTGTGACATTTGGTGACCAATTCTATTACAAGAAATCAACTGCTACATTGGTCAAAGATTTTATGCATAACCACCATCATGGGCAGGCAGTGGTGAACAAGAGGGCTGGTCCATGTTTGGCATTTGAACTCTTGATATGAGTAGCTATTGTGAGGACCATGACACTGAGGATCTAGATGGATTGTACCTAATAAACATGAAAATCTTGCTCCACTGTTAAATTGTCAATTTCTCTAATAGTAGAGAAGACATATCTAGCATATATCAAGGTCGGAATATATAGAACAGGTGGAATGGACTTCTAGAATTTCCACCATTTAATATTGCCATATGTTTGCTATTTTTTTTGTCAAACATGTTTAGAGTGGGTTTCTCGCTATTGAATATACTAAAGTTATTCCATTACCTACATTGTTTAAAAATCTTCGATACTTGGTGTCCACCTCGCAAGAGTGCCATGGAGTTCTCATGTGACATCTACACAGCTTGATACGCGATTTATTTTCATAGACTTTATCTAACCATTGCACCATCCAAATTCCTTAATATAATTCACAATAAAATCATAATTATTCACACCTAAGTTTGTTATTCCTGTTATTTGATCCTTTTAAGTCTTCTTGTGCAACAATTTTATCCAGCCTTGTTTGCTAGCCTCTTTTGGGCCTTTTTTTTTGGCTTTTTAACAATTTCACCCATTCTATAAGTGGTGTTTGTGGTGGTATTTTAAAAAGGAGGGGTAAAAAGTGTAAAAAAAATCAAGAAAATGCTTTAAAAAAGCCAACAAACATGGCTGGCTATACTTACTCCTTCTCGTGATATTTATAATGTACTACATGCACAGGCAAATTAATGATGTAGGCTTGGAGAGTAAAGGTCTTCATGATTCAACAACATTCATTTCTAACATTGCAAGGAAACAGGTAATTCATGTACACAACTGCCTTGGCATCACAACAATCGTGTTTGTCTACTAAAATTTGAGCAAGTAATTTGTTGTTCACCTTGTGGGAGCAAAAAATAATCTTTAGCCCAATAGGATAAGGAAACCCAAATATTAGGGATGTTTCGAGAAGCCCGAATATTACCCACGAAAGTTACAAGTTGAGAAAACCCAAGTTTGGCCCCAATGCAGCCCAAGTCTGGGCCTAATGCAACTCAGCAAAACATTTCTTTCTCAGCAGAGGAGTAGTGTTCGGCGCTAACCACCATGCTCAGCTGAGCACATAAGCTTGCAGGAGAGGTGTCTCCAAACAAGAAGTTACAACTGCCAACGTGAGGTTACAACTATCGATGGAAGTTACAACTACCTGAGACAAGTTACAATTACCTAAGATAAGTGACAACCGTCTACAAGCAGATGACTCACGCACCTGCCACGTGTCTCACTAATCTGCCACGTGTCTCACTCATCTACCATGTGTCTCACTCATTTGCTAGCAGTTTACTCGTTTTGCCTCTATAAATAGCCAAACACAAAGCCATCTGGAGGTAACTCTTTCTTGATTCACAATTATCTCTTCAAATATAGAGAAATAAATATTTTCCTAAAGACATTGCTCTAACTTTGGCATCGGAGTCCCCGTGACTGACACCACACTGGTCTCAAGAATTAACCTTCATCTTATGCAGATTCTCTGCGTGATCAGCACGCGATCCGGTGGAAATTTGCAGCCACAAATTGGTGCTTTCAATGGGAGCTTGAATCAAACTCATTGCATGCTCTATTCCATTTATAAAAAAAATGTATTCATTCACTTTAAATTTCCTTTCACAAAAACTTTCATTGTCAAAGTTCTTTTCAATTCAATGGTAGGAACTCGAAAACAAATTAGCAAAAATAATGTTGCACAGTCATCTGCTCGTACTAGACCTCCATCATCGCCACTGGTTCAATCGTTGCCAGTCAAGTAGCCATTGGTGGTAGATCTGGCACCACCGGCTGGCCATCAATTGCAACCTTTTGCCCAACAACCAAACACAATGAAGATAACACAACAAGAAAATCTTGCAGGTCAAATTGCCAATTTGACTAAAATATTGGAGGACCAAACTCGGATAATAGGATGATTAGTGAGTATACAGCTAAGGCAGAAGACACATTCTCATCTGCTAGTAGACTATATGCATGGGAGTAGAAGTAGTCATCCACTGAGGGGAAATAATACATCTAGAAGCATTCATTCAATATTAAAGCCTCAAACAAATGTTCACTCTATGCTCGGGCCTCAAACAAATTCTTTTCAAGGATGGGTTCCCAAGCAACTTACACTCAAGGCTGTGATCATAGATGATGCCAAATATGAGCGGTCGGTGTAGAAGACAAAATCCAGATGGATGTGAACAACGCAAATGATCAAATCCGGATCATTATAATAATTTGTCCTGAAATGCCATGTTGCTAAGCGACATAGACTGCCATACCAGGCACCCAATCAGCAGGATACACTCAGACCCTTGAGAGCTGATGATATAGCACGAATTATCAATGAGGTTGAGAAATTCACAAGTCAAGGAAAATCCAGATGATGTTCTGTGCAGAGAGGTGGTCTTGGTAAACACTTTACCTTTTAAAAATGACATTGAAGGGGATCCTCCACCGACAAAGTTTACATACCAACATTTACTCATTTCAAATGAGATTCTGATCCTGAGAGACACTTGAAGCATTTCTGAAGTGTCATGACTCTGCACAAAAATAATGACTCACTTATATGCAAAATATTTGCTATGACTTTACAAGGAGTGACCCAAGATTGGTTCCACACTTTGACCCCTCGGTCGGTCAATACCTTTGGAGAGCTCTCCCTTATTTTCACAAAAGAGTATTCATCCTTAAAAACCATAAAAAAACATGCTGACCACCTTTTCAACATAATGAAAAAGTCAAATAAATCTCTCCAAACTTCATCAAAAAGATTCAAGGTAGAAAGGGCGAGCATAAATGGGTGTGATGACCAAATTGCATCCTTAGCTTTCAAGAAGGGTCTGCCTGCAGATCAAATATTGTATGACAAATTGACCATGAAACCGAGCAAAACTCTTACAATCTTCGCCATGGTATAACGCTATGCATTGTGGAATGTCGAAAAAAATAATGCTAAGGCACCAGATATACATGAGAAAGATAGTCAACTTGTACAAACAAATGTAGATCAGAAGGATGATAAAAATAACAAGGGTGACAAGCGAAGAACACGCTCCTCAACGAGCGACTCTTCTACCAGTAGAACATACACAGAGTTCACCCTTTCGATCAATCAAACTCTCCACCGTAGAAGAATCTGATGATTGTAGCAACCGACCATTTCACAAAGTGGATTGAAGCTGAAGTGTCCTAGCTTTTTCATTTTAAACATTTTAGAAAAAATACAATGTACATGTAAGAAAAACTTGATTGTATTATCTGTTTATTGTCCTTCAGCAGAAGATATTCAGAAATACAAATATTTATGTACACCTCAGTAGAGGAGGGCACTCTCCGTGAGTCAGTAATTCAATGCATAAAAGCATCTTACTCAAGACTACTTAAATCCGTATAAGTCTAGTCAAGTGGTCAGTAGACCACACAAGCAAAATGCCTCAATGGAGGATCACACCACAGTAGAAGATGACACTTTTCATAAGTGGATAATTTAATGCATAGAAGCATCTTGCTCATGACTACTTAAATCCGTTTAAGTTTAGTGAAGTGGTCAGTAGACCACACAAACAAAATGTCTCAGTAGAGGATCACACCTTAGTAGAGGATGACACTTTCCGTGAGTGGGTAAATCAATGCATATAAGCATCTTATCAGGACTACTTAAATCCATTTAAGTTTAGTCAAGTGGTCAGCAGACCACACAAGCAAAATGCTCAATAGAGGATCACACCTTAGTAGATGATGACACTCTCTGTGAGTGGGTAATTCAATGCATGAAAACATCCAATTGAGACTACATATATCTATTTAAGTTTAGTCAAGTGGTCAGCAGACTACACAAAATAAATGCCTCAGTAGAGGATGACACTCTCCATTAGTGGATAATTCATTTAATCAATCACTGAGCATAAAAACATCTTACTCAATACTACTTAAATCTGTTTAAGTTTTGTCAAGTAGTCAGCAGATCACACAATGTTTTCATGTAATTTTCAAGAAAAACTTATTTTAATCTATGATTAATTTCTAAACCCTCAAGTTATGCTTAAGTTTCGACTTAGCATATTGGAAACTCATAAAACAGGTCAATCAAGCTTTTGCGCCCTTAATGAAGCATATTTCTAAGTTAGCTTATCAACAAACATATACAAAGTTTGTGGATCATAAAGGCAAAGAAGACCACTACTTTACATGAAGTCACCATCAACTCCATAAGAAATTCAAAGTCTTGCTAGTAGAATAGCAGCTTTGGATCAATTCTTGAGTAGATCAGCAGACAAATCCAAGAGTGGACCTATACATCTACTTGACAGTTTCAAATGTAGCAGTTAGCTCAGTTCTCATCAACGAAGAGTTGGGCGCACAACTTCCTCCCAAATGCTTGTAAAAAACTCATGAAATGAGCGATAGAGTTGAGCCAATACGACTTGATCTAGTGGTCGAGGAAAACTTTAAAAGCTCAAGCTTTAGCAAAATTCATTCCCTTCTCAATCGAGGAGACAAAGTCAGCCAACAGATTAGTGTCGCTGATGTTCACATAATTATTACATAATATACCTCTTAATTTATATTTGTTAGTGTTTCGAATAGCGTATTTTAGTTTAATTATTTTATTTTTGTATTTTTGTAGGATTTGGTGTTTAAATGACAAAAATGCATTAGCGTGGCGAATTTGGAAATTCATAGACAAATTTACGAAGCGGAGCGGGAGACAGCTAAAGATTAAGAAAACCAAAGAAAAAACAAACCAGGCAGCGGATAAACTGGCAAAACTACTTCCTAACAATGAGTTTATAGAGATAATTCCTTGTTCATTTGCGAAAGGCATTAAGAAAATTGTTTTTGAGGATGCTCAGGGTAGAAAATATGCACGAATGTAACCAATCTTCTACTCTCTTTTTCAGTGGTCTGGGGAGCCCATATAAACCCCCATGCTTGCCTTTCAAAAAAATAAATAAAAAATAAAGGAAATTAGTTTTTTTATTTTGGTGGAACAAAGAAGTGATATGGATGAACATAGCCAAACCCACATTTTCTATTATTAGAAGAGAATCTAAACAAAAGGGGTGGTTTTCAATTATATTTTTTAAAATTGTATATGGAACCCTTTTCTTTCATTTTTAATTGGGTTTCCAATTTGTAATTGGTTTCTATTTGTATTGGGTATTTGGTTTCCAATTGAGTTGCCAATAAGGGTTTTTCTCTTTACCATAAATATAGCAACAGAAAAGAGAATAGGGGACAACGAAGAAGATGTTTCTCTTGACCATAAATACAGCAGCCAAAGACGTAAAAAAGGAAAATACGTTGTGCAGGAACAACTAGTAGAGTGCGCAGGACAGCAGGGAGTGCGCAAGACAGCAGGGAATACAACAACAACAGCCGAAATAGAAGCAGAACATGAAGATACGGTGTCCAGCAGGGTGTGCATCGCTAATCCACCACGCGCTACCATGCAGATGAAGCTCCACACCGTTGTTGCTGTCATCACCATTACCATGTGTCACTAAACTCCACGCAAGGCGAAAAGATAAACTCCTAGATGTAACGCACTTAATTGGTATTTTATTCAATTTATGCTTTCACGATGAATAATGGTGTTTATAATTTTCACTTTTATTTAATATAGGAGTTTATGTTAATTTAGTGACAAAGATTTCATCAACTTCTTTGTAGATTATTATTCCGGTGGTTATCTTTTTCTTCTCCATGTAAGTCTAGTCATGTTTTTCTTATGTGTGGAATTTTAAAGATCAATTAATTCCGGTAGGTTAGTTATATGTGATTGTCCTTTATTACGTTATTGTCTCCGGATATATCGTAAATTTAGGATATTATATATGACCAACCTTTATGCTTTCCAGAAAAAGTGAAATCTAAAATCCATTTACATTAGAATATATTCATGCATTAAAGACTATTTTTCCGATTATCTTATTTGGGATATGAAACACGTAATTGAGACATCATAGCGAATCCATACTAGTTGGCGCGTGAAATCTAGGAGGGATTCTTGGAACCTTGTGATTTTTCTAAACTTGATTGTTATTAAACTAAATTCAATTTCATATTTTAAAATTGCTAGAATTTCTTAAATTTATTTTCACGTAGTTCTTCTTCCTTGACCTTGTTTTGTAGATCGCTTTTCCCTGTGGGATTGACACCCCAGTCTGTCCTGCACATGAATGCGTGTACTGTTTCGGCGTAATCAAATTTTGGCATCGTTGCCGGAGAATAAACGTCAATCTACAAGGAAGGTTTCGGGTATTATCGTTCTTGCTCATTGTTTTATTTTATTTTATTTTTAGGTTTTAGGTCTAGTTTATTTTTTATTTCTTGAATAAAAAAATTTGCAAAAAACAAAAAAAGACATTGGGGGAGTGTGAGTTGGAATAGAGATCACTTAGGGCGAATAATTAGGGTCCCAAATTTAGGACACCCACTAATTCACATTGAGACCAAATTAAGTCCTACTTCTAATTCTAACACCATGAGTAATCACGAAGATGGCCATATTTAGTCACTAAAGGACTATCTCCACCCCACGCGCACTGCTACTCCATCATGTATCATGTTTGCACCAAATACACAAAAGCTAGATTTTAAGTCGGGTATGATACAATTATTAACCACTTTTCATGGCGTAAAGAGTGAGAATCCTTATGTTCACATTAGGAAATTCAAGGAAGTTGTGGCCACTTTCCACAACAAAGTTGAGGTTGTAGACTTTGTTTAAGGTTTTTTCCTTTTTTCCTTGAGGAAAAAGCGAAGAGTTGGCTATACTCTTTGCGACCAAGGTCTATATGTTCATGGGAGGAGATGACCCTAGCATTTTTTAATAAACACTTTCCTTGCCACAAAACCAATGGTCTAAAGAGACAAATTTCTACCTTCATCCAAAAGAATAGCGAGACATTATATCAAACATGAGAGAGGTTCAAGGATCTCTTGAATACATGTCCACACCATGGGTATGAGAGTTGGTGCTTAGTTATTTTTATGAGGGGCTTACTAGTAGAAAGCGTCAGTTCATTGAGATGATGTGTAATGGAGAGTTTTTGCATAAGGACCCTGACGAGGCCATTGAGTAGCTGAATGACTTGCCTGAAAAGCTCATACTTGGACTGGTCCAAGTGCTATTGAGAGCACGGATAGAACACGCCCAGCTGAAGTTTACCAACTTAGGGAAGATGACAAACTTAGAGCCCAATTGGATAGAGTGACTAGGGAGTTAGAGGCACTTAAGGCCAAAGATGGTAGGCCCACACATACTGTTGCCAGAGTTGAGCTACAGGACGACTGTTTTATATGCGGGGGAGTTGAATACTTAGCATAGGATTGCCCGACCTTGATTGAGATGAGAGGGGTTTATGAGGAACAATGTAATGCCTTAGAGATGTACAAGAAACCTTATTCACCATTCTCTAACACTTACAATTATGGATGGAGAGATCACCCTAACTTAGGCTGGAGGTTCGAAGCAGACCAACCTACACACTCATAGGCACAACCACCTAGGTCATACCCTGCACTTCCATACCATGCGCAATCTAACAGAAGTTCCTTATCAGACACATTACATACATTTATAGAGGCACAAGGTAAAACTAATAAAAAATTTGAGGTTGATTGACACATTTGGCAGAAGAGAACAAGGATATCAAAAGCCAGATAACCAAGTTGACAAGTTCATTAACAGTACAAGAGCGGGGCCAATTTTCGTCACAGCCTCAAGCAAATCCGAAGGGCCAACTTATGGCACAAACATGTACTTCAGACTCTCAGAACGTCAAAGAAGTTAATGCCATCACTACTCGGAGTGGTAAGGTTTTAGATGGATCAAGCTCGTCCACGACTATAGACACCTCCTCAAGTGCAAAGGAGAGCATCCTTTAGGATGAGCCCAACAAGAACATTCCTGTTCCAGTTCCTTTTCCTCAAGCACTACAACCTACTGGAAATAAATTGAAAATGCATGGTGAGATTCTAGAACACTTGAAACATGTTAAAATTAACTTACCTTTGCTGCATGTGATTAAACAGGTACCAACTTATGCAGGGATCATCAAGGATCTATGTACCATAAAAAAGAAGCATCATGTCAAGAAGTCTGCCTACTTGACAGAACAGGTAAGTGCAGTGATTGAGCACAAGACACCACTCATGTACAAAGATCCAGAGTGTCCTACAGTCACCTAATACCAGATTGGGGACTCATGAGTTTGGCCAAGCCTTGTGGATTTAGGGGCAAGTGTAAATCTGATGCCATATTCTATTTACTTGCGATTGGGTCTAGGAGAGATTAAAACCACATCTGTGTTGCTACAATTGGCCGATAGATCGGTTAAGAAGCCAAGAGGAGTAGTTGAGGATGTCTTACTGCAAATTGATAAGTTTTATTATCCCGTTGACTTTCTTATTTTAGATACTCATTCTGCGGTTAATATGGAGTCTACAGTTCCGATTATTTTAAGAAGACCTTTTCTTGCCACAACTAATGCTCTTATCAATTGCAAAAATGTTCTAATGAAGCTGTCTTTTGGGAACATGACTCTGGAGGTCAACATATTCAATATTAGCAAGTAACCACGTGATGATGATGAGTGTCATCATACCTACATGATAGACACGCTGATATGAAAGAAGGAGCTCCTGAGCGCAGATTCTGAAACCTTAAAGTACCTCCTTTTATTTCTAATTCTGAGAGTTCACTTTATCCTGACAATGTTTTTGATATTTCTGTTCTTTCAGGGTTAAAGGATAAAGGAGGACGAGAATGGAAACCATGCTTTGAGAAGTTGCCAAAGGAAAGACAGAAATCACAACCATCCACCATGGAAACTCCAAAAGTTGATCTAGTTCCACTGCCTGAGGGACTTAAACCTGCATTCCTCGGACTAGGTGATACCTTTCCTGTTATTATTTCTTTCGTGCTTGATAGCTCACAAGAAGAATAATTGATTCATATGTTACGTGAGCACAAATCTGCATTAGGTTGGACTATAGCTGACATCAAAGGTATTAGCCCCTTAATATGTTCCCATAGTAGAGACCCTCAAAGATGACTTAACCCTACTATGAAACAGGTGGTGAAAAAGGAAGTCTTAAAATTGTTAGATGCAGACATCATTTATCCCATCTCTGATAACAAGTGGGTTAGCTCAACTCAAGTAGTTCCCAAGAAATCTGGAATAACAGTGGTGACTAATGATGAGAGGGTGTTTATCCCTACTAAGGTAGTGACAGGGTAGCACATGTGCATTGATTATAAGAAACTTAATTCTGTCACTCGCAAGGATCACTTCCCACTTCCATTCATAGACCAAATCTTAGAACGAGTAACTGGTCATTCTTTTTATTGTTTTCTAGATGGGCATTAAGGATATTATCAGATTGAGATTGCATTAGAAGATCAATATAAGACTACTTTCACATGTCCTTTTGGTACTTATGCTTTTTGGCGTATGCCATTTGGTTTGTGTAATGCACCAGCTACTTTTTAGAGATGCATGATGAGTATTTTTAGTGACATGGTTAGAAAATATATGGAAGTATTCATGGATGATTTGACTGTTTTTGGTGATTTCTTTGATTCATGTTTACTATACTTGAAGGTTGTTTTAAGTAGACATGAAGAGAAGGGTCTGGTGCTTAATTGGGAAAAATGTCATTTCATGGTTTCCTATGGAATAGTTTTGGGACACATAGTTTCTGATAAAGGAATAGAGGTTGATAAAGCAAAAATTGAATTGATTTCTAAAATCTAAATTACCTATACCTAAAAGTGTCAAGGATGTGAGATCATTTCTAAGGCACGCGAGTTTTTATAGGAGGTTCATACATAATTTCTCTGCCATTTCTATACCATTAAGTAGCATCCTGGTCAAAGATGTCATGTTCCAATGGATACAAGAGTGTGAGGACGCCTTCCGAACACTCATTGATAGGCTCACATCTGCCCCCATCATGCAACCACTGGATTGGAATTTACCATTTGAGATAATGTGTGATGCAAGCAACTATGTTGTGGGGGCAATCTTGGGACAACGAAGGGAAGCCCTTTGTTGTTTACTATGCTAGTCGAACACTTAATGATGCTCAAATGAATTATTCGACTACTGAAAAAGTTGCTAGCTGTAGTTTTTGCTTTAGATAAATTGCGTGCTTATTTGATTGGTACACCTATCACTGTTTTTACTGACCATGCGGCTCTTAAGTTCATTCTTTCTAAAAAGGATGCTAAGGCAAGATTGATTAGGTTGATTTTACTTCAGCAGGAATTTGATCTAACTATAAAGGATAAGAATGGGGTCGAGAATGTTGTGGCAGATCACTTGTTTCGTCTGGAGTTCAATGACTTTGCCAATGGCCCACCCATCCGTGATGACTTCCTTGATGAACACCTATTCGCCGTAACTCAAGTACCATGGCATGCGCACATTATTAATTACTTAGTTTTCGACAGAATTCCATCATCATGGAGTGCTCAAGATAAGCGCAAGTTTTTGGTCGAGATTGAAAGTGTCATACATTTTTGTCATAGTGCAGCTTGTGGAGGCCATTTTTCTATGAAAAAGAGCGCTGCAAAATTTTTACAGTCGGGATTATATTGGCCTACATTGTTTAAGGATACTAATAATTATTGTTGTTCTTGTGATAGATGCCAGAAGTTAGGTACACTGTCTCGGAGACACATGATGCCCCTTAACCCCATCCTAGTCATTGAGATATTTGATTGTTGGGGGATTGATTTTATGGGACCATTTCTACATTCTTTTTGATATTTGTATATTTTTCTTGCAATGGACTATGTGTCGAAATGGGTTGAGGCTGTGGCATTCCAGAATAATGACAACAACACTATTGTCAGGTTTATCAAAGAACACATTTTATCCCGTTTCAATACACCACGAGCCATTATTAGTGATCAGGGGACTCATTTTTGTAATAGCTCTTTTGAGGCTTTGATGCGCAAAAATGGAGTTCATCACAAGGTTGCCAATACCTATCATCCGCAGACAAATGGCCAAGCCGAGCTGGCAAACCGAGAAGTGAAACAAATCTTGGAGAATATGGTGAATCCTGATAGGAAGGATTGGTCTTTAAGCCTTCCTGATGCACTTTGGGCTTACCGTACCGCTTATACGACAATTCTCGGAATGTCTTCGTATTGGCTTATATATGGAAAAACTTGTCATTTACCAGTTGAGTTAGAACATCACGCTTATTGGGCTGTAAAAGGCACTAACTTTGATCTCAATGATGCAGGTATTCAACGGAAATTTTAGTTAGTTGAAATTGAGAAGTTGCGGAATGATGCCTATGACAATTCCCAAATATACAAGGCAAAGATGAAAGCGGCTCATGATAAGCAAATTCTGAGGAAACATTTCGAGCCTAATTAACGAGTCTATCTCTATGACTCACGACTTCATCTTCATTCTGGCAAGCAAAGATCGAGATCAATGGGCCCATTCATGGTAAAACAATATTTTTCCAATGGTTCCATAGAAATTGAAGATCCAAAAGATGGGAGAGTATTTAGAGTAAATGGACAACGTTTGAAGCACTATGTTGACCGAGTAGAGGTGTCAAAGGAGATCTCTCTAGTTTTCCCTATCTACTTGATTTGATGTTCTCCACCCTATCTTTAGTTTAGGTTTTTATTTTATTTTAGTTTAGGTTTTTATTTTATTTTAATTTAGGTTTTTGCTTTTATTGTTTCAGGTTATTTTAGGTGTTGCTACTAGGGTCACTCGGAGACCCTCATCTCATGTGTTCCTTTCTCCCGTCGGTATGATTTTCTTATTTTTGGTGACTGTGAGGACATTGTCTATTTGAAATTGGTAAAGCTTCACCATGCTAATATCACTCTAACCCTCCTCTTTTGTTTTTTCTTCATTTGTCATGATTATTATTTTATACATTGAGGAAAATGTTTGATTTATGTTTGGGGGGCGATGGTGGTTTATTAGATTTTTTTTGTGCAATTTTCAAAAATCTTTGAGCTTAAAACGTATTTTACAATTAAACTGAGTCATTTTTTGTGTTCTACTCAATCTCCATTGAATACTTAGATGATTACTGTAATTGTGCAAAATCTTTATGAAAATGCATTCGAAATTTGAACTCTTGGTGAATTTAAAAATAAAAATAAAAAAGTGGGGGTTTTGAGTCTTTTTAATTTTAGATAATATTTTTGTTGCCTTTAATTTTAAGAAAACACATACTAACACGTGTCATATAGTTATATTCGTAGAAGACATGATATTTTATATTATCCTTATGTTATATGTATTTCGTGAGACTTTTCAACTCAACTATTCATGCACTATAAGCATAGTCAACATGATTTGAAGTTGATTAGTGAGATATTGACCTAGAAAACCTTAGAATAATAGTGGAGACTTAACCCTTGTGAGTTTTGAGTCATTTTTTTTTTATTTCTTGAGGGTTATTATATACACTCTGATTTTTCTTGAGTCCGTATTATTTCGTTGATGATCTCATTATTCTTGACTTTCTTATTGATTGCTTTAAGAACAACAAAAAAATTGAATTTTTACACTAGAACTTCTTATTTTATTTAGTTGAGATGTTCTAGTACCAACTAGAACTTATGAAGTGATATAGACATTTCTTTCTTTAAACCATTTTTTAGCCTTTTAGCCTACCCCATAATAAATATTCATTTGCAACCACTTGAGCCTTCTCTTTGTTATCCCTATTTCCAATACATACTCCAATCAAGGAGTAATACCTCTATTATTTTATCCTTACCCAATTTTCTGATAATGTATTCGGTGAGATATATTTATGGAATGGGCAAATAGGAAGAGTTGAAAATAGATATTTCATGCGCCCTCGAAGTAAAAGTGTTCGATTGTATACATGGGGAAAAACATGTAGTGAAAAAAAATTGAAGAAGAAAATAATGAAGAAAAAGTTAATGGTGTACAACATTGATTTGTTCTTCAATGCCCTATGTGTTTATTCAAAGGGTGTAGCCATTCTTAGGAAATTTTTGTACCCTTTTTGTCCATTATTGTTTTCCATAATCCAAGCCCCATTAAAACCTAGTAAATACCTAATTGATCTTAAGTGAAAGTTGGTTTCATAGATGTGGAGATTGAATAGGCAAGAACTATGGTGTTTGATTCAACATTCTCAAAGGTAATCAATATTCCTGCCCATGAGATCATATTCATTTCACTCTTTAAAAATTCCGTATTTCATGATAATTATATGTGAGACGTTTACATTTTCCATAGTTTACATCATTTTCCTCACATATAAACTGAGTGCCCAATCTCTTAGTGTTTTATTGCTGAGTCAAATGAGAGATTTGTGGTCGAAGCGTACTTTCTAAAGGTTATCTCGTCAAATCTTTACTATGAGATAAATGGTTATGTTGATAAGGTTTCTCACACACACACTTCGAGTTGAGAATGATTATGAAATTGATTTAACCTTTAGATACTATTAAATTATTGTACTCCATTGATATACTATTGTGACATTTTTAGTTTGTTGTTTTCCTTGAATTTTAAGCAATTAGAAAATTACTCTAAGGAAAATAAAGGAGAATGCCTATGTTTTTTTTTTTTTTTTAGAAATTAGATTTTGTATGTTTGGGGGTAACATTTCTGGAAACCCTCACGGGACTAAAACTCGTCCACTAGAGGTAATCTAAGGGTTTAAAGCCTTGTTGCACGTTAAGGTAAGTGCAATCGTGATTCCTACGAAAGTGAGTTAGGATTTTATTCTTAATTTTGTTTTGCTCGAGGACTAACAAAATATAAGTTTGGGGGTATTTGATGTTCACATAATTATTACATAATATAGCTCCTAATTTATATTTGTTAGTATTTCGAATAGCGTATTTTAGTTTAATTATTTTATTTTTGTATTTTTGTAGGATTTGAAGTTTAAATGACAAAAGTGCATTAGCGTGGCGAATTTGAAAATTCATAGAAAAATTGACGAAGTGGAGCGGGAGACACTCAAGCCAAAGCTTAAGAGAACCAAAGAAAAAAATAAAGAAAATTAGTTTTGAATTTTGGTGGAACAAAAAAGTGATATGGATGAATATAGCCAAACCCACATTTCCTGTTATTAGAAGAGAATCTAAACAAAAGGGGTGGTTTCCAATTATATTTGGTTTCCAATTGTATATGTACCTCTTTTGTATTGGGTTTTCAAATTTGTAGTTGGTTTCCATTTGTATTGGGTATTTGGTTTCCAATTGAGTTGCCAATAAGGGTTATTTTCTTTACCATAAATATAGAAACAGAAAAAAGAATAGGGGACAACAAAGAAGAAGTTTATCTTGACCATAAATACAGCAGCCAAAGACGTAAGAAAGGAAAATACGTTGTCCAGGAACAACAAGTACAGTGCGCAGGACAGTAGGGAGTGCGCATGACATAGAGAATGCGCAGGACAGCAGAGAATACAAGAACAGCAGCTGAAACAGCTGCAAACACAAGAGGATACGCTGTCCAGAACAGAAGGAAACACAGTCCCGAACAACACTGAAAATGTCGTCTAGCAGGGTGCGCATCGTTAATCCACCACGCGCTGCAATGCAGATGAAGCTCCACATCGTTGTTGCTGTCATCACCTTCACCATGTGTCACTAAACTCCACGCAAGACAAAGAAATGAACTCCTAGATGTAACACACTTAATTGGTATTTTATTCGCTTTATGCTTTCAAGACGAATAATGGTGTTTCTGATTTTTACTTTTATTTAATCTAGGAGTTTATGTTATTTTAGTGACAAATATTTCATCAACTTCTTTGTAGATTATTATTCCGGTAGTTATCTTTTTTTTCTCTATATAAGCCTAGTCATGTTTTTCTTATGTGTGGAATTTTAAAGATCAATTGATTTCGGTAGGTTAGTTATATGTGATTGTCCTTTCTTACGTTATTGTCTCCGGATATATTGTAAATTTAAGATATCATATATGACCAACCTTTGTGCTTTCTAGAAAAAGTGAAATCTAAAATCCATTTACATTATAATATATTGATGCATTAAAGACTATTTTTTCGATTATGTTGTTTGGGATGTGAAACACGTAATTGAGTCATCATAGCGAATCAATACTAGTTGGCACGTGAAATCTAAGAAGGATTCTTGAAACCTTGTAACTTTTCTAAACTTGATTTTGATAAACTAAATTCAATTTCATATTTTAAAATTGCTAGAATTTCTTAAATTTAGTTTCGCGTAGTTCTTCTTCCTTGACCTTGTTTTTTAGATCGCTTTTCCTCGTGGGATCGACACCCCAATCTTTAATGCAATTGACCGTGTGTACTGTTTGGGTGTAATAAGTCGCGTCCAACAAATCTACCGACCGATGACAACTATAAAGGCTTAAACCTTCCTCAACCGGGGAAACAAAGTCAGCCAGCAGATCAGTGTCGCGTCCTTCAAAAAATCTACCGGCGATGATAACTATAAAGGCTCGAGCCTTAGCAAATTTCATAATATAATTCACTCCCACCTCTACTGGGGAAACAAAGTCAGCCAGCAAATCAATGTCGCGTCCTTTAATAAATGGAGACTCCTCAACTCGTGCTGAAACAAGAGCATGTCAGCCCAAAGATATGTGGCATTTATATGTGGATGGGTCATCAAATCACCAGGATGCTGGAGCATGACTTGTTCTGTTAACCTAAGGATGATCCTGTATTTGGACAAAGTCTAAGAGCCTATGAAATGACTATGTGTGACTCATCCGGTAGACCACCTCGTCTGTAGCAAAAGCCTCTACATGCAGATCATTTTGTCTTCAGCAAACTACATTTCAATAGCAACAAAAGTCTCTAGATGCAGATCTTTTACTTGTATCAATGAGACAGATAAGTCAGCAAGATCAAAAGCATTCTACTTCTATTTTAGCGGGGCTCATCAGTGAAAATACATCTCCTCTGTTTTTAAGTAAAAAAGAATAGAAAAAACGGTCAACTCAAAAGCAAAGGAGATAAGGGGCATTTGTGGGAGCCAAAAATAATCCTTAGCCCAATACGATAAAGAAGCCCAAAGATTTGGGATGTTCTCAAGAAACCTGAATATTATCCACGAAAGTTACAAGTAGAGAAAGCCCAAGTTTGAGCCCAAAGCAGCCCAAGTCTGGGCCCAATGCAACTCAGTAGAACATTTCTTTCTCAGCAGAGGAGTAGTGTTCAGCGCTGACCACCATGCTCAGTTGAGTACACAAGCTTGCAGGAGAAGTGTCTACAATTAAGAAGTTACAACCGTCAATGGGAGGTTACAACTATCTACAAAAGTTACTACTACCTGATAGAAGTTACAACTACCTAAGAGAAGTTACAACCATCTGCAAGCAGACGACTCATTCATTTGTCAGCAGTTTACTTGTTCTGCCTCTATAAATAACCAAATACAAAGTCATCAGGAGGTAACTCTTTGTTGATTCACAATTCTCTATTCAAATATAGAGAAATATATTTTTTTTCTAAAGACATTGCTCTAACTTTGACATCAAAGACACCACATCGATATCAAGAAATAATTTTTCAGAAATTCTAAATGTCGAGGAAATGGGCGAGGGAAGTGAGGTGGCGGGGTGAGAGCCATTCATCTCACTCGAGATGCGTGCGTTGACTTTTTGCGCGCGCATCTCAAGATGGATGAATGGCTCTCACCCCACCACCTCATTTCCCTCGCCCATTTCCTCGCTCGTTTCCTCGACGCGTAAAACTGCTCATAATTTTTATCTTATACAAATTGCTCCGCGTGATCAACAAATGATCCGGTAAAAATTTGCACCCACACACCTCCCACGAAAAAAAATAATTCAGCCAATAAAATAACTCAGCCACGGACATGTATGCATCCATCAATCTCCATCGTTGGCAAAAAGGTACTCATCTCTTAGAGCAATTCTAAACGTCGAGGATTTGGGCGAGGAAAACAGCGAGGGAAATGAGGTGGACGGGGTGGAAACCGTCCATCCTCCTCGGGATGTGCGCATGGAAAGTCAACCGAGGAGGATGGACGGTTTCCACCCCGTCCACCTCATTTCCCTCGCTGTTTTCCTCGCCCAAATCCTCGATATTTTGAATTTTCCCATCTCTTATTATCCAATCGTAGTCCACCGCACTTTGCTCGGAACTTGTCCCTCTGCTGTGTGCAACTAGCAGCAAGACACGTAATGTACACCTGTCCCACTACCAACACACGCGTCACCATATCCTAGTCCAATTGAACCTATAAAATCAAGCAGATGAAGCAGCACTTCAAAACATAGTAGTCTTACAAATTTTCTAACTGTTCAGAAGATTTACAACAAGCGTTGTTGTGATTTTAGTTGAAACAATGGCATCTCATAATCAGAGCTACCGCGTCGGAGAAGCCAAAGGCCGCACTCAGGTATTGTGATTGCAATATATGTATGATGTTACAGAGTTGTAAATGTACTAGCTAGTTTCTACCAACATTTTCAATATCTTGCGCAGGAGAAAACTGAGCAGATGATGGACAAGGCGCAGAGGGCGAAGGAGAGTGTCTCCGGTACAACTCATGACCCGAGTTACCGAGCTGGTGAAGCCAAAGGCCGCACTCAGGAGAAGGCTGGAGGGATGATGGACACTGTGAAGGACAAGGCACAGAGGGCCAAAGACAGTGTCTACAATTCGACGCAGTCTGCCACAGATAATACGGCTGCGAACGCACACTCTGCACAGGATAGCACTGGAGGATACATGGATATTGCAAAGCAAAAGGCTTCCGACACAACACAGTACGCAAGGGAGACGGCGCAATCAGCTGGCCAGAAAGTTAAGGGAACGGCACAGGGTGCAGCTGAAACTGTCAACAACACCTTTGGGTTGGCTGACACAAATGATGATCCCACTGCTGATAGAGATTAAGTGGTGTGGAATTCTATTCCATGGTGGTGGAACTTGAATCCTCACTAGCGGCTGATAGGGTTTTTTTTTTTGAAATGTATATGCAATGTAGGTTGTATGTGTTTGTTTGTAGTTAGCCGGGTAGTTCTTTCTGAGACTGCTAGCTGTGCTTTTGGTTTCTGTAATAGCTAGCTAGCTGTATTTTGCAAATAACATTGGTGATGTTTTACATCCGATTCTTATCATGGTGATTAGTTCTTAATTTCGTACTTGCAGACTTCAAGTAGTCCAAAACCCACATATTAGAAGGATCCCAGTTTCTATTATTCATTTTTGAGATTCTATTATTATTGTTATTACAATTGTTACTCCTTTTGTTTTCCCCGTTGGTCATGAACGTTATAAGTACACACGAAAATGAAAGATGAATACCAACAAAATAATTTTTAGCAAAATTTAAAAGTTGAGAAATTAATTTGGGTATAACACAATAAACTGAGCTTGACACAACAATGTAGCGTGTTTACAAACTTGGTTGATTCATCTAATACACATATCTATGTAAAATAAAAAGTCTTCTCAATTCATTAATTTGAAGATAACTTGTTTTTATTGAAGCTAATGTTGTTAAACTAAAACTTCAATACCTCAAATCTTAGCATTTTAAATAATAATTTGAAGATTTGAGCATTTTAAATAATAATTTGAAAAACTATACATGAAATTTATAAAATTGAACAAGTAGTTTTTTTGGTGTTTTTACAAAGAACAAAGTGTATAAAATCGATATCCATAGATTACCCATTTTAAACTATTCATACTTTGTCATCTAACAATTATGTGTTTTGTCCTCGTACTTTTATGAACTAATAAAGCAAGTTCTTTATGATATACCATTCACTACTAAAAAAATCCCCTTTTACGACAACTCGTAGCGCAACGAGGGAAGTTTTGTCGCTCAAACTTATCATGGCGCGACGACATATTTAATATTGTTACGCAAGTACAAAAAATAGCTAACTACTTAACGCAACGAGCGGTTTCGTCGCGTCATAACCTCTGTCGCGACGCAAGTAAATCCTTCGTCGCATACCTAATATGCGACAACGTGTCGTCGCTTAAAACCAAATATTTCGTCACCCTAAAATACCTAGGGCTACGTGTCGACCACTTTAAACGACCAACTTTAATATCATAGAGCGACACACTATTTCGCCGCCTAAATACAGCTTACACGACGCACCTAAAGCCATCGTCGCCTAAATGTTGCCACTTTGAACAACACCCTAGGGCGACAAACTTTGTCATCACCTAAAGATAACTTACGTGACGAAGCGTTCCGCTTTGTCGCCTAACGTATTCACAACAAAAATACGTCCTAATGCGACAAACTTTGTCGTCGCCTGAAGATATCTTACGCGACGCACCAAAAGCCTTCGTCGCCTAAAATTTGCCACTTTGAACCACACCCTAGGGCGACAAACGTGGTCATCGCCTAAAGTATTCACAACAAAAATATTGAAGATATCTTACGCAATGAATTGGAAAGCGGCGTTGCCTAAATATGGCTTATGCGACGCACCAAAAGCCTTCGTCGCCTAAACTTTGGCACTTTGACCAACACCCTAGGGCGACAAACTCGGTCATCGCCTAAAGTATTCACAACAAAAATATTGAAGATATCTTATGCGACGAATTGGAAAGCGGCGTCGCCTAAATATAGCTTACGCGATGCACCAAAAGCCTTCGTCGCCTAAACTTTGCCACTTTGAACAACACCCTAGGGCGACAAACTCGGTCATCGCCTAAAGTATTCACAACAAAAATATTGAAGATATCTTACGCGACGAATTGGAAAGCGGCGTCGCCTAAATATGGCTTACGCGACGCACCAAAAGCCTTCGTCGCCTAAACTTTGCCACTTTGAACAACACCCTAGGGCGACAAACTCGGTCATCGCCTAAAGTATTCACAACAAAAATATTGAAGATATCTTACGCGACGAATTAGAAAGCGGTGTCGCCTAAATATAGCTTACGCGACGCACCAAAAGCCTTCGTCGCCTAAACTTTGCCACTTTGAACAACACCCTAGGGCGACAAACGTGGTCATCGCCTAAAGTATTCACAACAAAAATATTGAAGATATCTTAAGAGACGAATTGGAAAGCGGCGTCGCCTAAATATAGCCTACGCGACGCATCAAAAGCCTTCGTCGCCTAAACTTTGCCACTTTGAACAACACCCTAGGGCGACAAACGTGGTCATCGCCTAAAGTATTCACAACAAAAATATTGAAGATATCTTATGCGACGAATTGGAAAGCGGTGTCGCCTAAATATAGCTTACGCGACGCACCAAAAGCCTTCGTCGCCTAAACTTTGCCACTTTGAACAACACCCTAGGGCGACAAACTCGGTCATCGCCTAAAGTATTCACAACAAAAATATTGAAGATATCTTATGCGACGAATTGGAAAGCGGCGTCGCCTAAATATGGCTTACGCGACGCACCAAAAGCCTTCGTCGCCTAAACTTTGCCACTTTGAATAACACCCTAGGGCGACAAACTCGGTCATCGCCTAAAGTATTCACAACAAAAATATTGAAGATATCTTACGCGACGAATTGGAAAGCGGCGTCGCCTAAATATAGCTTACGCGACGCACCAAAAGCCTTCGTCGCCTAAACTTTGCCACTTTGAACAACACCCTAGGGCGACAAACTCGGTCATCGCCTAAAGTATTCAGAACAAAAATATTGAAGATATCTTACGCGACGAATTGGAAAGCGGCGTCGCCTAAATATAGCTTACGCGACGCACTAAAAGCCTTTGTCGCCTAAACTTTGCCACTTTGAACAGCGCCCTAGAGCGACAAACTTTGTCATCGCCTAAAGATATCTTACGTGACGCAGTGGAAAGCTTCGTCGCAGAAAGGCTTCCCAACAAAGCTTCGTCGCTTAAAGCGAGCAGGTTCGTCACACAAGTTCATGTCTGCTTTTTTTACTATTTTCTCCTCTCATTTTATTATTTTTCTCTGCTAGATTGATTTCTGTCAGTATATACTCCAAGCTTCCAGCACTTAATTAGGCTTCGTCTTCTCTTTGTGTCGCCCGTGCCGGCCACACCTCCAATCTTCTCTCTCTTTCACTTGGAAAACGGTGAGGAAATTGCTAATTTTTTTATTTTTTGAAATTTCATGAAATTAGGTTGCTATCATGTGGATTTTTGGGAGTGTATCACATTGTTTTTCGAGTGCATATTAGATATTTATTAATTAATAATATCTACATCGTCCACTTGAAGAATTGTAATTGAGATGCTACTGAAAATTTTCCACATTGAAACCTAATCGCATTAGTGTCGTTAACTCTCTTTAATTCTCATGTTTTGTTTATAAACTGAAAACAGGCGTAATGGTAAGACAGTGGATACAAAATCAGGACAAATGCTGTGATGAATATTTAAATGGGATCGAGAGCTTCATTGAGTTTGCAAGGGCACATGTCACTGGTACGACAAATCATATCAAGTGTCCGTGTCAATGTTGTAACAATTGTTTGTGGCAGACATTCAATATGGTTTGATATCATTTGGCGAGGTATGGGATGATTCTGAATTATACGAGGTGGATTTATCATGGGGAGCAACGAGAATTTGGTTCTACTTCATCGAATTCCCAGCCACTTGTGCCGCACATTGATGAAATGTTCATGAATGATAATGACCAAGTTATGGGTATAATAAATGACGCTTATCCATATGCATCGATGAACGAAGATGGCATTGATGATATAGTAGGAGATACCGTACCTCCCAACATGCTGCAAAGTGAAGAGTTAGAAAACTATGAAAGATTGTTGAAACAAGCCCAACAAGCATTATACCCCGGTTGCACAGAGTTCTCCCTGCTTACTGCCATTGTGGAGTTGATGCATTGCAAAGTGAAACATCATATGTCGAATAAGTGTTTTTCTCATTTAGTGGGAATTATGAAGCGGATGCTTCCGAAGGAAAACATTTTGCCTGAGGATTATCGTAACACGCAGAAATTGTTGAATGGTCTTGGTTTGGGGTATCAAAAGATTCATGCTTGCAAATACAACTGTGCATTATTTTATAAGGAAATTGAAGGGATGGATGCATGCCCTGTGTGCAATGAGCCAAGATATAAGCCTAATTCTGGTAATAAAATGAAGAAAATTCCACAAAAGGTTTTGCGTTATCTTCCACTGAAGCCCAGATTGCAGGGACTGTACATGTCGACGCACACTGCGAGTCATATGAGATGGCACAATGAAGGAAGGGTTGATGATGATTTTTTGAGACATCCTGCTGATGGAGAGGCTTGGAAAGTATTCGATACTATGTATCCTGATTTTGCAGAAGACCCGCGCAATGTCAGATTGGGGCTTGAAACTAATGGATTTAATCCGTTCGGGAATATGAGCTCTACTCACAGCACCTGGCCCGTCGTTGTTGTTCCTTATTACTTGCCCCCTTGGATGAGTATGAAAAAAGAATTTACAATGATGACTTTATTAATTCCCGATCATCCCGGAAAGGACATTGATGTTTATTTGCGGCCGTTGGTTGATGAGTTAAAAGACTTATGGGAAAATGGTGTACGTACATTTGATAAGTCTACCAACACAATGTTTATGTTGAGAGCAACAGTGATGTGGACTATACATGATTTTCCCGCTTATGAAAATATTTCAGGTTGGAGTACTCAGGGCTATAAGGCATGTCCGATATGCAACGATGATGTAACGTCTGATTGGCATGCGGGAAAGGTTTGTTATATGGGTCACCGTAGATGGTTGCCCCAGGATCACGAGTGGCGAACAAATAAGGTGGACTTTGATGGAAAAATGGAGAACGACACTAGACCTAGAGAATGGTCGGGGGATGACATTTTGGCTAAGTTGAATAGCTTGGAATTTGGTCAGATTGGCAAACATCCCGATAATCGTGATACTAATTTGCACAGGTCAGCTACACATTTGAACTGGACGAAGAAGAGTATATTCTTCGAGCTTCTGTACTGGTCGAAATTAAAGATCAGGCACAACCTAGATGTGATGCATATTGAAAAGAATGTGTGTGATAGTGTGGTTGGGACAATTCTTGGCATCGATGGAAAATCGAAGGACACTGTGAAAGTGAGGGAAGATTGTATGAACATGAGTATAAAGAAACGGTTATGGCTTAAGAAAGTCGGTGACAAATGGGTAAAGGGACATCCCTATTTTGCAGTTAAACCGCCAGTAAAGATAAAAATTTTTAAGTTTTTTTCTTCTGTGAAGTTTCCAGATGGGTACGCATCTAATATTGCCTATTGTATGAAAATGAGTGATGGGAAAATGTCGGGATTGAAGAGCCATGACTGTCATGTACTACTGCAACGCCTTCTTCTGGTCGCTATTCGAGGATTTTTGCCATCGGGTGTTGTTGGCCCTATTACAGAATTGTCGAGATTCTTCCAGCAGCTATGCGCAAAGTCTCTATGCAAATCTGATATAGAAATGTTGCAAACCGATATTATTAACATCTTATGCAAATTCGAACAAATATTTTCTCCAACATTTTTTACTTGCATGATTCACTTGATGATACATTTACCGGGTGAGGCAAAACTTGGTGGGCCGGTCAATTATCGGTGGATGTACCCAATAGAAAGGTAACTCATATGCTTGTTTTCTAACTATTCTTCATTTATTGTAACGAATCTGACATCTTTTATATTTTGTAGAATACTAGGCACATACAAAAGGTACGTACGAAATAGGGCAAGACCCGAAGGATCTATAGTGGAGGCATATATTGCAAATGAATCACTTACTTATTGTACAATGTATCTCCATAATGTTGAGACGTCCTTCAACCAAACTCAACGAAATAATGACGGTGGTACTAGAAGTGAGACACTTTCTGTTTTTGCGCAACTCGCACGACCGTTTGGCGAACCACCAACAAATGATCAGTTTAGCGATAACGACATGGAAGTTGCGCATTGGTTCATACTCAACAATTGTGACGAGGTCTTGCCATTTTTGGAGGAGCATGAAGAACTACTTAGGCGTAAGTATCCTGCACATTTACGGGCCGAGAAACACCGTCAATTATTTCCTGAATGGTTTCGCAAACACGTAAGTTGATAACTATAAGAAAATATGATAATATTGCATTATTTTTTTTAATAATTGATATTCAACATATTCTGAATATATAATTTATTTGAATAGATGTTACAATTGAAGGAAGTAAATTCGGCTCTTTACGATGATGAATTATCAAAACTGGCGAGAGGTCCTATTCGATCTGAAACATTTTCGGGTTGTTATGTGAATGGTGTTAAGCTCCAGGTTATCGAGCGAGACAACAATTTGAGCACTCAAAATAGCGGCGTATCAGTACCTGGGGACGGCGACACCGCCGATGTTGATTTCTATGGTAAACTGACATCTGTAATTCAATTACTGTACAAAGACCGTTGCTAAGTGATTTTATTCAAGTGTCGTTGGTTTGATACAAATCCACATAAAGCCGGGAGTATTAAACGTGAATATGGTCTAGTAAGTGTGAACACAAACACACTTTGGTACGAGCATGATCCTTTTATTTTGGCAACTATGGCAAAACAAATTTTTTATCTAGATGATCTTAAAGCCGGTGGTGGATGGAAACTAGTCCAGACGATCCAACATAGAAATATATGGGCCATTCCTGAAAAGGCTTCTGATGACCACAGTGATGACGACACCGCTGATCAAGAGAATTCATCTTCAAGCATTCCCATTATCCAACAACCATTTGAGTTATTTGTCGAACTTCCTCCGATTGATGGCGAATATGATGTTGAGGTGTCACCTGCAAAAGATGGAGTTTTTGAAGAATTTGAGGCAACCATGTCAGATGAACTTGAAGAAGAAGTCGAAAGTGATTACTCTACTGAATCAGATTAAATACATTTGAAGGAATATAATTTGTTAGGTCGTTTAAAGATATTAATAATATTATGTATTTTGTTAGTTCATTTAATTAAATTTGTTAATTTATTATGAATTTTTTACCATAAATTTGTTAAATGAATGTCGAAGTTCAATTAATTAATTAAATAATGATATAATTTTTGTTCTTTAAAAAAAACAAATGTGATGTTTGTGCGACGAAATTAGAATATTTCGTTGCAAAAAATGCTCCCCCTTTAAAATATTTCTGGCGGCAAAAAATTTGGGGTGAAAAATTTCGCACGAAATTAGAATAATTCTGGCGCCAAAAGTTTGGGGGAGTGAAATTTTGAATACTTGCGCGACGAAATCTCTGATTTATCGCGACAGAGGCTTCGTCGCGCAAACGCAAACCATTTTATAAATAACTCAAACCCACGTCTCCTCTCACTCTTTCGTCCCCAAATTGCTTCTCTGAGTTCACCACCCGACGCATCTCCCTTCCCCTTCTCTGAGTTCACCGCCCCACCACCGGATGCATCTCCTCTCACGAAGTAAGTGTCTCTTCTTGCCTGAAATGTAGCAATGCAACTGTTTGTTTTGTTTTGTTCATTTGAGGTTTGTTCAGATCTGTAGTTTTTTCCATGAATAAACATTATGGGTTTCTTGAACTCTCACCCAAATCATAGAATTGCAGTTTTTTTAGCTTTGGGATCGAAATTTGTTGAGAAACAAAATGGGTTTGGGAAAAAAATATGTTTTGCTCTTGATATCTCAGTTAGCCAAATACAGATTAAAGTCTGCATTTAGTTGGGGAATGAAGATCTGAAAGTTTAGTTTAAAGTCTGCATTTAGTTGTAATTTATTTTTCAGAGTTGTATTTCCCTAATTTTTTTACTGAAAGAACATCTGTTTTCATCGATTCCTCTTTGATATCTCAGTTAGCCAAATACAGATTTGGGTTTCTTTTTAGACATCTGATTTAATGAAATGGAGATTCAGCACATAGTTTGTTGTTTGTCTATGTTTTGTTTGAAGAAAGTTGTCTATGGAGATTCAATGCTAAGATGCACTGAAAGGAAAAATAATAGCCTCTAGTATATCTAACCAAGTATACCATTTAGGATATCACCTCCACAAAATTTTGAGCCAATTCTAACCTTCAAGTTATGTAAACTAAACGGGAGGTATGGTGGGTATGTTGATAAAAGCTGATTAAACGGTGTTTGTTTAAAGAGAACATAGTTACTTGAATCCTTGATTAAATTAGTAATGGATGGTTGATAATGATAGAGACCCATCTGAGGAAAATCTTCCAAGTCTTTCTGTGAAGGAGGGAATCCAAATTAAAATAATAGATGTGGTTTCTACAAAAATGTGGCGAATGAGATACAGGTAGCTATACTGCTGTACATGTATCTGTTTATGAAAAACATAATTGCTGTAGTGAAACCAATTTTATGTTAGTCAATGAATCAGGTTTTGGCCAAATAACAAAAGTAGAATGTATGTACTCGAAAATAATGTCATTTTGTGGATTTATTTAGTTAATGACAAAACAGTGATCTTTACTTCCTGTTCTGCTTATGCAGGAGACCTTGTAAAGAAGACCGAGCTTAAGAATGAGGACTCTGTCATGATCTATCGAGACGAAAATAATCAGCTTGTGAGTTTTATTTTTAGTTTAACTTTTTCCTGTCTAATGATTCTATTTTTGTGTACATCTTAGTATCTTACTACATTCATATATATATATATATATAGTAATGTAGTCGTTTACCGTAAAATAGGCAAAACAGCTTACTGCCCTGTAATGCAACGTTCAACATTGTATCAGATGTGTGGACCTCTTTATATGCCTAAGCTTTCTCAGCAACTCAAATTTCATGGCCAGATGGCCCTCTGGATTTCACTTGTACGACCGTATTTTCACTTCATGAATGTTTAGTTAATTTCAGACTTTGCTTTGCTAGCTATTTGAAATAGATGGTGACAACAGAGGTACTTATTCCATATATTAGCATATCAGCATGTTTCAGACTTTGCTTTGCTAGTTAATTTCAGACTTTGCTTTGCTAGCTATTTCAGACTTCATGAATGTTTACTTTCTTTTGCATATCAGCACCACACCAGAGGTACTTATTCCATATATTAGCTATCAAAGACAATACACTCGTAGGCAGGATAAAAAACAAAACTGAAATCTTATGCAATTCAAGTTTTCTTTTGCATCTTAATCTCACACTCTGGCAGTAATCTTATGCAATTCAAGTTTTCTCCTTCATTATGAAGGAGAAAACTTGAATTATATCGCATTTACCAAACTGAAATTAAATCAAAGAGCAAATAAAGTGCCTTGTATATAAAATCTAGACATTTACATTTATATCTCCTGAACTTCATCGTAGAGATTTACATTTACATTTAGTTCTTCCTGAACTTCATCGTAGAGATTTACATTTGCATATAAAATGCTAGACATTTACATTTATATCTCCTCTACATTTGCTGTTGAAATTAAAAAAAAAATTTGTTCTTCTTCCCCATTTATCTAGTTTTCTTCCCGAATCTTATGAAATTCAAGTTTTCTCCTTCATTATACATTGCATAGTTAATGTATTGTTTTATATTATCTTCCACTGATTGCATCTATTTATTTTGTTTTCATGTTACTTTGTAATTGTTGTGTTGTGTTTTTATTATTTTGGCTCAGATGGCTTCTTTGATAACAAGAAAACGTAGATCCGTAAATGTTGCTGATAGTAGTTCGGTCGCTGCTCCTCCGCCCAATGTAGCTCATTCCACCATTAATGCTCCCGCTACAAGGGCTGGTTCTATCAATACTCCACCAGCACATGGATCAAATGTTCCGATAGTTGATCAATCTTCATTGTCTGAATTAGTTCCTCAAGTTCTCACTCGACGAAGCGTCAGACGAACAAACCGTCGATCAGCGTCTCTTGAGATTGCACTCGAGACTGTAACCATGCACGGGGATGTAAACCCCTCCCCCCAAGGAGATGGAGAGCTCCCTAGAGGTAATAAACTTAAGTTTTCCTCATCATATTTGGCAAATTGAATTTTTTTTTTTACAACAGCAAAGAAAACGAGGGGGCCCTGTAGACAACTAAAATCCCAAAGGATCACACGAACCACTAACACACGCTTTCCCGTAGTGTGGGATCCTAGTCATCGTCGCTCGCAATCGACGAAGATTAATAGCTTGTTGGTGCTTGACATCGGTGCAATCATTCGCAACCATTGCCCGATGACATCCTCATCTTGGAGTGAGGTCAAGCCCGAGACGCAGGCCGAGGTGTTGGACGCGCTCACAGTAAGTTTTAGCCATTTATTTCAACCTTTAATAATTAAAATCTTTATAATGCAGAAAGTTTTGAAGGTTTTGCATGTTTATGCTTGTATTTTACATGATTTGGTATAACTTATCTCTTTGGGCCTTAATATTCTCTAATAAATATTATTTAAAATTTCAGGTTAACTTTGAGTTTGACATGAATGATCCAAACATTCATGAATATATCATCGGTACATGCGCGGATCGATACAGGAATTGGAAGCATGATTTCCATCGATACTTCTCAACATTTTCTGATGTGGATAGTGCTAAGGCACAACCCCCAATTGAATTGGAGCATAGGCTTGATTAGTTGGTGTGGTTGTGCGATCATTTTCGAACTTCCACATTTCTGGTAAGCATTAACGTTTTATTTAATTAGGCAAAACATATTTATTTTATATATGTAATAATGCATATGTTTAATATATATTTTGAATAATTATACAGAAAAGATCTGAGGCGAACAAGGCGAACCGACGTCAAAAGAAAATTTTACATCACTCTGGTTCATTGCCATTCTCTTACAGGGTGGAGGAGCGACGTCTAGTAAGTGAACTCATGTTTCATTACATTATTTTACTTTTAGTCAATACATTCAATTAAATGTTTATATTAGTTGGTTTATTATTTTAACAATATTTTGTAGGAATGTTCAAAATTCCCAGAAATTGACATGTTCAAGGATGTTTATGCACTACCTAGCAATGAGGTGGCCGTGAAGTTGCATGTATGTTTTATTCTTTGCATTTTTTGCATGTTGTCACTTCTGTTGTTTTAAAAGTTATTAATTTTTAATAATTTTTTTAATCAAGGAAACGATGGTGGAGAGGCGGGATGCCTACATGGAGCAAGGGCCTCGCAGCATCCTCCAGGAACTTCGTTTGAACAACTCACAATGGACAATCCTGATGCAGGATTACATATTTTGACGGAGACATTGGAATCGCTAGGTCCAAGACCCGGAAAGATTGTTCGGGGGATGGGAAAAGCTAAAGTTCGTGAGGTCAACACCTCATCTTCAGCTTCGCAGCGCTCAGTCGGAATCGTTTCATCATTACAGTCGAAAGTGGAGGAATTACAAAATGAGTTAAATGTTGCCAAAGCGCGTGAGGCGGAGAGGGAGGCTCGAGAGGCCCGGGAAGCTCGGGAGGGGGAACGACAAGCACAAGAGGAAACTAGGTGGAGTATGTTATTAGGGGCTCTCCAGTAGTCGGGGATTAATTTGTCGAGCCTCCCGCTATTGTCGAAAAACCATCATCTGCCACCACATCCCTAAAAAATGTACTGATGTGTTTTTTTAATTTGTAACTATACAGTACGGTTTAAAAATTTTAATTTGTAATGGATACATTATGATTTTACATTATTAATTTGTAAAGTTAATAGTATTTAAATAAATTAGCCACACCTTTCTATGCGTGAGACGATTCAATTAATAAATATTTCAAATTTAATTAAAATAAATATTTGAATTAAAAGATTTCAAAATTATTAAACAGAACTTTAAGCGACAAAAATTTTCGTCGCATAAGAATAGATCAAGCGTGTTTGGATCGACGTAACCTGTGTGACAACATTAGAGTGATGAATATTGTTGTCGCGTAAAGAATATCTTGTGCGATGAAAGGTTCGTCACCATTGAGTTAAGCCGACAAAGTCTAACGCGACGAAAGGGATCGTTATGATTGAGTTATGCCGACAACGTTTAATGCGATGAAAGGGATCGTCGCGTAAGTATATTTTGCACGAAGAACAATTCTATTTCTTGCGACGAAATTAGCGTCGTGCAAAACAGTATGACGCGACGCACCCTTATGCAACGATCTTTGGTGTCGTCGCGCCAAAGGATTTCATAGTGACGAAGATTTATTTTCGTCGCGCAAAGATTTGTAAGAGTGTCGTCGCGCAAAAATGCTTTTGTAGCGACGAAGATTTAGTTGCGTCGCGCAAAGCCTTGCGAGACAAAGCTGTGGTGTTGTCGTGCAAAAATGCATTTGTAGCGACGGAGAGTATTTTCGTCGTGCAAAGACTTGCGAGACGGAGCTGTGGTGTCGTCGCGCAAAAAAGGTATTTTTAGCGACGAAATGGTTTCTATAGCGACAATTTTGACTACGTCCCTAAAGGCCTTTTTTTGTAGTGATTGAGGCCGTGTTTGATTGAGAGAATGCAATTTTAGGAAATAAGGGTCATTTCCTGAGAGGGAATCTCCGAAACTTTTCTTGTGGAAATGTGGATTTCCACTGTTTGAATATTACGACATGCAATTCTATGGAAATCTGCAAGTTTATGTTGTTTCATGACAAGTTCAACGGCAAATTATCAATCTCCGAACGCATAGCTTACTCGAATCCTCACTAATATTTAATGACGGAGCCAGGAAATTTTATGAAGGGGAGCAGAGTGATGTCATTGTTAATTAATGAAATATAGTAATTAATTACTTTAACAAAAAAATTAATTCGAACAATACATAAATAAATATACAAAACACCAATTGGTAAAAAAAAACTCCATTTAATCTATGGGGAAGAAAATGGATCCGACAAGCTACTTTGTAAGAAGCAAAAACAATAAATATATGAGGGACAAATCAAATTGGTATGTAAAGTTAATGGCAAGAATTAATTTCAAATGTAAAATTAGATGTGGACGCAAAAATTTGGTTATTTGCAATTTGCCACCTTATCATAAATAACTAATTAGAGGTTACTCCATCATTAATCACTATTACAGTCTTCCCCGGAACTAACAGTCAACGTGCATTGATTGTCAAAAGGCTCACATTGATTATTAAAATGTCTTCAAACAATAACCCACAGATGAACCTCGAGATACAAACATGTATCTTGAGAAAAAAAATTAATGGATCCAAATTTCATGCATTTTCAAAAAAAGCCTATGAATAAAGTACAAAAATAAACCTCGATACGAATTCATCTTGAGAAAATACATTACAAAAACCTTCTCCTTCCTCGAAGCAGGAAAAAGAGGTTGCGGTTGTTGGTGGCTGATAGTGATGGTAAGAAAAAAAACTAAATCCAGCTAAAAGGGAGGGAGAGGAAGAGAGTAAGAGGCAGGGCGGTTGTCAATGTCGCAGTAAACAGATAGAGGGGGCAGAAGAGAAGAAATGGGTGGAGCAAGAAGAGAGAACAAAAAAGAAAAATGACAGAGTGGATTGAGTCGTCAACACCGCAACGGGCATATTAGAAATAAAAATAAAAATTTTAAAAGTCAGTGGGGGCAAGTGCCCCCACATGGCTCCATCCTTGCTAATATTGGCTAAAACATACCCACAAAACTTTATTCAACAAACCCTATTAATCAATTCTGGCCAAACTAATATCGTTCTAACTTACCGAAATCATCAGTTTTTTTGCCAAAAGACGAACTAAAACTTCATCCATAAACCCTTGTCTCTAAATATATATATAACAAGTTCAAGATGAAAATAAAATATGACATAGATGAAAGGGAGGGAGGGAAAGAAGGACAAAGACCTGAATGTGGATGCAAATTTTCATCAAATCACGGCTGATCACGTGGAGCAATCTGCATAAGATAAGAGCAAATTCTTGACACCGGTGTGGTGCCTACCACGGGGACTCCGACGCCAAAGTTAGAACAATGTCTTCAGAAAAATGTTTATATCTCTATATTTGAAGAGAAAATTCTGAATTAATAAAGAGTTACCTCCAGATGGCTTTGTGTTTGGCTATTTATAGAGGCAGAATGAATAAACTGCTGACAGATGAGTAAGACACATGACAGATTAGTGAGACACGTGGCAGATGAGTAAGTCATCTGCTTGGAGGCAGTTGTAAATTCTCTTAGGTAGTTGTAACTTTCATAGGTAGTTGTAACCTCTTGTTGGCGGTTGTAACTTCCTGTTTTGAGTCACCTCTCCTGCAAGCTTGGGTGCTTAGCTAAGCATGGTGGTTAGCGCCGAATACTACTCCTTTGCTGAGTTGCATTGGGCCCAAACTTGGGCTTTTTCTATTTGCAACCTTCATGGGTAATATTCAGGCTTCTCGAGAACATCTCAAATCTTTGGGCTAAGGATTACTTTTGACCCCTCATCTCTTTTGCTTTTGAGTTGACCGTTTTTCTTTTCTTTCTTACTTAAAAGCATAGGAAATGTATTTTCACTGATGAGCCTCGCAAGAAATAGAAGCAAAATGCTTCCAATTTGGCTGACTTGTCTGTTTCTATTGATACAAGTAAATGATCTGCATGTAGAGGTTTCTGTTGTTGTTGAAATGTAGTTTGTTGAAGACAAAATGATCTGCCTGTTGAAGCTTTTGGTAAATATTAGGTGGTCTACCAGATGAGTCATACATAGTCATTTCATAGGTTCTCGGACTTTGTCTAAATAGAGGATCATCCATAGGTGAATAAAACAAGTCCTGCTCTGGCATCCTGGTGATTTGATGACCCATCCTATATAAATGCTACATATCTTTGGGCAGATGTGCCAATGTTTCAGCATGAGTTGAGGAGTCTTCATTTATTGAAGGACGCGACACTAATCTACTGGCTGACTTTGTTTCCTCGGTTGAGGTGGGAGCAATTTTACTATGAAATTTGCGAAGACTCGAGCCTTTATAGTTGTCATCGGCTGGTAGATTTTGTTGAAAGACGCGACACTGATTTGCTGGCTGAGTTTGTTTCCCGGGTTGAGGAAGACTTGAGCTTTTACAAATGTCCTCGGCCAGTAGATTTTGTTGAAGGATGAGACATTGATCTGCTAACTGACTTTGTTTCTCTGGTTGATGAGGGAATGAATTCTGCTAAAGCTTGAGCCTTTAAAGTTGTCTTCGGTCAGTAGATCAAGTTGTATTGGCTTAACTCTATCGCCCATTTCATGAGTTTTTAACAAACATTTGGGAGGAAGTTGTGGCCCCAACTCTTTGCTGATGAGAACTGAGCTAACTGTTGCGTTTGAAACTGCCAGGTAGATGTATAGGTTCTACTCAAGAATCGATCCAAAGTTGTTGCTTTACTAATGAGACTTTGAATTTCTTTTGGAGTTGATGGTGACTTCATGTCAAGTAGTGGTCTTCTTTGCTTTTATGATCCCCAAACTTTTGGTATGATTGTTGATAAACTGACTTAGAAATATTTGCATTAAGGGCACAAAAATTTGATTGACATTTTTCATGAGTTTCCAATATGTTCAAGTCGGAATTTAAGCATAATTTGAGAAAATTAATCATGGATTTAAATTTATTTATCTTGGAAATATTGTATGATCTGTTGACCATTTGACAAAACTTAAAGAGATTTAAGTAGTCCATAGTAAGATGTTTTTATGCTCAGTGATTGATTAATTGAATTACCCACTCACGGAGAGTGACATCCTCTACTGAGGCATTTGGTTTGTATGGTTTGCTAATCACTTGACTAAACTTAAATTGATTTAAGTAGTCATGAGTAAGATACTTTTATGCATTGAATTACCCATTTATGAAAAGTGTCATCCTCTACTTAGGCATTTTGCTTGTGTTGTCTATTGACCAATTGACTAAACTTAAACGAATTTAAGTAATCTTGACTAAGATGCTTAATTATATGCAATTAATTACTCACTCGCGTAGAGTGCCATTCTCTACTGAAGTGTACATAAATATTTGTATTTTTGAATGTCTTCTGTCGTATGACATGTAAAACAAATTCTCGTATTTCCCTATTTCAGCTGAGGAAGATGTGTTCTTTGCTGAAAAGCAAAATAATGTATCATCTGTTGTGGTATATGTAAATATTTGTTTAGATCTTTTCTTTGCAGGTCTTCTTTCATTGATGGCGGTCTCTTCGGCCGTGGTTGGTTCTTCTCGTGGGGGATTTGATTGACCGAAACATAGAAAATTGTGTATGTTCTACTGGATGAGGAGTCTCTTGTTGAAGACATACAATACAATAAACAGATAAAATACAACCAAGTTTTTCTTACATGTACATTGCATTTTTTTTTTAAGAAGTTAAAAATGAAAAGGCTAGGACGCCTCAACTTCAATCTACTTTGTGAAATGGTCGGTTGCCACAATCATCAGATTTTTCCGTGCCGAAGAGTTTGATTGATCAGAAAAATGAACTCTATGTATGTTCTATTGGTTGGGGAGTCTCTTGATGAGGAGCGTGTTCTACATTTGTCACCCTTTTCTTTATCCTTTTTTCTAATCTACATTTGTTTGTGCAGGTTGACTATCTTTCTTAGGTATATCTGGTGTCTTAGCATGATTTTTTTCGTCATCCAACAATGCATAGCGTTCTGCCATGGCGAAGATTTCAGTAAGAGTTTTGCCCGGTTTCATGGTCAATTTCCATACAATATGTGATCTACGGGCAGACCCTTCTTGAAAGCTAATGATGCAATTTGGTCATCACACTCATTTATGCTCACCCTTTCTGCCTTAAATCTTTTGATGAAGTCTCGGAGAAATTCACTTGACTTTTTCTTTATGTTGAAGAGGTAGTCAGCATGTTTTTTTTATGGTTTGACCGAATGAATACTCTTTTGTGAAAATAAAGGAGAACTCTCAGAAATTGTTGATCGACCGAGGGGTCAAAGTGTGAAACCAATCTTGGGCCACTCCTTGGTTGTTCGCTCACTAATCGCTCTACCACCTGGGTTTGTTCTTCCAATATTTTGGTCAGATTGGTGATCTGACCAGCAAGATTTTCTTGTTGTCTCATCTCCATTTGGCTTGTGGTAGAAGGTTGCAATTGATGGTCAGCAGGCGGTGGCAGACCCACTATCAATGGTTGTCCGACCGGTTACGACTGAACTCTTGATGACGATGGCAGCCTAGTATGAACATAATACCTTGTAACATTATTTTTGCTGGTTTGTTTTCAAGTTCCCACCATTGTATTGAATTGAAAATAAAAGTGTTTGTGAATGAAATTGAAATTGAATGAATGAAAGTTTATTTTTGTGAATGGAAGAGTGCATGCAATGAGTTTAATTCAAACTCTCATTGAAAGCACCAATTTGTGGAGGCAAATTTTTGTCGGATCACGTGCTGATCACGCAAAGCAATCTGCATAAGATAGAATCACATGGAGCAATTTGCATAAGACATAAGTTAATTCTTGACACCGATGTGGTGCTTGCCACAGGGACTCCGATGCCAAAGTAAGAACAATGTCTTTAGAAAAATGTTTATATCTCTATATTTGAAGAGAAAAATCTGAATTAATAAAGAGTTGCCTCCAGATGGCTTTGTGTTTGGCTATTTATAGAGGCAGAATGAATAAACTGTTGACAGATGAGTAAGACACATGACAGATTAGTGAGACACGTGGCAGATGAGTAAGTCATATGCTTGGAGGCGAATGTAACTTCTCTTATGTAGTTGTAACTTTCGTAGATAGTTATAACCTCCTGTTGGCGGTTGTAACTTCATTGTTTGAGTCACCTCTCCTGCAAGCTTGGTTGCTCAGCTGAGCATGGTGGTGAGAAAGAAATGTTTTGCAAAGTTGCATTGGTCCCAAACTTGGGCTTTTTCTACTTGTAACTTTCATGGGTAATATTCGGGGCTTTTCGAAAACATCTCAAATCTTTAGGCTTCCTTTTTCTATTGGATTAAGGATTATTTTTTGCTCCCACACTGACCTTACAAGGAAGGGAAAAAGAACACACATATTTTGGTGCCTAATTGCAAGAAACAATCGAGTGTGGATGAAAGAGTGAGATGGGAAAGATGAAAACAAACATTGACAAGAGGTGCTGGAGGTTGAAGACGAACCTTTCCTACGTAGGTTTCGCGTTGAGCTTGAGTTATCTACCAATTCCTCAACTTCCAGGGAAACCTCTTCCAAGGGGGACCAAAGAATAAAAAACAACAATATATGATTGGTTTAGAGGGAAATGGGGTCACGTGAGGAAATAGGTCTAGGGGAATCCCCAATTCAATCTAGCAGCGAAAAAATCCCTGATTCCATGGAAAACACCCAAGTTCCACGGAATTCCCAGGAATCAAACACAACCTTAAAGAAGTTTAGTTAAATACATGTAGAAAGTAAATTCTATCGACAAGTAGATACAAGTATAAATGTTCTATGTAATGCAAAATACTTTAGGATAAAAAAGAGTAATTGTATTAGAATCAAACTAAAATAATCTTTGAATTAAAATCAAGCTAAAAGGGTGCTTGTTTGATGAGATAGATATTAGGAAGAGGGAGCCTCTAAGTAAAGGTAAATTAAATATCTTAATAAAAAGGGATGAGAAGTATTTGTTTAGTCTCTAATTAGAACCTCTAACTCATGAAATTAATAGCTTAGAGGTAGTTTATAGATTTATTTATTTGTGAATCAAAAATAAAACAAACACCTCCTAACTAATGTCGTAACATTCATCAAAATTTTTATCCTAAGAGTCTGTAGATAATCTACAACAAAGAGCATTTTGCCTAATAAAGCAAAAACCATCTCTCTCCTACATTTTGTAGAAAATAATTGAGTTTCAAAATTGTATAATTTGAGTTGTGTATCGAGAGAACAAACATAAAATTTTGTTATTTAGACACACTCGTAGTGATGCATCTATATGTGATTGATTATTAAATCTTGAAGAAAAGGCATCTATCAAAATTGTAAGCACCATAGTGTGGGTGAATCTGTCTTAAAGACAACGTGCCAAGCATATGCCTCGATCACCAAAATTTCGATAGGTTTTCTTTCATTCATCGTTTAATCAAGTCCATTCAGTTTTTTATTTTTTATTTTGTGACTTCAGATTATTTATTTCTTTGAATTTTCATCAACACTAAACCTATTTCCCTCATAATATTTTCTAATACACATTAGAGGTGGGCACGAGACAGGATGAACCTCATCCCTATCCCATCCCGTTCATTCGGAGTCGGGACGGGATGGGATAAACATCATCCCGATCCCTTCCCATCCTAAATGGGATCGGTTTGGGACACGATGAGCATGTATTAAATAGTCCTTCAATAAAAAATAACAAAAGAGCTTCATCTCACATCACTCACACACTAATAATGTCAAATTTATATACTGATGATACATAAAAACGGTCACACTCTTGAGCCGAACACGTGTCATGATGATTCGAGGAACTACGGGCCCAAGCATCGGCCCAACACAGATCCAACACAAGCGGATGTAAGCCCGCTCAACTTCAATCTGTCAAGTGGACCCGAACTCTCACAACATGCTAGGCCCACATGTCTTACAACCATCTTCAATACCCATAAGCCCTCTTTAGGCAAGTATCTCAAGGATCAGCTTCAAGAAAGCAACTACAGCTGCTCTCTGCTTCCAACTAGGAAGCAAACACCAACGTATCTTCAACGCAACAAAACTCCCTTTTACAGATTGCTCTTGTATTAGGAACCATCTCCCAAGTATCTAGGAGTGCAAAACTAACAGGGAACTTCCTTCCTACAACATGAATCTTAATTAGAAAGGGATCTCCACGAAGATCTCCTCCCTAAACTACGCCTACAATGGCCTGGTTAAACTAGTACTCTTTGCACTATAAATAAGACATGAGGTTGGTAAGCTAAAGTACGCTACAAATTCCTTGTTACAACATTACACCTTCCTCAGATCCCTGTCTGACTTTAGCATTAGAGTGTCATTGACCACCCCACGGTGGTATGTGGCTCACGTATGTTACTTATGCAGGTTAGTAAGAACAAGGTCAAAGCAGATAGCGAAAATTGACTGCATCAGTTTGGTGTCGTTCGTGGGGAAAACATAGTTCTTGACTTTACACTAAGCATCGTCTCCTAACAAATCCCAGAAAGATGATGACCACTAGGTCACGCAACAGCAGAAAATCAGAGGACACGTTCAGTGCTTAGGCCATCCCTGCAGTTCTTGTCAAACGCAGGCAGCACAATCGCACCCCCGTGCACATGGCAGCACCGTTGAATCCTGAGCCGAATGTACGATCTCTTCCCATACACCTGGACCAATTAAGGATTCAAACGTTCATATCGATGAAGCGAAGTTCCGACGAGACGCAAAAGACGTATATAACCCGATTCAACAATGAGTTAAACACCATTTGCTCATGCGACGATGCAACGATCGTCTTAACCTTCATTAATGGTTTCCGAAAAAAGAATTTGACAACCTTTTGACATCAAATCCTCTGGCAAACATAGTTGATTTGGCAGATAAAGCATAAAGCTTCGTCATCCAAAAGGAAAAACGGGAAGTAGAGAGTGTGCGTAGACTACACCGATCTAAACAAAGCTTGCCCCAAGGACAACTTTCCACTCCCTCGGATCAATCAGATCGTAGATGCCACATCAGGACACAAATTCCTCAGCTTTATGGAATATTCTGGCTACAATCAAATATTAATGCACCCCTTGATCAAGAGAAAACTTCTTTCGTGATAGAAAGGGGAATATACTTCTATAGGGTGATACCATTCAACTTAAAGAATGATGGGGCTACTTATCAATGATTAGTCAATCGAATGTTCAAGCAATAGATCAGCAAAAATATGAAAGTATACATTGATGACATGCTGGTCAAAAGCCTTCACAACCCTGACCACGTACGAGATCTTGCCAAGCATTCAACCAACTTAGAAAATACTGGATGAAGCTCAACCCACAAAAGTACACGTTCGGAGTCGAGTTTGGGAATTCCTATACTATATAGTTAACAAAAGGGGAATCGAGGCCGATCCGAAACAAATTCAGACTATTCTCAACATGAAGTCCCTATCTAATATCAGAGAAGTTCAGAACCTGACTCGAAGGGTAGTAGCACTGAACAAATTTATATAAAGTTGTCCGACAAATGCCTCCCCTTCTTCAAAATACTAAGAGGGAACAAAGGATTTTCGTGGAATGAGGAATGCAGACAAGCCTTTCAGAACTTGAAAACATACATGGGGAGTCTGGAGCTATTCTCGAAGCCCGCGATAGGTGAAACACTAGACTTGTACATGTCTATTTTCAAACACACTTTCAGTTCAACCCTCGTACTTGACGACCATGGAACTCATAAGCCAGTATACTGAACTTGCAAAACCTTTATAAAAGTAGAAACACACTATCCGAACCTAGAAAAGTTGGCTCTTGCACTGGTTGTATCCTCAAAGAAACTGAGGCCCTATTTTCAGGCTCACTCCATAATGGTCCTAACCAAACACCCATTTCGTTTGATATTACATAAACCCGAGCTATATGGCAGGATGGTGAAATGGTTAGTAGAGCTTGGGCAGTTTGACATAAACTACGCAACAAGAACTGCCATTAAAGCCCTGACACTCGCAGATTTCATTGCTGAATTCACCGACGGAGAAGAACCGAAAGTAGGCTACTAACTCATGGAATCCGATGTCCAAGCTTGAACCCTGCGCTGCGACGGATTTTCAACTGAAAAGGTTAGCGGAGCGGGGATCACTTTCCGCTCCCTTAGCGGCTTTACCCTTAAAAAGGCCATCAGATTTGGTTTCCCCGCTTCAAATAACGAGGTCGAATACGAAGCCCTCCTGTCAGGCCTAAAGCTAGCTTTGGGGATCGACATAGATCGCCTAACAACATACAACAACTCAATACTAGTGGTCAACTAGGTCAAAAGAGATTTCAATAGCAAAAATCCTCGCATGATAGCCTACCGCAACAAGGTACTCAGCTTAATGAGCAAGTTCAAGAACTGTCAGCTCACACAGTGCCTCTGAAATGACAACCAGAGGGCTGATGAGCTAGCAAAAAAACCCTCGGCCTCAAGAGGCCTCATCGAATATCAGGAGAAATCAAGCCTCGACGAAGAAAAGCACGAGAATATGAGCACCACGGAGACAACCCAATTGGATGACTCTGAAACTAGAATATATAACATTAGGAGCCTTACCAACATATATAAGGTCAAAGCATGGAAACTTAAAAACAGAGCAGCAATGTACACTCTCCTAAACGACAAGTTATACAGGAGATCGATAATAGGGCAACTACTCTACTATCGCCCTCAGAGGCTAGACAAGTCTTGGAAGGTATCGACAGTGACATATGCGGGAATCACCCAGGCAGGATGCTCACAAGGCCTTGACTTTAGGGTCCTATTAGTCGACCATGTAGCGGGACATCAAAGATGCAGTCTATAATGCGACAAATGTCAAAGGTTTGCACCATACACCCACATGTCAGCTCAATCCCTAACTCCAATGACTAGTTTAGTGCCTTTTGGACAATGAGAAATGGACATTGTCTGGTGAAAAATTCCTTCTCGTCGCCGTCGACTACTTAACAAAGTGGGTCGAGGCCAAGCCCCAATCCAAAATAGGGCAGATCCAGATCGAAAAATTCATATGGGTCGCCATCGTCTGCTGATTTGGCATCTTCAGAGTATTGGTCAGCGACAACGGAACCCAATTCGAATGTAGCAAGGTAAAAAAACTATGCAAAAGCCTGGGATTGAGGCATCACTTCTCCTCGCCGGGACACCCCCAGGCAACGACCAGGCAGAAGTTACCAACCGAACGATCCTAGAAGTCATCAAAAGAAAACTCAATGTAGTCAAAAGGAAATGGATTCCAGATCTACCAGGAATATTCTGGGCATATCGAACAACCAAAAGAATCCCTACCAGAGAAACACCCTTCGCCCTAGCATATGGGTCATAACCTATGGGTGTGGTAAAGCTTGAGATGCCAACCTTCCGGAAGGAAGAATTTAGACCGGACGAGAACGATGAAACCTTACGCGTGGGACTAGACCTTCTCAATGAAAAGCGGGATCTGCCCTCTACCAAGATAGCCGCCAACCAACAATGGATGGCCCAATACTACAACAAAAAAGACAAGCCACGCGAATTCAACGTGGGAGACTGGGTACTATAGAAGACCCAACAAAACACCAAAGAAGTCGGGGCAGGAAACCTAAATTCAAATTAGGAAGGACCTTACAAAGTTGCTAAGGTTAACAGGCCGGGAACATACTTGCAGGAAGACGCCGACTAGTTAAAATTACCATGGAATGTAGAACATCTCAAAATGTATTATCAATACAATATTTTTCTTTTACCAAAACTTTCACTGATGTCCGTTACAACCCCCGTTAACCCCAGTTACGGCCTGATTCGAACATTTGCTCAAATGCCAAGGGATCATTGCTTTCATTGTAGTCGATGATCGCCGAATTAGTCAGGTAAGCTTAGTTAGTTCGCTACTAATGACGATGGCTTCTGGTGCCCAAAGCCTAATCCTCTCCGTGCAGATCACGACAACTGAGGAAGTGGGAGTCTAGTCAGTGCTTGTCTGCTGATGACGACGACTCGCCATGGCATCATTGCTCTCAATGCAAATGATGATTGCCGAATTAGCAAGGTAAACTTAGTCAGTTCACGACTGATGAAGATGGCTTCTGGTGCCCAAAGCCTAATCCGTTCTGTGCGGGTCACAACGGCTGATGAAATGGGAGTCTACTCAGCGTTTGTCTGCTGATGAGGACGACTCGCCAAGGGATCGTTGCTCTCAATGCAGACGATGATCGCCAAATTAACCTAGTAAGCTTAGTCAGTTCGCGACTGATGATGACGACTTCTGGTGCCCAAAGCCTAATCCGCTCCGTGCGAATCACGATGACTGAGAAAGTGAGAGTATGGTTAGCATTTTTCCACTGATGACAATGACTCACCAAGGGATCATTGCTCTCAATGCAAACGATGATCACCGGATCAGCCAGGTAAGCTTAGTCAGTCTTGACTGATGACGATGGCTTCTGGTGCCCAAAGCCTAATCCACTCTGCGTAGGTCACGACAGCTGAGGAAGTGGGAGTTTAGTCAGCTCTTGTTCACTGATGACACCGAGTCGCTAAGGGATCACTACGCTCAAAGCAGACGATGATCGCATAATTAGCCAGGTAAGCTTAGTTAGTTCGCAACTGATGACAACGACTTCTGGTACCCAAAGCCTAATTCGTACAGCGTGGGTCATGATGACTGAGTAAGTGAAAGTATAGTCAGCATTTGTCCACTGATGACGACGACTTGCCAAAGTTTCATTGCTCTCAATGTAGACGATGATCGCTGAATTAACCAGGTAAGCTTAGTTAGTTCGCGACTGATGACGACGACTTCTGGTGCCCAAAGCCTAATCCGCTCCGCGCGAGTCACGACTACTGAGGAAGTGGGAGTCTAGTCAGCCCTTATCCGCAGATGAAGATGACTCGCCCATGAACTATTGCTTTCAATGCAGACAATGATCACCGAATTAGCCAGGTAAGCTTAGTCAGTTCGCGACAGATGATGACGACTTCTAGTGCCCAAATCTTAATCCGTTTAGTGCGGGTCACGAGAATTGAAGAAGTAGGAGTCTAGTCAGCGTTTGTTCGCTGATGATGACGACTCGCCAAGGGATCATTGCTCTCAATGAAGACGATGATCGCCGAATTAACCTGGTAAGCTTAGTCAGTTCGCGACTGATGACGATGACTTCTGGTGCCCAAAGCCTAATCCGTTCTGCGCATGTCACGACGGTTGAGGAAGTGGGAGTCTAGTCAGCGCTTGTCTGGTGATGAGTACGACTCACCAAGGGATCACTGCTCCCAATGCAGACGATGATCGCCGAATTAGCTAGGTAAGCTTAGTCAGTTCGCGACTGATGACGATGGCTTCTGGTTCCCAAAGCTTAATCCGTTTCGCGTGGGTCACGATGGCTGAGGAAGTGGCAGTTTAGTCAGCGTTTGTCTGCTAGTGACGACGACTCGCCAAGGGATCATTTCTTTTGATACAGACAATGGCTGCCGAACTTACCAAGCAAAGCTTAATCAGTTCGAAACTGATGACAACAGCTCCTGACACGCAAAGCCTAACCCGCTTCGCGCAGGTCACAACGACCGAAGGAATGGAGGCAAGAGTCAATGCTATTCCACCAACACTGAATGAGTCATTGCAGACAACAATTGAAAAAATTTGGTCAACTCTTGACCAATGACAGCTCCCGTTGATCAACCCCTAATCTGCCACAACAGCAACACAACAATATATTTGGACAAACAAAAAAAATTCGGTTGACGGTACAAACCCTACAATCTACAAAGCAATAAAAGTAAATACGACGATGCAAGGCATAATAATACTTTCATTCAAAAGAGAAAACATGTGTACATGATATTCACCCAAGAAGGGAGATTATAATCTAAGGAGAAGCATCCTCCTCATCAGTTAGCCTCACAGCGCCAGAGCCTTCCCTTCGCTGAATCGACCCAAAAGTGGCCCTCCTCTAGCGGGCGAAGTCGAGATACTCTTCCTTAATCAGTTCCAGTCGCTTCAGTCTACCCCGAATTACCTTGAATGAGATTAGCGACCTCTTGCCAGACACATCAAAATCTACCGCACCCAACAACGCTTCATAATGTGAACGCTTCACAGACAACATCCGCTCCACCTCCAGAGCACGGCGAAAACATTTGCCTATCGCTGCTTCCAGATGCTGCCTTTCGATGGCCTACTCTGCCTACGACTGCTTCCTCTTAGCTTCAGCCCTTCATTATGAATCCCACCTGTCCATATCAATATCCATGCACTCCAATTCTAACCCGGTTCACTTCAGCTAGGCACAAGTAGACACCAAGTCAGAATCGGTAACCCTCAGTTGAGCCCTTATTTCATCAACTACCGCGTCAACAACAAGGATCGTGGCCTCCACACCCTTGCGGTCTGTGACAATGCTAGAACCCTCTGCCGATAAAGGGCATCCGAGTATGACATCCGCAGATCAACAAATGCCTTCTCCAAAGCAAGGACCTCTCATGGACTGATACAACTAGACAGGAACATGTGGCGTCGAAGTACGAACATCTGAGCGAGAGGATGCCACTACAGAAAATAGCCTTTTCCTGGGGGCAACCACAAGAGGCACGTTCACCTCCAGCTCAGCAAGCCCGGAGGGGCTGAGCGGGGCAAACTCCTCTTCCTCACTCGACGGGCAACTACCCCCTCAGTCGGGGAACCCGACACTAGGTGAGCCCCATAAGAAACCACAACAGCCCACTGCGTACGACATCTCCTGGCATTACTACCTTCTCAATGGAAATCAAAGGAAGCTCCAAAAACTTCTTCTGCAGTGGCTTCTTTTCTTCACTGAGGAACGGAATAAAAAACTTCTCTGAAACAAAGGAAAAACATCAGGACCAATGTGACAAGAAAAACTCGCAAAAATATGCATGCACTAAAGAAGAACTCACAACGATCGAACTATAAGTATCGGGACACTCTACGACTCCAGAGCTTGAAGTAGCCAGAATCCACTGAAGCCAAGAACCATTGCTTCTCCCAGGATTCGGCGCTACTCACCGTCAAACACAAACAAGGTGGACAAGTCAGTATACAGATACCCCTGAAATCCAACAGAACATTGGTTAGGTGATGAATCATCGATGGAGACCAACGTCACGAGCCCTCAGGAGAATTGCTAGCAGTATTTTGAACCCGCTCGAAGCCATCTGAGTTGTAGGTAAGCAAAAATAAATAAAGAAGCACCAAATGTCCTCAGGCATCGAAAATTGGAGTCCGGACTCAAACATACCTCGATACAAGACTATAAACCCGTGAGGAGGTACAGTCGGACCTGACACTCCAGACGCTGGAACAAGATACAAATCTCCAGGAATACGATACAGATTACGAAGTTTGATCAACTCAATTTCGTTGATTGTCGAAGAAAGAACAAATACTATGGTTCGAAAAGATAGCACAGATAACAATGGAGAAATCATCCTCAGACCAGTAGATATTTATAGGGGAGGCAAACCAAACTTTCCCTCCTCGAGCAGTCGCATACCTATTAAATGTCATGCACCGCTCGAAACCAACACTTCAGGTCTAATCATCACAACGGTACAAATGCCTTTTCAACGAGTCATTGGACCGACGTAAACACCCCACTAACTCGAGGGGAGTAGCAGATGACAGTCACACTCCTCAGCAGAACACATGTCATGATGATCTCGAGAAACTATGGGCCCGAGCATCAGCCCAACACAGATCCAGCCCGAGCGGATCTAAGCCCGCTCAACTTCAGCTCGCCAACCTAACCCAGACTCTCACAGCATGCTAGGCCCATACGTCTCACAACCATCCTCAATACCCATAAGCCCTTTTTAGGAAAGTATCTCGAGGATCTGCTTTGGACAGGCAACTACAGTTGCTATCTACTTCCAACTAGGAAGCAAACACCATAATATCTTCCACATAGGGAAACTCCGTTCTACGAATTGTTCTTGGATTGAGAACTACCTCTCACGCATCTAGGAGTGCAAAGCTAACATGGAACTTCCCTCCTACAACACAACTCTTAATAAGAGAGAGATTTCCACGAAGATCTCCTCCCTAAACTACGCCTACGATGGCCTGGTTAAACTAGGACTTCTTGCACTATGAATAAGTCACGAGGTTGGTAAACTAAGGTATGCTACAAATTCTCTGTGACAAGATTACACCTTCCTCAGTTCCCTGCCTGAATTTAGCTTCGGAGTGCAATCGACCACCCCACGGTGGTCTGTGGCTCACGTGCGTTACTTGTGCAGCTCAGCAGAAACAATGTCAAAACAGGGAACGAAAATTGAATGTCTCATATACATATAACTTTCATCATAAATAATAATAGATATTAAATAAATAAATATGAAAACTGCATTTAGAAGTCATGATTTAATTCAAAATGAATTTCATCTCAAATTGATTTAATTACAACACATCCTAAACTTTATTTTAGAAGAGTATTTTGATCAAAATTTATAATATAAATATTAAATAAATAAATTCGGGACGGGATGGGATAGGCGGGATTGAAAATCTTCATCCCGATCCCATCCCATCCCACTCTAGATTGGGATGGAACAGGACGGGATCGGGATGGGTTTGATCAATCCCAAAAGGACCAAAAAATTGGGACGGGACGGGTTCGGGATCACGGGATGGGATGCCCACCCCTAATACACATTGTGCCATGTGAAGGAGGTGCACTCATTTGGCTTTGACCTCTCAAATTGCAAGGTTCAAAAACAATGTTCTGGTTACCTTGCAACTGCGCAAATGTGCACTAGGCTTCTTTGCAAGACCTTTCTTGTAATTTGGTGCAAATTTTAGTTGAAGTCGCATTTTCTTGGACAAGTTCTTTATAATTTAGAATGCTACTTCTGTTAAAATTTAAGCCTGATTGAAAATCATAACACTAAGAAAAAAGGAAAAAAAAAAAAGGGAACACAAAGATACAAGTGTTGATGAAAATGAGGAATTGAAAATGGGATGAGTTGGAAGTTTTCACAATCTCAATTGAGGTATGTTTTTTCGGAAACAATCAGAAAAAATTTCGCCCCTACTTAAAGTTGTAGTTCGTTAGTCGTCTCACAACCAAAATTCAGCTATTTGATGAGCAGCACCATATACAAGGGTGTTGGTTCTGGCGGATTTACTAAATGATTCTCTCTCATATGTAAAGGAAGGAAAAGCTCTTAAAACTTTATTGTAGTGAGAAAGATGTTATTCTCTTCAGTATGTAGAAAACCAACTGTTGCATCCTTTGAATTTGAAAGTGAGTGTTGATCAAACACAATTGTTCAAATTCAAAAAGAAACTGTGAAGTGCAAAATGGCTTTTATTCAAAGGAACAAAAAAGGCCCAAAGCCCATTGGTTGATATATATATAAGGATTGTGATTTCGTTTTTTTGAGTTAATTTCGGTTTCCTGATTTTAAGAAATATTTCGGTGTGTAAAAAAAAATATAATTTTTTTTAGACGATACATGAAATTTATTATATAAATTTCGAGGGTATTATGAAATATGTGAAATAATAAATGCAAGCAAGTAAATCTATTAAACACATTAAATGATGTCTGAATACCAAAAATATTTCTTAAATTTATGACATAATTAAATTAGATCAATTAATTACAACCTATTTTTTTTTATTAAATTACAATAGATTTAATAAAAAACGGGAATCAATTAAATCATATCAATTAAATACAACCTAATTAAATAAATCATAAAGAAAATCCCAAATCAAAATCAAAACAAACTACTCATCCCTCCCATCACATTCCTACACTTGCTTTATTGTCCTTCTCCTCCAGATACTCACTCACATCCCTACATTTTTATTTACTTGCCTCGACTATTGTGCATGGAGTAATCTATCTCTCACTTCACCTCTCTTCTACCATCTCTATATTTGTGTCTACACTTCTCTTCTCTTAAGAAAAACAACTTACTTTCTACATTTTCCAAAGCTACCATTCTAAGGGATTCTTCAGTTCTTCAAATCAAAAGCTACCCTTCTACGATCGAAGACGAGAATCGATCGAAAAGGAGCGGTAATCGGAGCCTGCTTCAGTTCTTCAAATCAAAAGCTTCTTTCCATTGGAACAATTTCGATTCAGGTCAAATAATTAGACCGAAAAAAATGTACTTTTGCATTACTTTTTTGTGTTTTTTGTGAAAGAAACCTATGAATTAAAAAAAAAAAAACCACAAATTTTAAGAAAAATTTTAACGAAATTATGTAAGTATGCATTTCGCCTCTTTTCCTTTCAGAATCTCAGATAAAGAAAAACTCATCAAGATGTCACAAAATCTCAATCCTTAGATATGAAGTTGTCTTTTGGAGAGAAACTTAGATATGATATCCATAGGCAAGGTGTCTTTTGGACTTCAACCTTCCTTAAATAGTACTTATCGAATTTACTGGTAACGCAGTGTGTATAAGAGACCTTGAACTGTTCACTATATTTAGTAAACCAAGACAATGAGTATCTCACATTTCTTATCTTCATAGTTTTCGATTCATACGTTTGTGTTTATTTTGATCCCGAAAGAGATTTTTAGAAAACTTAGTCATATCATTCTCATAAATGCAACCACTCATTTACTCCAATATAGGTGACACTTAAGTTATTTATATCATGTTGTATTCATCTTATCTCATAAGAGATTAGTGTCATTAAAGATAAATAAATATTCGCCCTGACCATCACAAGTAGTATACATTTCTTATCATAGGAATGAGAAGGTTTGTACACTCTATTCTTTGAGCTTCACCCAACTTGCCTAGTTAAACTTAGGCCTTGCAATTCCATTTGGCTAGGTTAGGTTTTCACAAGGTATACTCTTTATTGGATTGGCTTTAAATCCATTCCCCTCAATAAAAAAACAATTTTTATTTTTGTATACCCTTTGTAAATTGATCTGCAATATTCTCTTTTAACTTCACATAGTTAATGGAAATAATTCCAGTTGAGAGAAATTGTTTTATTGTATTATATCAACGTTTTATGCGCCTAGACTTGCATTGTAAATTTTTTTTTTCACTTGTGCAATAACTGCCATGCAGTCACAGGTTGAGTCCATAATGGAACATCTTCTAGAAAATTTCTAAGCCACTTTGCTTCTTCAGCGGTCTTATCTAAGGCTATTAATTCTGATTTCATTATTATTTTTTTTAAAGGCAAGCAAGGTTTTTATAGGATCCCGGAACACATAAAGATGCCATAAGTTGGGTTTGAACCCATGACCTAGTGGTACCATCTACCAAGCTCTAACCATTGAGCTGTCATGCCATTGACATTCTGATTTCATTGTTGAAAGTGTTATACATGTTTTTTTTTGTGATTTCCTCGACATTGTTGCCCACTAAGTGTAAATACATACCCACTTGTGGATTTCTAAGTATAATTGTAATCCAATTAGCACCAATATATGCTTCCAAAACTGGACGATATTTAGTATATTGTAATCCATAGTTTATTCTGAACTTTAAGTATCACAATACTCTAACCAAAGTTTCCCAATGATCCATTGATGGATTTCTTGTGTATCTAGCCAATCTATTTACTGAGTAAGCAATATCTGGTCTAGTTCAATATGTGATGTATTGTAGTGTCCCAAATGATACGCGAGTATTCCAAATGTGAGACACTTTCTCCCTTATTCTTTTTGAGTTTGCAACTTGGATCGCAAGATCTTTCAGCCGAATTGCTATCAAACTTTCTTAAAATTGTTGCATCATAATGTGATTGGGTAAGTATGTACCCATCATTACTTATTTGAATTCGTATTCTCTAAATTACATCAGCTTTACCTATATCTTTTATATCAAAATTCGAATTCAATATTTTCTAAGTTGAAATCATACTATCTAAGTTTGGTCCCATGATGAGCATGTCGTCAACATACAAACACACAATGACAACAGAGCCATTGTAAAATTGTTTTATGTAAAACATTTATCACATTCATTGATCTGAAATCCATGTGATAACTTTGTATGATCTAAATTTTCATTCTATTGTTTAAGTGATTGTTTAAATCCATAAAGAGACTTTACAACTTTACAAACCTTTGTCTCTTGACCTTTTGCCACAAAACCTTCTGGCTGTTCCATATAAATCTCTTCATCTAATTTACCATTTAAGAATGCAGTTTTTACATCCATTTGGAATATCTTCTAATTGTAAATAGAAGCAATTGCTATTAACATAATAATTTATATAATTCTAGTCACTGGTGAGTAAGTATCAAAGAAATCTAGCCCTTGTTTCTTATAGTATCTTATGGCTACTAAACGAGCTTTATATTTTTCCATTGTACCATCAGGTTTCAACTTCCTTTTAAAAAAAGGTTGTAACTAATTTGGCTTACAACGTGGAGGTAAGTCTACTAATTTTCACATGTGATTTTATAAAATAAATTCAGTCTCCCTATTTATTGTTTCTTTCAATAAATACATTTAGAAGAAGTGATAGCTTCTTTATAGGTTTGTGGTTCACCCTCATTGAGGAATATTAAGAAGTGTGATTTCATTCGATTCCAAGTCCTTATCTTGAACACTGCATGATGAAACACCATTAGCATTACCAAAGTCATGTACATTTCTTTTATTTCCATTAAGTCTATCTTTGTAAGGAAATATGAGCTCAAAAAATTCAGCATCATTAGACTCAATGATAGTATTTGTATGAATATCTGAAATTTATGATTTAATGACTAGACAACGATATGTTGCACTATTATTGGCATATCCAATAAACTCAAAGTCAATCGTTTTAGGTCCAAGTTTAACCTTTTTTGGAAATGACACTTAAACCTTTTGTAGGCAACACCACACTTTTGGTATTTTCTAAGCTGGTTGTCTCTTGCTCCATTTTTCATATGAAGTTTGATCACTCTTCTTTAGTGGGATTCTATTCAAAAGACGATGTTTGCAGTAAGTAGGACTCCACCCCACATGTTAAGTAGCAACCCAAAACTATTCAACATGAAAATAATAATGTTTTTTGAAGTTATATTTTTACGCTTTACAACCACATTTTGTTGAGGAGTGTAAGATGCAATTTTTTGATGAATAATTTCATGGGAAACACATAATTCTACAAAGGTATTGGAGTCATATTCCCCTCCCATGTCTGATCTTAGGATTTTGATTTTCTACTCTAAATTGTTTTCGACGTTAGCTTAATATGTCTTGAAGATATTCAAATCCTCATATTTGCAATGTAGAAAATAAACATAATAATACTTACTATAATATTCTATTAAGGTAATGTAATAATTCTTTCTTCCATGACTTCGAGTAATTATTACATTACCCAAATCTGTACGAATTAATCACAATAACTCATTTGATTTTTCAACCACAAACTTATAGATTTGCTAGCAAATTTCAATTCAACACAAATTCCACACTTACGCATAACATCAATTGTGCATTTAGGTAACAAATAAAGATTAACCATTCTACAAAGATCTAAAATTAATACGTTCTAATCTATCATGTCATAAAGTAGAAGACTTTAGTAAAGATTTAGAAGCCTTATTTATATTATTATTGACATCCGAAACTAATACATTGAGTTTAAAAAACCCTTCAGATAAGTAACATTTGCCAATACATGTTCCCCTTTTAGAGAGAACGGACTTGTTAGATTCAAATACAAGTTTAAAGCCTTTTTGGCTTAGTAATTTCATAAACATGCCACTCATTCATCAAAGTAAGTTCCTTTCCAAACGTGAATTTCAGGACCACTCTCCCTTTTCCATCAATAGTTGCACTAAATGCATTGCCCATGAACAACTTCTCTTCGCCATTGATAGGAGTATAGGTGACAAACATGTTTAAGTTTCCACATATGTACCTTATTGCACCAATGCCAACTCGCCAATCCTTACTATCACTACACCAAAAACCCCCATTAGCAACGGTTCTATACCGTGGGCGTAAGGCATTGTCACGGCTAAAAGCCGTGGGCAACAGAGGCGTCGCGAAATTCCTTGTAACGATTATAAACCGTTGCTAAACATTGTAGCAACGGTTTTATGCTTGAATGGGCGAAGTGATTTTTAGCATTTAGCCATGGTTTTAGACCATTGCAAGCCAATAGCAACGGGTTTTAGCCGTGGCCAAAATAGCCACGGTTTTAAGCCGTGACAATGTGTAGATATTAGCAACGGTTATAAACCGTGGCTAAAGAGATAGCAACGGTTTTTAGCCGTGGCTAATCCTGGCCATGGTTTTTAGCCGTGGCTAAACCGTTAGAAATAAACCGTGGCAAACGTGATAGCAACGGTTTTAAGCCGTGGCTAACCTTGGCCACGGTTTTATGCCATAGCAACTGATGAAAAACGCCCATGGTTCCTAGCCGTGGCAAGCTGCAACCACGGTTGTAAGCCATTGGCAATTAAAAAAATAAAAAAAAAGAAATTTGTTTTGTTGCAACGGTTTGAAACCGTTGCAAATTAATATAATCGAAAAAAAATTTATATATCTTTTTTGCTGCTGCAGCAAAATCACAGCCGTGGCACCTGCAAAATCAGTCCTTATTATGGTTTGTGTCATGCCTCCGGCACGAATAAGATTCCACCAAACTATATGCTAGATAAATACAAAATCAACCGTAAAAAGGAACTTGTCAAGTTTTTATGCCAAACAAAAACATGTAAACAAATAGCACTAATGTACAATAACAGGATTAACCTGAACAAATGGAACCTTGTTATATCATGTTACGCTCGCATCTAAAACAAAATAATTTCTCTATGTTTTTTCCAACAATACAAATCCACCTAGTTATAATGTTAGAAAATACATTGATGCCCTTAGGAACATGCCCCATTTCTTTCGGTAGTTGCTTGTTCAATATACTGAAAATGATGAGAATGCAACACCTGGTAGTTGCTTGTATATGGCACCGGTGATGGTTGATACAACGACACACTTTGCACCCCAGAAACAAGCAATGTATGCGCATTCTCCTGTCCAACATACTGTTGCCCGTACTGGCTCAAACCTTCAGAGCCCTGCAGTATAAAAATTAGTCAGTACTCAATGACAGACAAACATGACCTATAAAGATTGCTAATAAACCAATGACAGACAAACATGACCTATAATTGCACAGTTATTGAAACAAGACAACATAGATACTCTTTAAGTGCTTTATTGCATATAATCTGGACCTGGGTGTAACAATAAGTTGTAGCAAAAGCACAAGTAGAAGTATCATCATCAACAACATATAGGTTTCATGCTGAAAAAAAAAATTCTACTAGACCAGATTATATGCTCTTAGGGCCCAGGACCAATTACTTACCAGCTTGTTCTCCACAAACACCAGTGCATGACAAGTAGCAAGAATTTCCATTGTACAGACAGGGACTTTACTCATGTCTGATTCTATATTCACTTCATCAGATTCTATATTCATTTAATTAGAGAGCCCAACAACTCCACGGAACTCCTAAAAAACATTGCCATATATCCATTACATCCATCACAGTATCATCAATTACATAAGCTAAAACTTGATCATGTGACATCATAACATACCATGTCGTCCGATGTAAGAGTCTCAGTCTTATCAAAACAACATATGTCCACCTAAAGGGAAAAAAATGTTAACATGAGCTAAAGCAACTTCTCGCTAGACTTTCTCGATCACGAAGGCTTTTTTTCTTCCATCAATTCAAAGCAAATTAACCATTGATACACAAAAGAACTAAAGGAACTTGTAGGAGTACATGTAATAATTAAACACCAATATAACAATGACAAGGGAATGAATATTGTGTCCGACACAGGTGTGAAGTGCCAGATATGTCAACCCACAAATCCACCAATACAGGCACCATTACTACATTAGATAATTATTTTTTCAGTTATCACTTCAATTTTTTCATCATATTGATTCCGGTTATAAGTTTACTAGCTTGCTAAACTGAATATATGTATAAAGAATTGAAACCTATGAATGATGATGCAGGAAAAAGAGTACTTTGTGCGAATGTGAGAAAGGTGTGACAGTTACCAAAGGCTCTTAAATTGAATCATAAATGTCGATAATACTAACCTTCCCAGCAAAAGGAATTCGGAATGGCTCGGTGCAGAATATCCCACGCCGTGCTAGTGCAATTAAAGATGTATTAACAGCTATTGATAACTCCATTGGTAGCTCAGGGGGGATCACGGACGTAATAATTAATGAACAGCTCAAGAAAAGCTTGTACTTGCTCCTTGTTGCATCCTCTAATCCCTATATCAAAGATGTAGACATTAAACGGAACTAATGACAACACACAAAAAAACCAAGTATGGTACTTCAGTGAAACTTCCATAACACTTTCTAAGAAACCCTATACCTTCTTCAGTACATAACCAGCAGCAATGAGGGCAAATACAACTAAGAATAAAATAAACAACCCACTTTCCCAGCTGTTTGCAATGACCTGAAATTTCATACAATTAGGCCATGGTAGAAATAATACGAACAAAAAAAAGACATATAACTCCAACAAATTCAAAATTTAGCAACAAAATGTTGTAAAGAATCATTTACCCTCTCAGTAGAAAATAAGATTGTTCGCATGAGCTTGCCTTGACTAGTTTCAAATCCAGCTCGAAGGACAATAGCCACACAACCACCATCATTAGCTTTAAGAGGGAAAGACTGGCTCGGATGAAAAACAAAAATATGAGTATCTATAACATCAAAATAAGAACAAATTTACACAAGAAAACAAACCCACTTATCTGTGTCATCCCTTCAAGCTTGCATGCCCTTGGCTTGGATATAATAAAGTTATATCAACACAAGAGGATGCAAGCATGTGAACAACAAAAGACTAAAAATTAAGTAATTAACCAAAAAAAAAATACAGATTTACAAACATCCTTGTTTCAAAGAATTAAAGACTTTCAGAGGTCCCTAATATCATTTACTTTATAACAATATTCACAAACAAGCTCTCCTAAATACATGAGAACATCAATCCTCAATGCCAAAGACTAGTCAATAGTGTATTTCGTAAAACCTATGTTGCCAGGGGCTCCACTGCAGCAACGCCTGGTCGCGCCAAGGCTCTAGAGATGGACCTTGGCACCTCATGCCCTGCCTTGCCCCTGACAACATAGTGTAAAACAACCTCCTTTGATAGTATACTTCAACCAAGTAATTACAATGGTCATTGACCTTATTGATATGGTAGGAAACTTGCAACAAATAACTAAATAATATAAATATCTTTGAAAAAAATGTCAAAATATGGAGCACGTGCACCTCAGTGGCTTTTAAAAAAAATTCAACTCTAGTTTGAGTCAACTGATTTTTACTGAGTCATTTTGATGACTACAACAGTTTGAGCTGTGATGAGACTAAAAAGCTTGAAATGAAGCATCCATGTTTTTCCAGAATGACAAGTATAGATTTCAAGAGACATAGACAGATAATTGAGTTAAATTATTGCAAGAACCGACACAAAATACCTAAAAGCACGAAGCATCACCATAAATATTATGAAAATCCGAGGAAAATGACCAAAGACAACAAACAACATGTTATAACTGCCTAATTTGAATAATAACAAACCTGAAACACAAAAAATGGCTCCATGCAGTGCTCTTTCATTAATTTCTGGAATGTGGGTTGCGGGTAATCAAATCTGGAAAACAAAAGAGAACCCCCATAATCAACAAAGAAATAGACATTAGGAAATGGTTCTGCATTTATCTAAACAAGCCACAATATTGGTTTGACAAACAGCAAGATAGTTAGAGTCTCTAAAATAATCTGCAACACGACGAAAAATAGATGTCCCAGTGATGCATATAGAAGCTGAGGGCTCCTTGTTTGAGAAGATCAAATAAAATTTCATCTTTTAGGGTAGACAAACAAAGAGAATGAAGGGAGCTATATTTAATGTTATTGCAGGAAGGCACCTGATGGTACAAGTGACCATCCCCAAGGGAAAATGGAAAGAAAGTCAAAGCATAGCCAACTTATAATAAAATAAATAAATAATAACTAATAATGTTTTTTTTAATTCATAAGGATATTTGCCTCGTATTTGCTTTCACCTCTATGACTTCATGAATTTTTTACTTTTTCTCATAAAAAAAAGAATAAGAGAAGCAGACCCTGTGTTCTTTTTAAGTAATATTTCATTGCAAAAAGGTTACAACGAATCACAAGACGGTGACAAGCACTGCCTTACAAGATGAAGATTGATCAGGTCTAATCCCTCACCCTGATGCCTTCTGTATCATCAATCATATTACAAGGAAGATGGTTGGGAAACTGAAATGCATCATACACGGCAAAGAGGATAACATAGCAGCTAATGAACAGGGTTTAACCATTTCAGATAAACAAACAGAAAATAATGTATACTCCACAGATCATATTCAATAAAAAGGAGAAAGAAAGATTACACATTCCGTCCCCACTTGTTAGTGGCAAGAGCCACTTTAGCTTCTGAACCATGGCCTGTACTTTTAAGATAATAACCAAATGTTTCCTTTGTAGGATAAAGAAGTTTACTGAAGGTACCCTTCTCCTCTGAAAATATGAAACGTTGCTTTCTGAAATCAAAATAAATCTCTTCCATATCTACAATATATTCGATGATCCTGTTACCTGCATACGTACATAGTGTTCTATTTAGGAGATCGTTGTTGGCATCATTGACGAGAGGAAAGCTACACCAACTAATTATATATTTCATATTAAAAACCTGAAGTAGTCAATCAGAATTTAAGTAGTGTTTGGCAGATCCTTCTCAAAGGTCATAAAACATAACAATTACTAAGGTAAAAGGTAAACAATAAATCAATAATAAACTTGCAAAAACGAGAAACTAACCGAGGCAAATTCTAGTTCCTAATACTCTCCAGCGAGTTCATATACAGATCAAAGCTTTGACATTAAAGCTATAAATTTTTGCATCGTCAAACTCAAAATTTAGGTGTAATAAGGTAAGCGTACTAGCATGTATACCCTAACCCAAAATGTGCAAACAATAGAGGTCAAATCCAAGTTTGTCCATCAAGTCTGAAGTATCATCGTTCATTGTGCAATCTAAAAGGTAAGAAAATTCTAAAGGACTGTCTCTATATGGCTGTTAGAATGCCTTCCAGCACTTAAAATTACACTTAAAGAAAAAAATTGTGATGAATTGGGAATTATTGAGAGCAAAGATGAAATTAACTCATTCATATAAGATTAAACAAGTTTGACTACTTACCAGCAATCCTTCTTTCAAGGCAAGTAGCTTTGCAGTTTCAATTGCTTCTTCACTTGATACCTGGGAAAGTACAAAATATAGAAGAATTAAAAAAAGGGGCGGATGAAGGCCAAATCTGCATAGAGGATTGGAAGTTGAACTTGTAGGCACACCTGGCAGTAGATAAGACTTGTATCTTTGCCTCGAAATATCTTTGCAATAAACTTTCCTCCATCTCTAAGTACATGAGTAACAATGGTTAAACCCTGCAAGGTCATTGAACCTCCATGTCAATCTTGTCAAGATCATTAAAACTTCAATAAGCACCACACACAAGACAGAGCAACACTCAGGGTGGAGATTTTTATTCCCAAGCAACATTTGTATCCAACAAAACACGAGCAAAAGACTCACTCAATATTATACCTTGGTTATCATGCAAAAACGAACAAAAAAACCAATTTTTCAAGGAGAATACCTATATCAGCTATTATTCAGGATAAAGTCAAGTGGATGAATTTATTTGCTTTCCACGACTGTCACCAAAAGCTTTAGAAGCAAGACCTTCTCTTTATTTATAATAGGTAAATGCAGAACAATAAAATATGAAGGAGACAAAAGTCACAAACATCCAATGGCACTATCAAGGTATTCCCTATGTATCAACTTTGTCAAAATTTATAACAGCAAAACCCAATCTGTGGAAGAATCAGTTGATGGAAAGTAACTAGACCAAGTATAGCAGAAACTCTAAACTTACTGCCAGTATAAGTTGCGACTGAATGAATTCATCCATATCATGTAGTCCAGTAACTTTAGCCAGAAAGATAACAAAGTGAACTCACAAGCTATATAATATATAGTTGAAATTGGCTGAGAAGATAACATCCAAATCAAATTTCTTCTAACCATTTGGAGCACCATCACAGACAACCAGATCAGCTTTACACAAGTCAAAATGCTTGATGACCTGATAAGAGATTCAGTGCCATGATCATACATCTAACCATCGAGGGAAAAATATTTATTTCTTAATGTTAGCACTGGAAAGTCATAAGGAACGGAAAAAAGTAGTTTATCTACAAAGCAAGCTTTCTATATGTCATTCTCAATTATTTTGGATAGCAGCCAACAGTAGTTACAACAGATTTAACACATGAAACAAAATAAATGAATCTGGGGATTGAAGTTAGACAACAAGAAGCTTGACAAATAAATAATTTTTTATGAAGTGGCTATGATCAATACAAATCTCATATGAACTCATCAGAAGCTTCAACTTTTCTAGATTCTATAAGTTATGAAATGGAGTCCATTGATTGGACAAAAACAAAAACAAAAACAAAAACAAAAACAAAAACAAAAACAAAAACAAAACAAAAAAAAAGAAACATGAACCTATTTTGAGAACTTCCAGCAGAAGCCTGTGAGTTCCCTACACTAAGCCCAGCCCGCACTCGTACTGCCACACTAAGCAGCACACCCTGCAGTACCCAGGCAGCATGTTGACGTCTGGCTGCAACTTGCCTCGCAGCAACAGGCCATCAGCCAGCAAACACCGCCTCTCCCTGTTCGCGACACCACGATTGTCCCTGCAATCGTTCCTTGCAGCTATTCCAGGGTCTGTCTCGGCCCTGCAGTCGTTCCTCGCAGCGTTCCATCTCATTGTTACCAAGAGAATCATAAAAAAAATAACCACACTATTTGTGGGGTTTACACTGTTTATGTTGATCAATTAAATGGATAAGAGATTTTAAAGCACACTGAAGCCCTTTGTAAGGAACCTTATATGCCATCAATAGAGATCGAAAATATAAAATAGTGCCAATTACCTTTATGATCTGTTCAAGTTCAATGTTCAGAACTTGGTTAAATTGAGATTCGCTCACTCCATCCCTAAGAGGAAAACAGAGAAATTTATGAAGACAAGGGCATTAGAGTTGCATGGAAATGCCTGGCTTTGCATAATAGGAAATTGAAATGAGTGTTCTAAATTTAGAATAAATAACGAACAGCATAAGTACATGATGACATAAAACATAGGATTCATATTCTATGGTACAGAGTTGAATGAGCTCAATGTTTTGAGCTGACCAGAGTGCATGACATTGCCACCAAAATACATGGCCCTTGATGAGCTTATTTGGTAATCGAGTAGAATCAAAATGAAACGACAACTATTGCATTCTAGAAGGAAGGGAATAAAGTACAAAAACATCATAAAATGAAACAGCAGCTGAAACAGTCAAAACATATTGGCATATAAAGAGATCTTGGGCAGACATATATATAAACAAAGCATTAGCAGAAGAATCTCACCCATAAAAACATCGTACGACCACGGATTTAAGAAATAACAAACAATTATTTGATAAAGTTTCATATAAACACGACTGTGCTCATATATCTTTTAGAATTTAGATGTGGCAATTTCTCCAGGTCTTCTTTGAAATTGCAGAAAATTCACAAGATGTATACAACTTGCAGAGGGGGAAAAATTAAATAAATTAATGGAATAATAAACGGTCTGTTATTTTCAGTGACTATTGTACAGGTTATGCAAGCCCAATATCTTAAGTTTTAATTGATTTCCTAGGCAAGCTGAAATGCTAATTTTACAAATCATGAAACAAAAAAGAGACAGAAATAGAAATAGTGATTGTGCGTGTAACCCGGGGTAGAGAATTACATGCTTTCAAATAGTAATATAGACTTTGGTGTTTCTTGTCAAGTCATTTTCTACTTTGTTCTTCTCACAACACTCTGAATGCATCCAAGGAACTCTTAAGTTAATCAAATCAATATAGACTGGGGTTTAAATGTTGTATAATCTGTTTTTGCACAACTTTTCATGATGAGAAATGAAAACTATCTCCACAACCCAGATAGGGGCGAAGTTCCCTACTAAAGGTAAACAACTTTTCATTGTCAGTTAAGTAGCTTTAGATCATACTTAATATCATTACTTTATAATATAGCAATAAAAGAAGAAAAGAATGCAATGTAAAGAACCAAATCAAGAATAATAAGGTTGTCAAACCATAAATCATGCCTTTGAAGAACTCCTTGAATGCAAGTATTATTTTCAGCACAGGACTTGCATGACAAGTTGAATGGAAAAATGTAGCCAAAGACAACTTGCCAATTTCACTTACTGATCCACTCTTCATAGATTCAAAGAAGATTAGATAAGCCCATAAACAGTTGTCGGCAAGTCATCCTTGGTTGCACCATACATTCTGAGCCTACATGCAAGGCCATAGCTGATAATGACCAAAAAGAAAAGAGAGATGAAATGAAGAACAAAGAGATGAGTGGTTGACTTGAGTATAAGGGTAGGGACAGTCATAATAACGTTGCCCTTAACGCCCATTTAATTAATTACTCGTTCATCAAATTACCCAGCTCATCTCCTAACTCAGTTAATTAAGTTAAGCAACCTAGCTACCAATCTTGAAGAAGAAAATAATAACAATAATAATAATTGAAGATCACACACATCTCCTGATGAGTACAAACCTAGCTAATTACATTCTGTTATGAACTGACCTTTTTGTGATGAAGTTTCTGCAAAATTGGAGAATCAAGCAGTGCACTCTTAGTACCAAGGTCAGAGTGGATGAATTTCTGGATGTTTTGTAACCTGGCAAGACACATTCAAGTCAAGAACAGTGGATTATTGAAGATACAGAACTTCATCAAGCATATACCATATATTTTCGAACGTGTATTGAAAAACTCCAAGCATAAACTTCATATAGCATATACCATACAAAACTTCATCAAGCATAAACTCCAATTCCTATTCTAAATTATAATACATATATACATTTATGTGGACATATATACATATATACATTTGGTGGCCTTCTATTCCTTCAGACAATATTATGTGGAATGTTGTAATCAGGGTGTTTCACTTCTAAAGCACCAAGTGAAGAGGAAAAGTAAAATTCGCATGCATCACATATATTTTCTTTCTCAAGCAATATTGGATTTGTATCTTCTTCTGAGAAAAGAAAACTCATAAAATGACTAGATATTCAAACCCTCAACTGTAGTAACTTAATAAGAAGACTGACCAAATCCACCATAAGACACCCATAGACAGTTACCTCATCGCTAAAAGCTATATCATCACAGGTTTTCTGTTTACGTCTCAATTACTCCTACTCTTTACTATTATAATAATGGATTGTTTATCCTCAGTGCACACTATGCCACACAGCTAAGATTACGAGACTCGTAAAAAAATACAGCCAAAAGGCCCAAAACTAGCTATAACTTGTAGAAGGTACCTATTTAGGTGTACATATTATAAACAAGAAGGTTTCCTGTACTTCTCCTAGAACCTAGATATTCCCAGCTATAGATGATACTACAATGCTTCTTAGCATATTCACACGCAGAACCGATAATGATATATACAAAGTAATTGGTGACATAGCGCAGGGATACTTTCTAGGACTGTTATTTCTGAATCCTATGTGCATTTAGTGATCATACAAATGTTTCACTCTTATTAACAAGAGTATATGTTTCTGCCATAACAAGAACTTGAAAACTTCAAACGTAGAAGAGGACACATAAAACTCGTGGGTTTTCCTACATGGCCTGATGTTTGAAACTATTGAGGTCAAACATATTCCCAAAAATCGACAATATGGAAGAGGAATTAATAAATTATGTGTTTGAAACAACTATCTTATTTCTTGAATTCGCTGAACAGTTTACTCTTCACATGTTCACCTCTTGTTTCATTGAGATGTCAATTTGTACTTCTAAATTCTAAGTTCTAAACCATCACAGTTCTAACTTATACGATTGACTGCTCTCTGCTCTACTAGGCATTCTTCTATATGAAATGCCTTATGGATACACACCCTTCAGAGGAAATACGAGGCAAAATACATTTGCTAATGTTCTGCAGAAGGATCTCAAATTTCCTGGAAGCATTTCGGTGAGACTTTACAGATCACTTATGTTCATTCCTTGTACTATTTCAGTAAATCGATGATTCTATGCAGAATAAAAGAATTTGATCACACAGATATGGTCAAATATGCAAAAGGGAACTAAGACATATAACAAATTCATGCTCCAATAAATAGACAGGAAAAGAAATGAACAGAAATACAATCTCTTCATATGACATCCATAACAAAGACTTCATCAACATATAAGTAATTAATAACCACGATAATAGTAACAGAAGGAACACTAATTGAAAATTTGAAATTAGTTGCAACATCTCAAGTTAGTTGCCACCAAAGAACGCAAAACCACACTATTCACAATATTACTAAGGCAAACATGGAGAAGTCCAATTCAAACTTGATCAATGACACAGATATCGTCAAGAAGTAATTCCAGTATGTGCAAATTGATAATTATAATATTTCATAGAGAGATTGCATCTATTCAGAGTATATGCATAAAAATAAAAGAAGAATGACACAACCATTTACCAACCAGACTGAGTCCCCTGAATATTCCAGCGGAATAAGATCTCTGATATAGAGCTACACAGTTCTCTGATGTCCCCAAATTGGCAAATTCTGCCACCAGACTTTTTTAAATAGCCATTGCAAAGGAACAGCTGAGCAAACCCACCCCAAAGGACAACTGAACAACTTCTCGCTGAAATTTATGAAAATATGCAGGGAAGTTTTACTCTATCTGGACAAAATATCAGTTAAGCAATCAGTTTGATTCCCTTAACTAAAACCTATACTGAACAAGGCCTTCCAATTGGAAGGCAGCCAAATTGTAAAACTCAAAGTAAAATCTGCACAAACTTACTTCAAACATACTCTTTCCTAGACTGAAGATTCAACTTCATTTATCCAAGTAATTGACCAGTGCACCATTCCTTTGAAAGTGAAACATTTTAGGCTTTTACTTACCAGAGATAATCTAATATCTGGTCCTTGTGCATTGAGGGAAATTGTTCATTTTACACCTCTTGCATGAAAACCATGCACCTACTCATTGCGTATTCCATCTCTTGAATTTTGGATCATCTCACTTTTATTCTACCCTTCAGATGGGTTCTACTGAATCTGTTGAAGTTTCATGGAGTGTGGTCTTACTTTTTTTCTAGGCTTCAGATGGTTTCCACTGAAAGTGTTGAAAATTCATGGAGTATAGTTATGAGCATGATATGAGTCATGATGTGATGTCTTGGACTCCTAAGGTTTGTGCCACGCTGTCCTACTGTTGCCAGTTTAGACACTTGGAGAGGACAGGGTGAGTTTGTTAGCGATGTCAGGCTGTAAGCATTTTCTATTTTCGTGGTTTGATATTCTTCAGATAAACCATTAGGCAACACTCTAACTAATAATATGTACTGCCAGAGAATGGGATTACACCCCAAAATGGTGCATTCCTAGAATACTTACTGTTGATGGAAACACCCAGCTGATGGGTAAGTGTGGAAGCGGTAGTTGATAATAAGCAAATCGTTAAAATGGTGAAAAGTCAATGGCAGGTTCCTTGGAAACATCACTCCAAAATGTAGCAATTCAAAAAAAAAATATCAATCAGCTCCAAGGGTTCTCAATTAATCAATTATATAGAGCATGTAATAGATTGGTGGATAAGTTGGCAGATATGGCTGGTCTTGAAGGAGTGAACATGTTCATCCTCCATTTGACTAAGGTGTCGGATGGACTATGCTTTGCAGGGCAGGTAGCAATGGATCTACACTAGACTTGTGTATGGGAATTCCAGAGCTATGCTATGTCTGGCTTCCTCTGGGTTGATCTTTCTTTCTAGAACAGTTAGGTTGCTCAACCTATGATAACTTTCTTCATTTATATTTTATTTTGAGGCCAGGCCTAGCCCTCCTCTTGTACATATTTTTCCTTTTTGTGGTTTATAAAAGGGTGGGGCCCTAATCCCAGCTTTTTCTTAAAAGAAAAATAAATAAACAAATAAATTAAAATTTTGGGTAACTTCTAGGGTGAGTGGCATGTGCTTAGTGGCAATGGGAGGTGGTCGTAATGCGGCAATGGTCTTGTTCATGGCATGTCTGTGGCAGTGGTCATATGGTGGCCGCAATGGTCTTAGTCATGCTACGTCTGGGGCAGATCCATAAAGGGCAGCCAGGATCTGTGCTAAATAGAAATGACTTGCATATGTGCAGCATGGTTCTAACTTCTAAAAACCAGATTCAGAGTATATGCGTAAAAATAAAAGAAGAATGACACACAACCTTTGTTTTTTTATTAATCAACAAAGATTACAACACTTTCACAAGAACAAACTCGTTAAGATGCTATTTTCGAACCTACACACAATGACACTATATATAGGCTAAAAAGTCCAAACCAAACAAGGAAAAGCTACTCTTAATAGGAAAGTGTTTCCATATTACTTTCCTTGTCCCCCAAGGAGAACTTTCTTGTTTTAACCAAACAAGGAAAGACTACTCCTCATTGTCTAAAAAAACGTTGTGAGACTACGAGTTAAAACTCACCTATGTGCGAGGCTTATGGTCAACGAACTGAGGCTTATGCCTCATAGGTGTTTTAACAATTGATTAAATCAGTATCAATTGATTCAAATGATTTCACTTACACCTCATGCCTCAAGAAAGGGCCATGCCTTATTTCTCGATTAAGATTTTTCAAACCATTCTACTCCAACAGGAAAGTATTTTCATATTACTTCCTTGTCCCATAAAAAAAGAGAACTTTCTTATTATTAGCAAACAAGAAAAGTTTACTCCTAAAAGGAAAGTATTTCCATATTACTTTCCTTTTCACATAAGAAAATTTTTCTTGATTTAACCAACAAGGAAACCTACTCCAAATAAGAAATTATTTCCATATTATTTTCCTTTTCTCATAAGAGTTTCCGTATTTCCACTAGAAAAAGAAATTAGAAACCTTATTTTTCTTATCCCACAAGGAGATTTTCTTGTTTTAACCAAACAAGGAATCTACTCCTAATAAGAAAGTATTTCCATATTACTTTTCTTTTTTCATAGGAAGAGTTTCCTATTTCCAATAGAAGACGAAATTAGGAACCTTCTAAATTCCGCCCCAAACCTCAAGTTCCCAATAAGGAATACTCCTATATATATACGCAGAAAAATAAAAGAAGATTGTCTTGTTTGTTTTAATTTATTTTTATTTTTATTTGAAATCTTTATTTTTAGGCATAAATTTTATTTTATGGGATTTAGGAGTAAGTGATTTTGGATTTGGAAAAAATTGGTGGACATTTGAGACCTACGTGGTTTCTGGCACTAGGCTAGGCAATGACCTTGTCTTGGGCACCAAGCTCGCCTGGGCATTACCTAGCACCCTGGGCAAAAGGAAAGATGTCATGTTTAAATATATATTATATACATATAGTCGCTTTTTAATTATTTTTTTAAATATTAGGTGTAGCCTAGGCTAAGCGACGCCGGTGGAAGTCTATGACCCCGTCTAGGCATTGCCCATTTCTCACTCTATTTGTGTAGTTAGTCTCCTCATTGAACAAGGATAAGGCAGGAAAATTTAAATTTTCTGCAAATGGTAATTCGTTTGGTGACTAGTATGTTTGGTGAATTATGATGCCTAAAATAATTCGTTTGGTAATTCGTTGTAGACTAGTATGTTTGGTGAATTATTGCATTGACTTATATATGCCTAAAGTAATTATGATGGATGTTATATATTAGTTTATTATTAATATTAAATAAGTGGGTTGGAGCCAACATTAGTAGTTTAAGGCTTTGCTTTCGTATTTAGAATTAGGGATTTCAATTCAATTAGTTAGGGTTTCTATTTTGTTTAGGAAAATAGTTACTTGCTTAGTAAACTTAGGTTAATTAAAATAGATGCCACATGCACTATGAGAGACAAGTTTTCAAAGTTTAAAGATTAGTATGTTTAAATTTAAATTTTCTGCAAATGGTAATTCGTTGTAGACTAGTATGTTTGGTGAATTATTGCATTGACTTATATATGCCTAAAGTAATTATGATGGATGTTATATATTAGTTTATTATTAATATTAAATAAGTGGGTTGGAGCCAACATTAGTAGTTTAAGGCTTTGCTTTCGTATTTAGAATTAGGATTTCAATTCAATTAGTTGTTAGGGTTTCTATTTTGTTTAGGAAAATAGTTACTTGCTTAGTAAACTTAGGTTAATTAAAATAGATGCCACATGCACTATGAGAGACAAGTTTTCAAAGTCTAAAGATTGAACAATCCCGTCAGTCCCGACCTAGGATCCGATGAATCTCTATCTCTATTTTTTGTGAAGAGGGGGAAAGGAGCAAGTAGCCAAGGATCGAGAAACGAGTAGAGTATAGAGCCTTGTCTCCCCTCCTACTGAGATGAATCATTCCCTTGGCTTACGGGAGTGCTAGCTCTGTACTCTGTTCGGACCATAAGACTTGCTACATCTCCATTTCAATCTTTTGATTACAAACCTAATGGCTAAGAACCAACGATCTCTGCCTAACGAAGGACAAACTAACAAGTAAAATTAGATAAGGACATTAGTTTATTTGATTTTATTGTGTGATTAGGTCTCGCATACGAACCCTATAATTTGTGAGATTTAATGTTTTAGTTGTTGATTATTCCACTGCAAAATATACCTATCAAATTAGGTTAGGTCTTTGTTCTAGATGAGTAATTTTTTTTATAAAACCCTAGACGGTGTTTAACTCTTGTTTTGAAAAAAAAAATCAAATTTTCATATTTTCATAAAGTTCACTACACTTACCAATTGGGTACCATAGTATCTGATTATTATTGGATATAATGACCTGACTAGTGGTATAAATACTCAAGAGGACGACAAGGCGGAGCATCCTACCTAACAAAAATGTTTATGGAGAATAAAGCTTGACCTAATCTTGCGAACCTAGGCCTTATCTACTCTTATATCTTTCTAGTGTAATTATACTTGGAAAATCATTGGCTGTAGCTAAAACATAAGAAGTGAACATTTGAACTTTCTTTATTCTTTAAATTTATGAAGAAGTTAATGAACGGGTAAAGTGATGCATAAATATATTAGAACATAAAAAAAATATATACACTACCCATCAACTGAAGAATGGGACATATTACATGCATTCAGGCATCAAGACTGAATTATAATTTTCAAGAAGAATTTAGAATAATTTTCAAGAAGAGTTCAATTTTCAAACAAAATGCTCATTGTAAAAAAAAACAATCATCGAACCCTAATTTCATCTTAAATAAAAGAGAACCCTGATGAACCCTAATTTCATCATAAATAAAAGAGAGAGAGAGAGAGAGTACCTGATCGGTTGCAGTGGCTGATCGATTTTGAAGTTGAGGGAAGTCAATTGAAGTCGAGGGAAGTCGAGGGAGGAGCAGGAAGTAGAGGGAGTAGGGAAGGAGGGGAGGAGGGAAGTCGAGGGAGGGAGCAGGGAAGGAGAAGAAGCAGGAAAGTCGAGTCGAGGGAGACGAAGGAGACGATGTCGAGTCGAAGGAGATGATGTCGAGTCGAAGGAGATGATGTCAAGTCGAAGGAGAAGAAGCAGGGAAGTCGAGTTGAAGGAGACGATGTCGAGTGGAGGGTTTGTGGAGGGGAGCTTCGATTTTGTCGATGGAAGTCGAATGGAGGGAACGTCGAGCGCCAAAAATAGCCCGCCCAATTTTTTTTTCCAGCTTTTCATGTAGCCACGGTTTTGAGCCGTTGCTAGAGCTAGCCACGGTTTAGAACCGTTGCTAATTTTTTTTTTGCAACGGTTTTAAGCCGTTGCTAGATTTAGCCACGGTTTAGAACCATTGTTAAATTTTTTTGTTGCAACGGTTCTAAGCCATTGCTAGATCTAGCCACGGTTTAGAACCGTTGCTAAATTTTTATGTTGCAATGGTTTTGAGCCGTTGCTAGATTAGCCACGGTTTAGAACCGTTGCTAATTTTTTTTTTTGCAACGGTTTTGAGCCGTTGCGAATAATTCCCACTGTCTGGAGCCATTGCTACAATTAGCCACGATTTTTAGCCGTGCCAACTATACCAACGGTTTTAAACCGTGGCCAGGTTGTTTTTTACCCACAGTTTTAAGCCATTGGTACTTATAGCCAAGGTTTTTGGCCGTGGCAAATACACCAACGGTTTAAAACCGTGGGCAGCTCGGCGTAGCTAAACTGCCCTTTTGGTGTAGTGTATCTATCATCATGTTGACTTCAGAAACAACACCAACAAATTTTTCAACATTATTGTTTTGGGTGCTCTGGTTTGTAGCAGGATTCTCTTTCTTGTGGCGGCAGTCATGTACCTTATGTCCGGTCTTTCCACACACCCAACATACACCCTTAATTTTCTTGAACATTTTTCTCTTTTGGAACAAGTGCATGTGGACGTTTTCCATCATTTTTGTTGTTTTTCTTCTTCTGGCTTTTATGCATAGGCTTGGACTTATTTCTATTTTCAACAACATTGGCATTAGCGTCGAACTCAGAAGCATTCATCCCTTCACTATTGTGGTGATCTTCTTGAACCATTAGTTTGAGAAGTAGATCCTCCATTGACATGTATGTTTTCTAATGTTTGAGATATAACTTGAAATCATTCGAAGATGAAAGTAATTTCTCAATTACAACACCTACTGCATATTGATGTGGCAATTCCATTTCCTCTACAACAAGTTCGTAGATCAGATTCTGGAGTTTGTTCACTTGATTCACAACAGTCATCGAGTCTATCATTTTGTAGTTTAAGTATTTCCCAATGATAAACTTCTTTGAACCAACATCTTCAATTTTTTATTTGTTCTCCAGTGATTCCCAGAAATTTTTTTTTGTAGTTTTATATGATCTATACACATCATATAGTGTATCATCAAGATTGTTAAGGATATAATTCCTGCATAAAACCCAAATGTGTTTCCATGCATCAATTGTATTAAATTGTTCTGCAGAAATATCATCTCCTTTTGTCATAAAAACATCTTCTTTGACAATATGAACAACATCTTCGGTTGCTAACATTTAAAGTCCATACCCTTGAATTTGTATGACTTCTCAACATGGGGTTTGACGCTATTTACTGATTGTTCAATGAATATGTCTATAGATTGTTGGAAAATAATCAAAACATGCCAATGGCAAGATCTTGGCGGGTGGTACCACTAGGTCATGAGTTCGAACCCACCCGACAACATGTTAATCAGTTTATGGTGTGTTGACTAGATTTGGTCTTTGATAGGTTATGGGATCCTGAAAACCTAGCTCACCTTCAAAAAAATAAAATCAGAGCACTATATATATATATATATATATATATATATAATACAAAGAATGTATAAAAATAGAAAGTGAATTCAACGAAATCAAAACAGAAAATAAATAAACTCACTGACTTGAATTACAGATAGAGGCTGGCAAAATTGTTATGTCTTGTATTGCAGACAGAGGCAAGAGGAATTGTTTTGTCCTGTAGACAGATTTTGCGGCAAGAGGAATTGCTATGTCCTATAGACAGATTTCGCCCCTATTAGTGTTGTAGTTCATTAGGCGCCCGACCACTAGAATTTAATTATCTCTCAGATGTGAAGGAAGGAAAAAATCTAAAAAATTATTGTATTGAGAAAGACATTATTCTCTTCAATATATAAAGAACCAACCATTACATTCTTTGAATTTGAAAGGGAGTGTAATCACACACAACCGTTCAAATTCAAAATGAAAGTGTGAAGTGCAAAAGGTTTTTGTTCAAATGAGCCCAAGAAGCCCAAATCTCATCTTTTGATATATATATATATATAATGTCCTAAGTAGATGAAAATTTCCACACGATCAGGTGCGGGTTACGCGGAGCAATCTGCATAAGATAGAAGTTAATTCTTGATACCGGTGTGGTGCCTGCCATGGGGACTCCAATGCCAAAGTTAGAGCAATGTCTTCGGAAAAAATTTTATATCTCTATATTTGAAGAGAGAATTCTGAAATCAAGAAAGAGTTACCTCCAGATGGATTTGTGTTTGACTATTTATAGAGGCACATGAATGAGACACGTGGCAGATGAGTGAGTGATCTGCTTGCAAGCGGTTGTAACTTTAGCAGATGAGTGAGACACGTGGCAGATAAGTGAGTTATCTGCTTGCAGTCGGTTGTAACTCCTGCAGATGAGTAAGACACATGGCAAATGAGAGAGTGATCTGCTTGCAAGCGGTTGTAACTTCTCTTAGGTAGTTGTAACTTCTCTCAGGTACTTGTAACCTTCCGTTGGCAGCTGTAACTTCTTGTTTGGTGACAGCTCTCTTGCAAGCTTGTGTATTAAGCTGAGCATGGTGGTCAGCGCTGAACACTATTCCTCTGCTAAGCTGTACTGGGCCCCTTTCATGGGTAATTTTTGGGCTTTTCAAAAACAACCCAAATCTTTGGGCTTCTCTATCCTGTTGGGCTAAGGGTTATTTTTGGCTCCCACAAATGCCCATCATCTCTTTTGCTTTTGAACTGACCATTTTTCTTTTCCTTCTTACTTAAATCAGAGGAGATGTATTTTCACTAAGGAACCCCGCCAAACATAGAAGTAGATTGCCCCTGATCTTGCTGACTTATCTGTCTTTATTGATACAAGTAAATGATCTGCATGTAGAGGCTTTTGCTACAAATGAGATGATCTACCGGGTGACTCATACATAGTCATTTCATGGGCTCTTGGACTTTGTTCAAATAGAGAACTATCCTTAGGTGAATAAAACAAGTCATGCTCTGGCATCCTGGTGATTTGACGACCCATCCACCTATAAATGTCACATATCTTTAGGTTGACCTACCCATGTTTGAGCATTAGTTGAGGAGTGGCATATCTTTGGGTTGACTTGCCCCTATTTCAGCATGAGTTGATGAGTCTTCATTTGTTGAAGGACGTGACACTGATCTACTGGTTGATTTTGTTTCCTCGATTGAGGAGGAAACAAAATTTGCTAAGGCTTAAGCCTTTATAGTTGTCATCGGCCGGTAGATTAAGTCATATTGGCTCAACTGTATCGCTCATTTCATGAGTTTTTGACAAGCATACGAGAGGAAGTTGTGCCCCCTAACTCTTCACTGCTGAAAATTGAGCTAATTGCTATATTTGAAACTGCCAAGCAGATGCACAGGTCCTTTCTTGGATTTGTCTGCTGATCTACTCAATAATCAATCCAAAGCAGCTGCTATACTAGTGAGAGTTTGAATTTCTTTTGGAGTTGATTCCCAAACTTTGTGTATGTTTGTTGGTCTGCTGACTTAGAAATATTTTCTAAAAGAGCGCAAAAGCTTTATTGGCTTCATTCATGAGTTTCCAATGTGCTAAGTCAGAATTTAAGCATAACTTGATAAACTTAATCATGGATTCAAATTTATTTATCTTGGAAATTTCATGGAAATATTGTGTAATCTGCTGACCACTTGACAAAACTTTTAAACGGATTTAAGTAGTCCCGAGTAAAATGCTTTTATGCATTGAATTACCCACTCATGGAGAGTGTGATCCTCTACAGAGGCATTATATATGTGTGGTCTGTTGACCACTTGACTAAACTTAAACGAATTTAAGTAGTCTTGAGTAAGATACTTCTATGCATTGAATTACCCACTCACGGAGAGTGTCATCCTCTACTGAGGCATTTTGCTTGTGTGGTATGCTGACCAATTGACTAAACTTAAATGGATTTAAGTAGTCTTGAGTAAGATACGTATAGTGTCATCCTCTACTGAGGTGTGATCCTCTACTGAGGCATTTTGCTTGTGTGGTCTGCTGACCACTTGACTAAACTTAAATGAATTTAAGTAGTCCTGAGTAAGATGCTTCTATGCATTGAATTTTCCACTCATGTAGAGTGTCATCCTCTATTGAGGTGTACATAAATATTTGTATATATTAATGTCTTCTGCTATATGATATGTAGAACGAATTCTCGTATTTCCCTATTTCATTTGAGGAAGGTGTGTTCTTTGTTGAAAAGCAAAATAATGTATCATCTGTTGTGGTATATGTAAATATTTGTTCAAGTCATTCTCCTAATTAAGAAAAAAGATGGATCACGGAGATTTTGTGTAGATTATAGAAAACTCAATGAGATAACCAACAAAGACAAGTTCCCCATGCCCTTGATTGATGAGTTACATGGTGCCACTGTTTTTTCCAAATTAGACTTAAGGTCCGGATACTGGCCACCAAATACTTGTCCACCCTCCGTATATCCATAAAACTGCTTTTAAAAACACACCTTCGCCATTTTGAGTTTAGAGTGATGCAGTTTGGTCTCACCAATGTTCCGGCATCCTTCCAAGCCTTGATAAACCAAGTATTCAATCATTTTTTAAGAAAATTTGTTCTTGTCTTTTTATGACATTTTGGTGTATAGCCCGCCTTTCACTCTTCATTTGGGACACTTACACACTATTTTTTCTATACTCAGACAACAAATACTATATGTTAAGTCTTCCAACTGCTCTTTTGCTCAACCAAGACTAGAGTATCTTGGACACGTTGTTAGTGGGCAAGGTGTAGAGGCTGACCTAAACAAATTAGAGGCTATGACCAAGTGGCCAATACCTACTAATATCAAACAGTTACGGGGTTTCCTTGCCCTCACAGGTTACTATAGAAAGTTTATCCAAAATTACGGCCATATTGCTCTTCTTTTGACAACCCTCTTAAAGAAAATTATTTTCAATGGTCCCCATTAGCCACAATAGCTTTTACTAAATTAAAAGAAGATATGTGTAGGGCTCTTGTATTGGCTCTTCCTGATTTCACTTCTCCTTTCATTATTGAGACTGATGCCTATAGTAGAGGTGTAGGAGCAGTTTTGTCCCAAAATGGTAAACCAATTGCTTTTTCTAGTAAGGCTCTTCGTCCAAAAAATCTTGCATTATCCACATATGAGAAAGAATTGCTTGCTATTGTAATGGTTGTCCATAGGTGGAGATCTTACTTATTGGTCTCAAAGTTTCATATCTACACGAATCACCAGAGTATTAGATACTTCCTAGCACAGAAGGTTACTACTATGACACAGCAAAAATGGTTGTCCAAACTACTTGGCTTCGACTATGAAATTCATTACAAAAAGGCACTGATAACACTGCTGCAGACTCCCTGTCAAGGTGTGTTACTCCTGAAATTCAGTGCTCAACCACTCCATTGTCAATCCACAGTGGGTACTTGATATCATCAGCTCCTATGGACAGGACACACTAGCACAACAGCTCATCCCACAGCTCCTTGTGCAACCCGACTCCTAGCCTCCATTCTCCTTGCAACAAGGATTGCTTAAGCACAAACATCAAATATATCTTGGAGCAACTGGTCCCCTTAGACATCAATTGCTTAAAGAGCTTCATAACTCTGCTCTTGGTGGTCATTCAAGGATCACCACTACCCTCAAGAGACTGCAATTGTACTTCTTTGGCCTAAAATGAAAGCTACAGTCATTGCCTTTATCACTGAATGCAACACTTGCCAGAAAAATAAAAATGATCAATCCACATACGGAGGTCTCCTTTAGCCTCTACCTATACCAGACCAGGCATGACAACATATCTCGATGGACTTCATCGAGGGTCTTCCTACTTCCAATGGCAAGTCAGTCATACTAGTAATTGTGGACCCCTCACCAAGTATAGTCATTTCTTCTCATTGGCTCATCCATTTACTTCAGCTATTGTAGCATAATTGTTCCTCCAACACATCTATAAACTGCATGGTCTGCCAGTTTCCATAATCAGTGATCTAGACAAAGTATTTATCAGCTCTTTCTGGCAGGATCTATTCAAGGCGTTTGGTACAACTCTCAACTTAAGCTCAGCTTACCAACCCCAAATGGACAGCCAAACGGAGCATACAAATGCTTATTTGGAAACATACCTAAGGTGTATGACAAGTGAGACTCCTTCTCGGTGGACCAAGTGGCTGTATTTGGCAGAGTATTGGTTCAATACGGCATACCACTCCAGTTTGCAAACATCTCCTTTTCAGGCACTATATGTATACACCCCACCATTGATGGCCCTACCTCCCCTAATCCATACCACCATCTCTGTTGTCAAGGAAAAGCTCCATCAAGCCCAAGAGCGCATGAAAACTTATGCTGACAGGAACAGAACTGAACGGGAGTTCACAGTAGGCAATTTGGTATACCTTCGTCTCTAGCCCTATCGCCAAACTTCAGTTAGCATCTGCAGCAACCTGAAGTTATCTTCTCGTTTCTATGGTCCATTTTAGATCATTGAACGCATAAAAGCAGTGGCTTACAAGCTAAAATTTCCCCCTCTTTCGAAGATCCGTCTAATGTTTCATGTGTCTCAATTAAAGAAAAAGTTGGGCACTCAAGTCATCCCCACACCATTGCTGCCATTGGTCGATAACTCGGGCAACTTTCGAGCTGAAACAACAGCCATTCTGGCTCGCAGATTGGTCCCTCGACATAACAAGGCTGTGACGCAAGTGCTAATTCACTGGTCAAATTCGTAGCCTAAAGAAGCCACTTGGGAAGACTGATAGCACATTTAGGCCACGTTTCCCTCATTTTATCCTTGAAGACAAGGATTTGTATTAAGGAAAGGGCATTGTCACTATCTCAAGAGTTCTCAAGAACAGCTGAAATGAGAAAAACACTTGCAGAAATTAAGGCAAAAAGATGGCGCCAAGTTTTAAATTTAGAAGTTTGAAATAAGAGGTAGTTTGGTACCTTAACCAATGTTAGTTAGATAGTGCCGCATAGGCTGATATGTGTAAGCCAATAATTAGCTAAACTCAAAATTCTGTTAGAGCTCTGAGTCATAAATAGAGATGAATTGTAATGAATAAAAAATAGAGAAGATTTTCAATTTAGGCTTTTCTGTGTGACAAAGCCAGAAGAGAAGTTCCTCTTTTGCTATTCGTTCAATTTCATTCACTTTTCCCACCTCTTTTGTTCTTATTTTCAGATTCACAATCACGCTTGTGACAGTTCCTTCGTGTTGCTTCGTTGGCGAGATCTAAAGGGAGATGGAGAAGGTTGAATTGGCCGGTTTTCACTTCAACCCGTGGCGTTACTGTTGCTTTGGTGGTGGCTTTGTGTTACCTCAAGTTGCAGCGAAGGCGCCGGATCGGATGTTGTTAGGATACCAATCCTATTTAGTATTTACTTGAGATTAGAATGTCTTAGTTATAACAATATTCTAATTAGGGAATATTAGCTTGTTTTGAATTAGGATTTATTGTTTGATTAGAATTAGGTTTGAATTCAATTAGGAAGTATTATTCTTTGCTTTCAGCTATAAATACATATGATGTAATAGAGTTTAGGCAAGCAATACAAGTTTTATTTAATTTATTTGGTGGCTGATCCCCAATCAAAGGATCTAGGTGGTTTGATCTCCAATCAAAAGGTCAAGGTCTCTATTAGATGTCCAAGATTGAGAGTTTGATCTTACTTGTCAGAGATCAAGATGTTGTAAGTCAATTTCTACATTTATTCCCTTGTTTTTCAATTGTTTGTGATGATGCCTCAATGAAATTTGTTTGTTGGATTGTGTTTTTGTGTTTGATTTAGTGATTTAGGTTGCAGAGGGTGGCAATCTAGCCGAGCTTTTCGTACTCTTCGATTTTCGAAGGCAGAGATTTCTTCTGCAGATTTTCGAAGATAAAGTTTTTGTACTGTTTTTGTCATCATCCTTGTTCAAATGGACGTACCGCCGGACATGTCTCAAGCACGCCACTGCAATCCTTTCCAGCCATGAAAACTTCGCTCATCTCCTCTACAAAGAAACCCAAGTAAGCTTCGAGGACATGGCTCCACTAACCTTAGAAATAATGGCTTCTTCGAAGTGTTCTCTCCTTCTCCTTGTTTGGTGATCGATTCGATCGATCTGAATAAAAAATATAATAATAATAAAAAATCAGTGAAGCTGTAATTTGTAGAGGAGATTTGGTGGAAATGGAGAGGTGACTTAAGAATTGGTGAATTAGAGGAGAAATTAAAGGGGGAGAAAGATATGAGAATTTGTTATGGTTTGGGCTTTGATTTGGTTTGGGAAATAAGTCCGAGTCCCTGAAGCTCATAATCTACAGTAATAGACGGATCGTCCTGATCCGAGACAAAATTATTGGAAACCGATTTTGTCCCAGTTGGGATGAAAGTGGCATGAACCAATTGCTTTCGGTTTGAATCGGGTCGTGATCATAATTCTTGCCCACCCCTAACCAATGAATGGTCAAATTCTCATTGTAATGGATATGTAAAGCCTGAAACAAATCCAAATTCAAATAATTACTTTATATGCTTTGCCCAGGCAAGTGAAGGGGGTAAAATAAAAATTAAATTAACTCCATCGTGTACTATCTACCTTGTCCTCCTGTGCAAACTAGCACCACTTCATTTTCAATGGGCACTAGCTTTGAAATAAAGAAATTTTGGACTGGACCAAGTTTTGTGATGAGTGGAAGTAGGGCATAAAGTAGGGATGGGTATGGATCTTGATTTTATTTATTAAATTCTATGTTAAAGCTGCAAAAAGAAATGCAATCCGGTCAAAAGATGAAGTTAAACCTGCTTACAACCCATTTTATGCCCACGAGTGAAAGCTAGGATGCATTTGGATTGCTCCTTTTGAAATGGAAAACAGGTGATAGCCACTTTGGAGACGAAAAATTAAGATTGCACCATAGTTCTACACTATGCAAGAATTGCCTACAACTTATAACTAGAATTCTACTCTATAACAGTGTCGCTCAACTGTAAATATTTTGATATTCTTAAAAAGCTTTGCCAAATTAAACAATTTTCATCATATCCCTGTCCTGTCTCTTATCACAGTCCATCATCGCCTGCCACCGTTCCTTCCCCTCACTCACCACCAACCCACCTCCTATTGCCAAGATAAGCAGGCCTAAAGTCCCAAATATCCCAAATTATCATTCATGCCGACTCCCACTCGTACATCCACCCCAATCAAAGGAGAAAAACTTAACGAATGCCTTTAAGCTGAATCTCAATCATTGCTCTCTCACCAAACTAGAGCACCCTACTCTCCCAACCCCTCTGATTTGCCACCCCATTTGTTTGTTAGGTTCAGCTAGACACCATCCTCTCCCACCACCCTGTCATCATCTTCTCCTCTTCTAATATGCTTGAGATGAGCAAGGGTTCAAGACTCTTAAGTGGATTTGGTTCAAATCCTCTGCCATCAACCGACGGTTCAAAATCTCTGTAATAGACCGAGGGTTCATGATTTTATTTAATCAATTTGGTTCAATTTGAGATAGGCTTCAAGTGATGGGAGCGGTTTGGAGGACTATATATGAGAAAAAGGTGTATGACAATGGTGGAAACAAAAAGGGGAGGAAATAAGAAGAAGAGGGCATGGAGTTGAGAGGAGGGTGGGTTCACAAGTGGTGATCTAAATTTGTTCTTAGTGATGTATTGAAAGCATGATTTCTTATTGGTAAAAAAAAGTTATTAACATTGTGAGTCCTAGGTATCGTTGGTCAGCCGTTGATAACGTTGGTAAGCCGTGTAGAGTGTTGGTCAGCCGTAGAGCCTAAGATCCAGAGTAAGTCGCCATGGTGAGTGCAGAGGGTGATCTAGGTTAGGTGGTCCCACTTAGGTGTTCCAGTTGTAGGTGGTCCAGATACAGTGTTCCTCCCAAACCCTAAAGCAATTAAAACGATGTCTATGTTTTCAAGGCTTTCCAGAACCTCTAGTTCTAGGTCAAGTTCTTCAAACAAAATGGAAGGAAGAATTTCAGATGTAGAACAAGATTTACAAAACTGGTCAATACCGGTAATTCCTCAATAAGAGATTTATAAAATATCTCAATCCACATTTTCTCCAAAAACAGAAGACTTAATCAATATTGTTGAACAGATAGTACCGATCAATAAGTCTTTAGATTCAAAACAGCTTTTGTCCATTCAAACAATCAATTCCTTAATTAAGGAAAAATAAAAATATATTCATCTAGGTTTAATTCAAGTAGCCCTAAAACCCTTAACCAGGTTAGGACTAGACACCTGTGCTCTAGTTGCCCTTCGCGACTGCAGGCACAACAAGTTCAGTGATTCTCTGCTTGGAATTGCAGAGTCTGCACTTTCAATGGGTCCAGTTTATTTCAACTGTTACCCCAATTTCTCAGTGTCTCTCTGTGATCCAAATATCGTAGAGACTCTAACTCTAAATATTCAAACAAGTGGTTTTGATATGGCTGAAGATTCCGAACCTTTAGCACTGATTTATAAAATCACTTACAGAGCTATGAAGACACAGCTCAGTCCTCGAGCCCAACATACTGGTGAAAAATGACATACAATCCTTTTTGAAATCAATGACCAGAAAACCAATGTAATCGTACCCAGAACGATACAACGGGATCAGGTCACACTCCCTGAGTCTTGGATCATTGAAGGAGCTTCTATCCCCAGAAGTCTTCCTCCAAGTCAAATTGATAGGATCCTGTCTCGCCCAGATGGGACAGTTGAATTAAGGTTCAGTGACCTCCGAATCACTAACCTTGATCCTTCAAAATTCCAATCAGGACGCAGATCATCTGAATAACCATCATTCAGAACTGCTCCTACTCAATTACAATCAAGAGTTTCAACTCCAGAAGCTCTTCCTCATCTCAATCTCAGGAATATTAGAACAAATCCTAATTTTCCTCAAATTCCACAACCAATTTATAATCCTCCAGAACAGGTTACATCTGAACCTCCAGAGGATAATCAATCCCCAACTCAGTCAGAAATGGAATTTCTGCCTCAAGTCCAATGTTTGTCTACACCATTTGTGTTAGACAAAGAATCAATCAAACGAGACTTTTCGTCTCCAGAAAATCACGAAAGAAAAACTAAGTTTCAATCTCAAACCACTCCAGAGGAAAGATTAGAACTTAGTAAGAAATTTTATGAATGTTGTGAAACATTAAAAACCAATTTACCATTTTTAGATTGGTACTTCAATGTACATGTCCCCCAGGTTCATGTGTTAAATGTCACGCCAAAAGTCTGGAAAACTCCAGATGAAACGAAAACATTCAAAGCTGTACTACCTCCATTGGCACCGTTAGAATTTTCAGTTTCTGATAATTCATACTCTGCTGTTCCATTCCATTCTATGAATGAAACTCTGAGTGTTAGTAAACTTATTCAACAGAGTAATTTTACTAACTTGTTATTATCAGAATTAGGTGAAAAATTAGTCCAAGATCAGCTTGTGACTAATGAATTAAAAAAGAAACAAATTGAAGGAAAGGTTAGCAAAGATCAGGAACAAAAGAAGAAAAATGTCTTCTTTCAACCTCCTGAGCCTCTTGCTCCTCACACCTTTTCTACTTCCAGTACCAAGTTTTTGCTTAAAGAAATTGATGCAAAATTAGATGCCTTAAAATTGAAAGACAGATTAACAATCAACACCTTATCAAATCCTAATCCAACTGATATGGATTCAGATATAAGTGCTGATTTTGATCCAATGTCTGAACTGGATAGACTTAACTATATCCCGTATGAGGCCAATCCAATCAGGCATGCTAAGACAACATCCAAAATACCAAAATGGCGAAATCCAATGCCAGTATCTCGAAATTTTATCCAAGACCTTCTTTTCCAGATATGCAATATGAAGAGAGATCTCTTCAGACTTTTGGTTCTTTCTCACCCAAAGAACTATATATCTGGAACATAGATGGTATTTCTGAGGATTCCATTCTTGAAATTACTCAAGAAATGGTCATGATGGCATCTATCCATCGCTCAGAAGGAAGAATGATCTTGATATTGCTAATTCAATAATTACTGGATTTTTAGGCCTTATTAAAGGATGGTGGGATAATTATTTATCCACTGCTGAAAAAAACAGAAATTATGTATGCAAAGAAAATTGGTCCAGATGGCCTTCCAATGAAACCCTAATGAATATCAGGGTAAAGCAAAGGATTTGCTTATGACTCATAAGTGTCCAACCCTTAGCCATTTCAGATGGTATAAGGATCTCTTTATGAAAAGAGTCATGTTGCAAACTGATGCAGCAAATCCCTTTTGGAAACGCAAGTTTATTTCAGGTATTCCTGAAATATTTGCTGAAACTGTCAGAGGAGAACTCCAAGATAAATTCTCTGGAGACATTCCTTATGATCAATTAACCTTTGGAGAATTAATTGCATTTATTAATGCTTGTGCCTTACAAATTTGTAATGATCTTAGGCTGAAGAAACAACTTAAGAAACAACACATATATGGGCCTAAAGAACTAGGTGATTTTTGCCAGCAATATGGGTTTGATGAATTTCGAGCCCCTGGCCATCTCACTTCAAAACAAAAATATAGGTCCAATCCAGCTCGACAATATAAGTCCAAAAGGCCTTATGGCCCAAAGCCTGCTAAGCAAATAGACAAATACTATAGCAAGCCGAAACGACATGACACTCATAAGCCCAAGCCATTTAAAAAGGGATCCACTTCAAAGCCCATTTGCTTTAAATGTGGAGCCCCATGCCATTATGCAAAGAACTGCAGAACGGCCCAAAAGGTCCAGGCTTTGGATATTCCAAGCCCAATGAAACAAATGTTTCTTCAAACATTAATCAACTCAGAAGATGAATCCTCTAATGAAGATCTCCAGATTGGAAATCTTAATTATTCATCAGATTCTTCCATTTCTTCTGATCAATCTGACAATTGTGCAGTTGGAGCCTACCTTTGTCAAAATAAACCAAAAGTCAACATGTTATCCAGCTCGAAGCAATTCCAAATCTTGCTGGACTTTGTAGATAAGATTGATGACCCTCAATTGAAGACTGAATATCTTCAACATATAAAATCATAAATTACTCAACCAAAACCAATGATTGATACAGTCACTCCTATTTATGATCACAAAGAAATCATCAACCGATTTCATCAATCTCGATTAACTTCTGCTCCTGTTAGTCTATCTGACTTACAGTATGAAGTTAACAACATTAAGAAAGAGATTAAACTCTTAAAACAAAATCAACATTTGGTTAATCTCCAAATTCAAACACTACAAGAATCTCATTACCAGCCTCCTTCTGAACATGAAGATATCCCTTCATCTTCTAAACATGAAGAAGCTGAATTCTTAAATAATTTAAATAAAAAACAAATCATTCCACACACAGTTACTATCCAGAAATGGTTCGTAGCTATTGATTTGTTTATCAAAGGTCAAACTTTGATTTCAGTCATTGCCTTGATTGATTCAGGCGCTGACATGAATTGCATCAAAGAAGGAATTGTTTCTTCACAATATTTCCAGAAGACAACCCAGAAGTTGTATACCACTGACAACTCTAGGTTAGAAATATTTTTCAAATTGTCTAATGCCCATATCTGTAAGGATAAAATTTGCATTAAGCAACATTTTCTTCTTGTCAGAAATATGGAACAGACAATGATATTGGGAACCCCCTTTATCAATGCAATTTCCCCATTTTCTGTGTCTAAACAAGGAATTCAAACAACCTATTTAGGTACTAAACTTGAATTTCCATTTTTGTTTAAACCAGAAATTTATGAATTAAATCAAGTTACAAAGAAATCATTTTTAAATCGTTTAACTTGTAAACAACAACAGTTAAACTTTTTAAAACAAGAAATTGAATACAAAAGAATCGCTGATCAGATCAGTGAACCTAAACTTCAATCCCAAATCATTCAATATCAAAAACATTTACAAACAGAACTCTGTTCTGATCTTCCCAATGCATTCTTGTATAGATCCCAGCATGTGGTTCATCTCCCTTATGAACCAGGCTTTGATGAACTCAAAATTCCAACCAAGGCTCGTCCGATTCAAATGAATCTTGAGCTTATGGAATATTGCAAAGAAGAAATCAAAGGTTTAATTGACAAACGTCTAATTAGACCATCCATGTCACCTTGGAGTTGTGCAGCTTTCTATGTCATAAAAGCAGCAGAACTCGAACGAGGTAGCCCTCGTCTGGTAATTAATTATAAACCTTTAAATCAGGTTCTTCAATGGATAAGATATCCAATCCCTCATCAAAGAGATCTTCTTAAGAGATTACACAGTGCTTGTGTATTTTCTAAGTTTGATCTGAAATCTGGATTCTGGCAAATCCAGATTCATCCCAAGGATCGGTATAAAACCGCCTTCAATGTCCCATTTGGCCATTACGAATGGAATGCAATGCCATTTGGTCTCAAGAATGCTCCTAGTGAGTTCCAGAATATCATGAATGATATTCTAGCCAATTTCACTCAATTCACCATCGTCTATATCGACGATATATTGGTGTTCTCTGATTCAATTCCAGCACACTGGAAACATTTATACCAATTTGAACATTGTATAAAAAAGAATGGATTGGTGTTTTCCCCCACCAAAATTAATTTGTTTCAAACAAGTGTAAGATTTTTAGGTCACAAGATTTTCAATTGAATGGTAACCCCTATTTCCAGAACAATTGAATTTGCAGACAAATTTCCTGATGAAATTCGGGTTAAAACCCAATTACAAAGATTTCTTGGATCTTTAAATTATGTTGCAGATTTTTATAAAGGCCTCTGAGTTTTACTTAAGCCCTTATACTGTAGACTTAAGAAAAATCCAAGCAAATTTCCCGAACAAGAATGGATTGGTGTTATATTGTCCAAGAGAACGCATTACCCACTTCTTAGGGTGCTTTCAGTAGTTCAACCAAGTCCAATACGATCTTTTAAGAGTAGGTTTTGTAAAGAGAAGAAAACAGAGAAGATATATATAAGAAAAGATGCTTATATATTGATAAGAAAATAAACTGAAAATAATTACAGAGGAGACTTACAGGTGAAGAATGTACAAGCAAAGGTAGAAGGAGAGGAAAGCTTACAATAAAAGACCTAGGGGATACAAGATAAGTTTGGGGTTCTAAGAGCGTCTGAGTCTTACGCAGAAGACTTGTGTTTTATTTATAGACTAGAAGAGATAAGAATAGAGAAGAGATAAGGCTCTTCATTGAGTGGAGGATGAGCTGTCTGCTTGTCCTTAGTGTGAGTGGAGGTGGACTGTTGAATCATGCTTCGACTGTTCACCTTTTGACTGTTGGCAAGTACTGTGGAAGATGCTTCGACTGTAGCTGCACTAATTGGAGGTATTGTAGCTTCACGTGGATGCTTTTGACAAGGAAAGGATAATGTTGTCGGGCTGTCTGTTGACTGTGGCCGAAAGCAGTTTTGTTTGATGCGGGAGTTGGCAGATGATGCCTTTGAGCATAATGGACGTGGGTCCATTCTACAAATCTCGAGGATCGAGGACACAGAAACAATCATCCTCATTGAGATCCACTGTTGGATCTTCGTCTTCGTCTTCAGCTTCATCTGAACAAATTTGAGACAGGATCTCCATAAGCTGAGCTCTGGTAGGTTTAGCCAAAATAGTCTTCATGATTTGTTGTTTCAGAAGTTTGGCATTGGTGGAAGATTCTGGCGGAGGGCCAATTTGCAGTGGTGACTGTGGTGGTGTAAGGGACACCTCTTTCTTGGAGAAGAAGGCGAGGACGCCTTCCTTGGTTACCTTTGAATGATCAAAGCGCTGCCACCATTTGACTTTGGTGCGGCGACAAAGCCATTGAGGTTTGGACTTTGATAAGCTTAGAGATGGGTCAAGATGGAAACATACATAATCCCAACACATAATCCAAGCAAGATTGAATCTGATAAAAAACCAGACTGACAACACCTGTTCAGTAACGGGTTGAGGAGACAGGTATTTGTCTTTGTAAATATTCCATCCTTCTTTGACAGGAGGAGGAATAACATCAAGAACTGGACCGAAAAAGCTCCACCAAATATGTTGGAACCAATAAGGGAGAACCTTTTGATTGAATTTTTTGCAAAACAGGAAGAACCAAGAATGGCCACTGGATTGAGGATTGACTAAAAATGCTCGAAGCCAAGCATTTTTATAATCAATATAATTGAAGGAAGATGGGGAATAGTTTTGGGAGAACTTCTTGTGATATCGGGGACGTTGTCCCCAATCTGCTTCAGTCAGGATCTTGAAGATCTGACATTTGGATAAGGTGATCTTTGAATGGGAGTCATCAAAATGATGGGTGACTCCAATTGAATCAGTATCTACCAGAATGAATTCATAGAATTCTCTGTTTTTGAGACTGTCTGCTTCTTCAAACTGTTGATCTGGAGAAAACAGATTCCTTGCGATGCTTTGAGGATTAGGGATCAAAGCATGAAAACATGGCTCGACCATACAGATGTAATCGAGATATGTTTAATTGATGTAAGATAAAGGTGCCTGATTAGGCTTTGGAAAGCTCGTCATTGACGAACTGGACTCTGATTGTTGTCCTAAGGGGGTAAACCTTTGGGACAATTGAAGGGCATAAGAAAGAGGGGCCGGAGGCTGAGAAGCAGAAGACTTCTTAGCATAACTGGCTTTGGTTTGAGGTTTTACAGGATTAACCTGCTTTGGAGATGAGTTTTGGGAAGAACTCATTTCTGAAGAAACTCACGAGAGAGGAAGTCTGCAAGTGAGTTATCTGCTCCCTTTATATACTTGATTTCGAAATCGAATGCGGAAACAAAACCTTGCCATCTGGCGAAAATCTGTTTGGAAACCAAATTGAGTACATCTTTAGTTAAAATATCTTTTGCTGATTGACAATCAACTTGCAATAAAAATTTCTGATTAGTTAAATCATCTTGAAATTTCATGATGCACAATACGATTGCTAAACTTCTTTTTTAACAGTGGAATAGTTCATCTGTGTAGAATTCCAAATACTAGAATGGTATCAGACTAATTGGACAGTAGAAGAGTCAGGTAGACGCTATTTGAGAATACCACCATACCCAATGTTAGACGCATCTGTCTCTACAATCTTAAAGGCATTGGGATCTGCAATTCCTAAACAAGGAAGACTCTTGACTTGGGCTTTGACTTGACGGACTATTTGAGAATGGGCTTCAGTCCATGGGCTTGGATTTTTCTTAAGTCTACAGTACAAGGGCTTAAGTAAAACTCGGAGGCCTTTATAAAAATCTGCAACATAATTTAAAGATCCAAGAAATCTTTGTAATTGGGTTTTATCCCGAATTTCATCAGGAAATTTGTCTGCAAATTCAATTGTTCTGGAAATAGGGGTTACCATTCCATTGAAAATCTTGTGACCTAAAAATCTTACACTTGTTTGAAACAAATTAATTTTGGTGGGGGATAACACCAATCCATTCTTTTTATACAATGTTCAAATTGGTATAAATGTTTCCAGTGTTCTGGAATTGAATCAGAGAACACCAATATATCGTCGATATAGACGATGGTGAATTGAGTGAAATTGGCTAGAATATCATTCATGATATTCTGGAACTCACTAGGAGCATTCTTGAGACCAAATGGCATTACATTCCATTCGTAATGGCCAAATGGGACATTGAAGGCGGTTTTATACCGATCTTTGGGATGAATCTGGATTTGCCAGAATCCAGATTTCAGATCAAACTTAAAAAATACACAAGCATTGTGTAATCTCTTAAGAAGATCTCTTTGATGAGGGATTGGATATCTTATCTATTGAAGAACCTGATTTAAAGGTTTATAATTAATTACAAGACGAGGGCTACCTCGTTCGAGTTCTGCTGCTTTTCTGACATAGAAAGATGCACAACTCCAAGGTGACTTGGATGGTCTAATTAGACGTTTGTCAATTAAACCTTTGATTTCTTCTTTGCAATATTCCATAAGCTCAAGATTCATTTGAATCGGACGAGCCTTGGTTGGAATTTTGTGTTCATCAAAGCTTGGTTCATAAGGGAGATGAACCACATGTTGGGATCTGTACCAGAATGCATTGGGAAGATCAGAACAGAGTTATGTTTGTAAATGTTTTTTATATTGAATGATTTGGGATTGAAGTTTAGGTTCACTGATCTGATCAGCGATTCTTTTGTATTCAATTTCTTGTTTTAAAAAGTTTAACTGTTGTTGTTTACAGGTTAAACGATTTAAAAATGATTTCTTTGTAACTTGATTTAATTCATAAATTTCTGGTTTAAACAAAAATGGAAATTCAAGTTTAGTACCTAAATAGGTTGTTTGAATTCCTTGTTTAGACACAGAAAATGGGGAAATTGCATTGATAAAGGGAGTTCCCAATATCATTGTCTGTTCCATATTTCTGACAAAAAGAAAATGTTGCTTAATGCAAATTTTATCCTTACAGATATGGGCATTAGACAATTTGAAAAATATTTCTAACCTAGAGTTGCCACTGGTATACAACTTCTGGGTTGTCTTCTGGAAATAATGTGAAGGAACAATTCCTTTTTTAATGCAATTCATGTCGGCGCCTGAATCAATCAAGGCAATGACTGAAATCAAAGTTTGACCTTTGATAAACAAATCAATAGCTACGAACCATTTCTGGATAGTAACTGTGCGTGGAATGATTTGTTTTTTATTTAAATTATTTAAGAATTCAGCTTCTTCAGGTTTAGAAGATGAAGGGATATCTTCATGTTCAGAAGGAGGCTGATAATTTGATTCTTGTAGTGTTTGAATTTGGAGATTAACCAAATGTTGATTTTGTTTTAAGAGATTAATCTCTTTCTTAATGTTGTTAACTTCATACTGTAAGTCAGATAGACTAACAGGAGCAGAAGTTAATCGAGATTGATGAAATCGGTTGATGATTTCTTTGTGATCATAAAAAGGAGTGACTGTATCAATCATTGGTTTTGGTTGAGTAATTGATGATTTTATATGTTGAAGATATTCAGTCTTCAATTGAGGGTCATCAATCTTATCTACAAAGTCGAGCAAGATTTGGGATTGCTTCGAGCTGGATAACATGTTGACTTTTGGTTTATTTTGACAAAGGCAGGCTCCAACTGCACAATTGTCAGATTGATCAGAAGAAATGGAAGAATCTGATGAATAATTAAGATTTCCAATCTGGAGATCTTCATCAGAGGATTCATCTTCTAAGTGATTAATGTTTGAAGAAACATTTGTTTCATTGGGCTTGGAATATCCAAAGCCTGGACCTTTTGGGTCGTTCTGCAGTTCTTCGCATAATGGCCTGGGGCTCCACATTTAAAGCAAATGGGCTTTGAAGTGGATCCCTTTTTAAAGGGCTTGGGCTTATGAGTGCCATGCCGTTTGGGCTTGCTATAGTATTTGTCTATTTGCTTAGCAGGCTTTGGGCCATAAGGCCTTTTGGACTTATATTGTCGAGCTGGATTGGACCTATATTTTTGTTTTGAAGTGAGATGGCCAGGGGCTCGAAATTCATCAAACCCATATTGCTGGCAAAAATCACCTAGTTCTTTAGGCCCATAAATGTGTTGTTTCTTAAGGTTAATTCTCCAAAGGTTAATTGATCATAAGGAATGTCTCCAGAGAATTTATCCTGGAGTTTTCCTCTGACAGTTTCAGCAAATATTTCAGGAAGACCTGAAATAAACTTGCGTTTCCAAAAGGGATTTGCTGCATCAGTTTGCAACATGACTCTTTTCATAAAGAGATCCTTATACCATCTGAAATGGCTAAGGGTCGGACACTTATGACTCATAAGCAAATCCTTTGCTTTACCCTGATATTCATTAGGGTTTCCTAAGAAATGCCTAAGAATTGTTTGAATAAGGGTAGGCACACAGTCAGGAATAAATTGTCCTTGATCTGTTTTCATTGGAAGGCCATCTGGACCAATTTTCTTTGCATACATAATTTCTGTTTTTTCAGCAGTGGATAAATAATTATCTCACCATCCTTTAATAAGGCCTGAAAATCCAGTAATTATTGAATTAGCAATATCAAGATCATTCTTTCCTTCTGAGCGATGGGTAGATGCCATCATGACCATTTCTTGAGTAATTTCAAGAATGGAATCCTCAGAAATACCATCTATGTTCCAGATATATAGTTCTTTGGGTGAGAAAGAACCAAAAGTCTGAAGAGATCTCTCTTCATATTGCACATCTGGGAAAGAAGGTCTTGTATAAAAGTTGTGAGATACTGGCATTGGATTTCGCCATTTTGGTATTTTGGATGTTGTCTTAGTATGCCTGATTGGATTGGCTTGATACGGGATATAGTTAAGTCTATCCAGTTAAGACATTGGATCAAAATCAACACTTATATCAGAATCCACATCAGTTGGATTAGGATTTGATAAGGTGTTGATTGTTAATCTGTCTTTCAATTTTAAGGCATCTAATTTTGCATCAATTTCTTTAAGTAAAAACTTGGTACTGAAAGTAGAAAAGGTGTGAGGAGCAAGAGGCTCAGGAGGTTGAAAGAAGACATTTTTCTTCTTTTGTTCCTGATCTTTGCTAACCTTTTCTTCAATTTGTTTCTTTTTTAATTCATTAGTCACAAGCTGATCTTGGACTAATTTTTCACCTAATTCTGATAATAACAAGTTAGTAAAATTACTCTGTTGAATAAGTTTACTAACACTCAGAGTTTCATTCATAGAATGGAATGGAACAGCAGAGTATGAATTATCAGAAACTGAAAATTCTAACGGTGCCAATGGAGGCAGTACAGCTTTGAATGTTTTCCTTTCATCAGGAGTTTTCCAGACTTTTGGCGTGACATTTAACACAAGAACCTGGGGGACATGTACATTGAAGTACCAATCTAAAAATGGTAAATTGGTTTTTAATGTTTCACAACATTCATAAAATTTCTTACTAAGTTCTAATCTTTTCCTCTGGAGTGGTTTGAGATTGAAACTTAGTTTTTCTTTCGTGATTTTCTGGAGACAAAAAGTCTTGTTTGATTGATTATTTGTCTAACACAAATAGTGTAGACAAACATTGGACTCGAGGCAAAAATTTCATTTCTGACTGAGTTGGGGATTGATTATCCTCTTGAGGTTCAGATGTAACTTGTTCTGGAGGATTATAAATTGGTTGTGGAATTTGAGGAAAATTAGGATTTGTTCTAATATTCCTGAGATTGAGATGAGGAAGAGCTTCTGGAGTTGAAACTCTTGATTGTAATTGAGTAGGAGCAGTTCTGAATGATGGTGATTCAGATGATCTGCGTCCTGATTGAAATTTTGAAGGATCAAGGTTAGTGATTCGGAGGTCACTGAACCTTAATTCAACTGTCCCATCTGGGCGAGACAGGATCCTATCAATTTGACTTGGAGGAAGACTTCTTGGGATAGAAGCTCCTTCAATGATCCAAGACTCAGGGAGTGTGACCTGATCCCATTGTATCGTTCTGGGTACGATTACATTGGTTTTCTAGTCATTGATTTCAAAAAGGATTGTATGTCCTTTTTTATCAGTATGTAGGGCTCGAGGACTGAGCTGTGTCTTCAGAGCTCTGTAAGTGATTTTATAAATCAGTGCTAAAGGTTCGGAACCTTCAGCCATATCAAAACCACTTGTTTGGATATTTAGAGTCAGAGTCTCTAGGATATTTGGATCACAGAGAGACACTGAGAAATTGGGGTAACAGTTGAAATAAATTGGACCCATTGAAAGTGAAGACTCTGCAATTCCAAGCAGAGAATCACTGAACTTGTTGTGCCTGCAGTCGCGAAGGGCAACTAGAGCACATGTGTCTAGTCCTAACCTGGTTAAGGGTTTTAGGGCTACTTGAATTAAACCTAGATGAATATATTTGTATTTTTCCTTAATTAAGGAATTGATTGTTTGAATGGACAAAAGCTGTTTTGAATCTAAAGACTTATTGATCGGTACTGTCTGTTCAACAATACTGATTAAGTCTTTAGTTTTTGGAGAAAATATGGATTGAGATATTTTATAAATCTCTTTTTGAGGAATTACCGGTATTGACCAGTTTTGTAAATCTTGTTCTACATCTGAAATTCTTCCTTCCATTTTGTTTGAAGAACTTGACCTAGAACTAGAGGTTCTGGAAAGCCTTGAAAACATAGACATCGTTTTAATTGCTTTAGGGTTTGGGAGTAACACTGTATCTGGACCACCTACAACTGGACCACCTAAGTGGGACCACCTAACCTAGATCACCCTCTGCGCTCACCATGGCGACTTACTCTGGATCTTAGGCTCTACGGCTGACCAACACTCTACACGGCTTACCAATGTTATCAACGGCTGACCAACGATACCTAGGACTCACTACCATTCCCGGGGGCAAAAGAAAACGGATGGCTCTGATACCAATACTAACTTTCATCTACAACTGCTAACGAGAATTCAATTTGATTAACAATAATAGATTTATGTCATCGTATCCCTGTGAATTTATTAATTTATGCCCGTGAAAAGATTTAATTAAAAAGATACCAACTTTTACATTTGTTGACTTTCCCAAATAAACAAAATTTTGTTTTAGGCATTTTATACATTATCTTCTTAAAATAATTATAAACAAGTAATTTATGAATTTGCAAATTCAGTCATAAATTCTTACTAAATTTTTTTTCTTAGTCCTTCTAAACTTTGATTAATTATGTATGAACTTTGATTTATTGCTTCTGAAGTCTGAATTGATTTATAATTTGCACTTGTGATGTGAATTAGAGACTCATTTTTATTAGAATTAATGGAAGTTTGATTGTTGAATTAGAGAGGTCGTTACGATGAGAGATGTTTGGAAGGCATTATGTATTGGTTACATGGATGGGAAGATGTTTTGGTAAATCAACCCAAATTGTGCCCTTTGATTTTGTTGCGAAAACCATTTGCTATGAAACCATTGGCTACTCTGCCAAAGTAATTTTAAGAAAAAGTTTTTGGCAGGATCTTATATTACTCCAATAAAATCAATGTTGAACAATGTCAAAGCAGAGATTCTTAAGTGTATCGGGATTGTGTCCGATTTTTGTGTCTGGTGCTACTAGACACCGTTGATATGCCTTGAGATAAGAACATATACCTATTTCGAGACATATCAACAGTGCCTGATAACACCAGGCACAAAAACCGAACACAATCCCGATGCACTGTAATATTACTCATGTCAAAGTCACGATCCAACTGCTAACGTAGAATGCAGAAGGCATGACATGAAAACTGTGCAAAGACAGAGTAATACACTAGGGAAGGGAAACTTAAATTTTCCCATAAAGCAACAATAAGATTATCACTCAATAAAAAATTCCAGCCACATAAAAAATTCCAGCCACATGGATAAGTCGGTGACCGAAATGTTCCAATGCATCATCCAATCGCTGCCTTCTACTCTAAACATTTTTCGAGGAAATCGTTTCATGCTGTGTGAAACTAGGAGCAGGACACGTAATACACACCTGTCCTACTATGAACACGTGTCATCATACCATTATCCCCCTAAAGCTATAAATTGTAACTTTGGAAACTCTTCCAACGTACAAATTCTAGGATTAGAAGAAGCAAAGCAGCATAATCAGAAGGTTCATATTTAAGTGTGTAGTTTGTTAATTTTAGGGAAGACAATGGCATCTCATGATCAGAGCTACCGCATTGGTGAAGCCGAAGGCCGCACTCAGGTAATTGTAATTGCAATATGTACATCCAATGACAATGATACGGAGTTGTACTAACTACATACATTTTCAATATCTTGTGCAGGAGAAGACTGGGCAAATGATGGAGTCAGTGAAGGAGAAGGCGCAGAGGGCGAAGGACAGCGTCTCTGGCACAACTCATGATACGAGATACCGTGCTGGTGAAGCCAAAGGCCGCACTCAGGAGAAGGCTGGAGGGATGATGGACACAGTGAAGGACAAGGCGCAAAGGGCGAAAGACAGCATCACTGGCACAACCACTCATGATACCACTTACCGAGCTGGTGAAACCAAAGGCCGCACTCAGGAGAAGGCTGGAGGGATGATGGACAATGCAAGGGAGACGGCCCAATCAGCTGGGGACAAAGTAAAGGGAATGGCACAAGGTGCTGCTGATACCCTTAAGAACACCTTTGGGATAGCTGACACACATGGTAATTCTACCGCTGATAGAGATTAAATTGTGGAATTCAATTCCATGGTGGTGTAACTTGATTCCCACAGTATCAGTTGATTTCTGGTTTTGTTTTCAAGTGTACCGTTTGTAATGTGTTTGTTTGTTGGAGGGTGTTGTTAGCCGGCTAGCTCTTTAGAGCCTGTGCTGTGTGTGCTTTTGGGTTTTGTTTTAGTTGTGTTTTCAAATAATGAAGTTGGTGGTGCTATCTTACACCCCAAATGAACTGATCTTGCATGGTGGGTAAGCCTTAATTTCATACTTGCATTATAAGTTAATAGTAGCCATGCAAATAGCTAGTTTGATCAATACCATCACTCATAAGGAGATTGATCTCCATTATATATAAGAAAGGATCCAATTTTAATTGTAATTAATCTTGTACATTCGGGTCATGAAAAACGTTTAATTAATTCCCTTCAATTAAATCAATTTTATGAAAATTTTCGAAAACGAATTTAGTTGTTCTTAATTTATGTTTTGGGTTTGAAATAATATCATTGGTTGAATTTCACTTGATGCAACTGTAGATTGACTCTTAGGAACAATGCCACCATATAATGTAGGCGTTTGAACAGGGGTATTGCTTATCCATACTATGCAGTTCTTCCTCGGTTGTTCTCCAATTATATTAAGTAATAGCTTGGTAGAAGAAGTTGAAGGAGTTTTTGGGTTAATTTACTGTGAGGTAACTCGTGTTATTTATTTATTGTATTACTCGAGCTTTAGGCAAAAAAACTTGAGAAGTTATTGTACTTTTTCTTATTTGATTAGTGGATTCTCTCGGATTTATCCCGTGGTGTTTTCCTCACTACACCAAAAACCCCCATTAGCAACGGTTCTATACCGTGGGCGCAAGCTATTGCCACGGCTAAGAGCCGTGGACTACAGGGGCGTCGCAAAATTCTTTGTAACGGCTATAAACCGTTGCTAAATGTTTAGCAACGGTTTTATGCTTGAAAGGGGGGCGTGATTTTCAGAAATTCGCAACGGTTTTAAACCGTTGCAATAAAAATAGCAACGGTTTTTAGCCGTGGCAATAATAGCCACGGTTCTAAGCCGTGATAAAGTGTGGATATTAGCAACGATTTTAAACCGTGGCTAACAGGGTAACAACGGTGTTCAGTCGTGGCTAACCCTTGCCACGGTTTAAAGCCGTGGCTAAACTAACAAGGTAGCAACGGTTATAAACCGTGGCTAACCTTGGCCACGGTTGCAAGCCGTAGCTAAACAATGAGAAATACACTGTAGCTAACAAGGTAGCAACGGTTTTAAACCGTGGCTAACCCTGGCCACGGTTTAAAACTGTGGCTAAACATTGAGAAATACACTGTAGCTAACAAGGTAGCAACGGTTTTAAACCGTGGGCAGGTAAAACAAAATTAAAAAAAAAATCTGGTTTGTTGCAACGATTTCAAACCGTTGCAAATTAATATAATCGAAAAAAAAATTTATATTTTTTTTTTGCTGCTGCAGCAAAATCACAGCCGTGGCACCTGCAAAATCAGTCCTTACACATAGTCCACACAAATGAGACAAAAGAATCATAAATTGGATGAACTAATTCAGCCTGAATTAAACAAATTAATTATCAATAATAATTCAACATATTACAAACAATTGGTCATCGTGATTGCTCCAAACCTCTCCAACATGATCACTTAATCAAATACATAATTATTCCTAATACAACTGGGTGATGTCCCTTTCAAAACACCTCCATGTTAGGCAAATAAATGGATAAGAACTAAAACACAATGCAGATCTGCAGAAGCTGAAGGAGTGATATACACAACAAAAGTATGTAGAAACCTTTGCCAATTGCTGAGTCTGGATGATATTTATGCACATCTGAAACACAGGTTCTGCAAACTGAGCAAACCCAGAGCCTAATGCCTGAAACAGATAGAACAAGAGTATAAAAACTCTATTGTTTCATTCGGTCTAGAAGAGACTTCCAAAAGTTTAAAAAAAAAAATAAGTCGTGTAGAACTATAAGTTAAAAGTATTAGTTCAACATGAGCCTGACAGCTGTTTAATCAAATAGAAATTTTTTAAATGACTCAGGCAAGGGAAAAGATACCTGTGCTATAGATGTAAAACACTCGAGCAAGGGAAAAAGATCTCTGTCGGCATTCGAAAGCTGCTGCCACTTTGCAATCACTGGAGGCATTAAAATCTCAAGATATCTTGGCTGTAATTCATCATCATAGAGAACAAGTTAACTTACTATTTTTGTTCAATACTGGCAGCCAACAAGATGAAACACATTACATGATACCTGAAGGTTTCGTTAGCATCATTTATATACAATCCGAAGGTTTCGTTTCTAAAGGAGTTTAGACAAAAAGGGATTAGCAAGTGTCAGATATTTGACATAATAGCCAAAATGTAAAGTGAAAGAGCACTTGTTTATATTTTCTCCATGATGTATCCACGTGACATAATTGGTATCAATGCCATGGCTTAACAAATGAACACCTATGTCGTCAACACTAATGTTTTCCCTCGAGTTCCTACATCGAACACATGGGCAAGGAAAAATACTCTCTCCATTTGCATTATCCTCAACAAACTGTTGGAATTGTCTAACGCCATTTATATACATTGCACTTCCCCGTTTGTTCATCCATGACTTGTCTAAAGGAATTGTTGACATTTCTACACACAAAAAAAATTAAAAGATTAACCTTAGTCATTGATCAAAGGAATCTAAATTGCTTGAAAATCATTGACCAATCTAACGAACTTCAATTCATCCAGTTGTGTTGTCGTATTTGTTATGGTACCCTATACAATGTTTCATTGACCTTCTTTCTACATTCCCAATCCAATTCATTGACCTTCTTTCTACATTCCATCCCCATATCTTTAATGAAGAACAGTGTTTTCTTTTCTATAAATGATTTGATGAATAAGTAAGAGTTGATATGAGGATCAGAAGAGCTAGTACAATATAATCAACTTTGTTAGTTAAGTAGCTTTAGATCATACTTAATATCATTACTTTATAATATAGCAATAAAAAAAGAAAAGAATGCAATGTAAAGAACCAAATCAAGAATAATAAGGTTGTCAAACCATAAATCATGCCTTTGAAGAACTCCTTCAATGCAAGTATTATTTTCAGCACAGGACTTGCATGACAAGCTGAATGGAAAAATGTAGCCAAAGACAACTTGCCAACTTCACTTACTAATCCACTCTTCATAGATTCAAAGAAGATTAGAGAAGCCCATAAACAGTTGTCGGCAAGTCATCCTTGGCTGCACCATACATTCTGAGCCTACATGCAAGGCCATAGCTGAGAATGACCAAAAAGAAAAGAGAGATGAAATGAAGAACAAAGAGATGAGTGGTTGACTTGAGTAGAAGGGTAGGGACAGTCATAATAACATTGCCCTGAACGCCCATTTAATTAATTACTCGTTCATCAAATTACCCAGCTCATCTCCTAACTCAGTTAATTAAGTTAAGCAACCTAGCTACCAATCTTGAAAAAGAAAATAATAACAATAATAATAATTGAAGATCACACACATCTCCTGATGAGTACAAACCTAGCTAATTACATTCTGTTATGAACTGACCTTTTTGTGATGAAGTTTCTGCAGAATTGGAGAATCAAGCAGTGCACTCTCAGTACCAAGGTCAGAGTGGATGAATTTCTGGATGTTTTGTAACCTGGCAAGACACATTCAAGTCAAGAACAACCAAAGAAAGTCGAACAAATCAATAAAGACTGATTCTGCAAACTTGATTATTTGTATTGAATGCTTCTGTAAAAATTACAATGGAAGAATTGAAATGTAAAGGCGGTATTTGAGATTGCAACTCTCCTCAATGAGCAAAGATCAATTGTACTCAGTTATTACAGAAATGAGTGGACTCTACCGCCCCCAAAATCTCTTCACTGTTGAGAGAAATGTCTAATCCTTATTAACAACACAAGATGTGACTTGTTAACCCATGTGGGACAAATTCGCATGCTCAAATTGAGCAACATATGCAATAGAGGTGAGGTTCAGGTTGGCGAAATATGGCATGACAAGAATCTAACATGAAACAAATCTAACACGGCGCAACCCACCCATTTATAAGCAATGTCCAGCCAAATTGTAAGAAATGGTAAAGCACTCCAATAAATAGCCTTGCACTTACAAAATCGACTAAAATATTTCAACATTACGAAGGTTTAGAAGGTAATTTTTATCTTCTCAAGAGATATCTTGAAATGTGGCATACACCATACAATGGTTATATTGTCATTGTGAGATCATGCAAGAAGAAATGGAAGTTAAATAATAGACTGAAATGCTAATGTAAACTAAACTATTGTATGTTTATTTTGTAGGTTTAATAAATTTTTATTAGAAACCCCTCATTACATTAAAAGAAATTTAGGTTTTTGTAGAATGCGCCTTGTAAATCACCAAAGACAACAACAGAGGGAGTAAATATTGGTTCTCCTATGTATCATTAAAGTTGACTCTATTAGAATATCCCCAAAATCCTAGTTCAACCTATAATAAGTTGAATCTTAGCTATTAAAAGTCAGAACACATAATATAAAAAGAAAACAAATAGACTGAAAGGAAAAATCATAAACTTCATATTTGATTGGTACTATACCAAACTCGACATTCCGATAAAGATCATCAAGTATCCAAGTTATAAACTTTTGGTCATTCTAATCATCAAATTCTTCACTAAACATTAATACATCTACATAAACAGAGCTAAACAAAAGAACAAAATTCTCACCAAAAATAAACAACTTGACTCGAAAGCGTGAATACCGTTTATCAACTTCAGCTTCCGGATTGCAAAATCAAACTCATTTATCAAAAATTTCATCTCATAAATCAAAATCCTATTTTCTAATCAGTCCCCAAGAAAACCCTCATAAACTACAACAAAACTGTAAATCCCAAACTGATAAAATGATCCCAATCCATACAAACAAATTCAAACCCATATTCATTTCAATCCATACAAACAAAAAAATTTCCATTATGTTCGTAGAATCTAACCAATGATTTTGGTTTTGTTTTTAGCAGAAATGAACAGATAAGACATTGAAAGCAAGAGTAGAAAATGAAGATTGAATGAGAGATCACAGATTGAGTAACATTCACTTTCAAGAAGAATTCAACAATCAAACAAAATGCTCATTGTAAAAAAAAACAAATCATCGATCCCTAATTTCATCCTAAATAAAAGAGAAGCCTCATGAACCCTAATTTCATCACAAATAAAAGAGAGAGAGTACATGTTCGGTTGCAGTGGCTGTCGATTTTGATGTCGAGGGAAGTCGAGGGAGGAGCAGGGAAATCGAGGGAGGAGCGGGGAAATCGAGGGAGCAGGGAAGGAGGGGAGGAGGGAAGTCGAGGGAGGGAGCAGGGAGAAGGCGAGTCGAGGGAGGGAGCAGGTCGATGGAGGGAACCGTCGAGGGAGGGAAGCAGGTCGAGGGAGAGAAGCAGGTCGAGGGAGAGAGGGAATTTGCGAAATTTTTGTCGATGAAAGTCGATGAGGGAAGGTCGAGCGCCAAAAATAGCCCGCCCAATTTTTTTTCCTTTTCATGTAGCCACGGTTTTTAGCCGTTGCTAAAGCTATCCACGGTTTAAAACCGTTGCTAAATTGTGTTTTGCAACGGTTTTTAGCCGTTGCTAGCTATAGCCACGGTTTAAAACCGTTGCTACTTTTTTATTTGCAACGGTTTTTAGCCGTGTCTAAGTCTAGCCACGGTAAAAAACCGTTGCTAAATTTTTTTAATGCCACGGTTTAGAGCCGTTGCTATTAGTAGCCACGGTTTATAACCGTTGCTAAATATTTTTTTGCAACGGTTGTGGGCCGTTGCAAACACTTCCCACGGTATATAGCCGTTGCTAATATTAGTAACGGTTTTAAACCGTGCCAAATATACCAACGGTTTTAAACCGTGGCCAGGGTGTTTATTAGCCACGGTTTTAAGCCGTTTGTACATATAGCTACGGTGTTTAGCCGTGGCAAATGTATCAACGGTTTAAAACCGTGGGCAGCTCGGCGTAGCTAAATGGCCCTTTTGGTGCAGTGCCTTGACACTGAAGGGTTTTTCACGTAAATCTTGGTGTCGTGTTTATTATTGCTTTAGATTATTTTCTTGGTATTGTTTTATTGGTATTTGTCCCAACAAAGTGATATCGGAACAATTGTTGGAAGATCATCAATTAAGAGAGTTGACATGGAGAATAACAACAATACAAGGATGATTAACCTTAATGGCTCAAACTATGTTATTTGGAAAGCCAAGATGTAAGACATATTATAATGTAAGGATTTGTACCCTCCAATTGAGGGAGATGCAGCTAAACCCAAAGATATGTCAGAAGAAGAGTGGAAGAAATTAAACAGAAAGGCTATTGGTCACATCAGGCAATGGTTAGACGATTCAGTATTTCATCATGTATCAGCTGAGACGTTTGCACATGCTCTTTGGACCAAACTCTAAAATTTATATGAAAGGAAAATCGCTGCAAACAAGGCCTTCTTGATCAGGAAGTTAGTGAACTTGAAATTCAAGGAAGGTAGTTTTATTGTTGAGCACTTGAATGAGGTGCAAAGTGTGGTGAATCAGTTGTCCAACATAAATATAGCGTTAGATGATGAAATGCAAGCACTATTACTTCTTAGATCATTACCAGATAGTTGGGAAACATAAGTGGTGTCGGTTAGTAATTCGACACCGAATGAACAATTTACCATGGAGTTGGTTATCGACAGTTTATTTATGAAGATACTAGAAGGAAGTCTGCCGGTACTGATCATTCTCAAGCACTTGTGACTGAAAACAGGGGGAGAGAAAAATATAAGAAATATCGTGGTTATGATAAGAACCGTGATAAGTCAAGAGGGAGATCAAAGTCAAGAGACAAAAGTTTTAAGTGTCATTATTGTGGTAAACCAGACCATTTTAGAAAAAAATGTTATAGTTACAAAAGAGATTTGAAAGAGGGAAAAGTGAAGAATAATGGTGATAGTAAATAAGCTACAGCTGCTGTTAATGATGAGCCCGTGGCTCGTTTGTATGGCAAAGGTGATTGTTTGCATGTTGCAAATGAAGGAAGCGGATGGATTATTGACACTGGTGCATCTTATCATACGACCCCAAGGAAAGACTATTTCACTGCTTATAAACCAGGAGATTTTGGAAGTGTAAAGATGGGAAACACTAGCAACTCTAAAATAGTGGGAATAGGTGATGTGTGTGTCCAAATTAATACGGGGTACACGTTAACTTTGAAAGATGTACGTCATGTTCCTGATCTTCGTCTGAACCTGATTTTTGGACTTGTTTTGGATAAACAAGGGTATATTAATTATTTTGGTAATGGTGCATGAAAGCTTACCAAAGGTTCACTTGTTGTGGCAAAGGGTAAGGTTTGTTGCACACTATACAAAACTCAGGTGAAATTGTGAGAAACTGATTTGAATGTAGCTGAAGATAGTTCTTCTACAAACTTGTGGCATAGGCGACTTGTACACATGAGTGAGAAATGTATGAAACTCTTAGAAAAGAAGAAATTAATTCTCTTCTTGAAAGGTACTCCTTAACCCCTGTGATTATTGTTTATTTGGTAAACATCATAGAGTTGCATTTCGCAGATCATCAAAAAGAAAATATGGCTTGTTAGATTTAGTTTACACTAATGTTAGTGGTCCCATTGAAGTAGATTCTCTTGGTTGTAGTAGATATTTCTTGACATTTATTGATGATGCATCAAGAAAGGTGTGGATATATTTTCTCAGATCTAAGGACCAGGTTTTTCAGCTATTCCAGCAGTTTCATGCCAAGGTTGAAAGAGAAACAGATAGAGTTTTGAAGTGTCTCCGCAATGATAATGGTGGCGAGTACACATCAAAAGAATTTAAAGCTTATTGTACTAAGCTTGGTATACGACATAAAAAGACAGTTCTTGGCACTCCACAACATAATGGGGTAGCAGAAAGAATGAACCGGACTATTGTAGAAAAGGTGAGATGCATGCTTCGCATGGCTAAATTGCCAAAAGAGTTCTGGTCTGAAGCCGAGTATATTGCCATTAATGAAGCAGAAAAAGAAATGTTATGGTTGAAAAGATTGCTCAAGGAGTTGGGTGTGAATCAGAATGAGTATGTGGTGCATTGAGATAGTTAGAATGTTATTGAGTTAAGTAAGGATGTCACATACCATGGATTTACCAAACATATTAATACACGTTACCACTGGATACGTGATGTGCTTGAGAAAGTTGTTTACAGGTTGCAAAGATTCATACTAGTAAAAATCATTTCGACATGATTACAAAAGTAATTCCAAAAAGAAAACATGAATTCTATAGAGAACTCATTGGAATGACCTAATATGATTAGGTGGTGATTCTTACCTAATGGTGTGGAGGGGGAGATTTGTTGAGGTCCAGCCCATTAGGGTGGATCAAACTTTGGTAATTAATCAAACATAATTTCAAGTTTGGTTGAATAAGGAAAAATGTTTTCTATAAGAAACAAAAATAGAGTTTTTGTTTTGAATAATGAATGAGTTGCAAGTTGGTTAGTTAAATAAAAACAAAGTTCTATTTGAGGTGGTGTTGGGCGGCTGCAAACAAATATAAATAGGTGCATAAAACAAAGTTTTATATATAGTGTTTTTAGAGAAGCTGTTGCGTGAATAAGCAACAGAGAACATAGTATTCTCTTTGGTGTTTGGTGCGGTTGTGTGCGCGTTGACAGTGACTTTGTATCTGATTATTTTAGTGCGATTTTGTGCGACAAAGTGTGACGCGTGGCTGCGATATCGACTTAGTTTTGTCTATTGATTTGGTAGAAGAAGTTGAAGGAGCTTTTGGGTTAATTTGCTGTAAGGTAACCCGTGTTATTTACTCCTTGTATTACTCAAGCTTTAAGCAAAAAGTTTGAGAAGTTATTGTACTTCTTCTTATTTGATTAGTGGATTCTCTCGAATTTGCCCCGTGGTTTTTCCCTTCACATTGAAGGGTTTTCCACGTAAATCTTGATGTCGCGTTTATTATTGCTTTAGATTATTTCTTTAGTATTGTTTTATCGGTATTTGTCCCAACAGTTCTTCCTTAGTTGTTCTCCAATTATCTTAAGTATTAGCATTTCAAATTAATTCATATTTTGACAAAGAACTATATGAGATTTGATCATTTGAAAAATTCAAACACTACTTCACAAAGAATATTGTGGATCTTGTAAAGTCACTGTGAAAAGATTGCCCATTTAATCCTGGTGGAGTGATATCACTGAAACTATCCAACTTTTTTTCACCATTATGTTCCTGAAATCATATATTTTTGATGAACTATCCATGCAAGATAACCGTAAAGTATTTATGATGTGCCATTATCAGCATTCAGTTTTACTCGGACAAAGAAATAAGAAGTTTAGAGCAGTGTAGTTAAATCAATCCAAAGCCACCAATTGAAGCCAAGCCACTACTTTGAAGCAACAAAAAGTCACTATTTTTAGCCTTTTTTTTGTTGAAGCGTGAAGCCACCAAAGTCATGGTTTCATTAAACAAAAATGATTTTTTATTCTTCTTCTTCTCATACTTTTTTCGAGTTTTCATTATCTCTTTAGAGTTTCACGGCAAAATCAAAGAGCTTCAACAGAGCAAGTGTCACGCCCCGATTTTCGAAGAAAAACGAAAATCCTAAAATCAACGTAGGATAATCCGTTTCTCCCAAAAGTTGGGACGTGAAAATTCAAAAACAACAGAAACAAATAGCAGCAACAACTAAAACATAATTAAATTAATAAAACAAATAAAAAATCTAACCCGGAAAGACTCTGACGTTCCTAGCTCACTAGCGGAACTCCAGTAACGCAGCTCAAAATCTCTAAATCTGAAAGGCTAATCGGCTACATTCCAAAAGGAATGTACCCAAGAAGCAAAAGCTCACTTGGGTCAGCAATAAAGCTGGTGTGAGAATCTTCATCCCAAAATCAATAAATCCGCATGTGACAACATCAAAATAAACAATAAACAACCACACATCAGGTAGTTTCTCAATAAGGCAAATGTGTTATCATCCTAACTATAGAAATTGACTATGGCAAGTCTGACCTGCAGAAATATGAGTAGACTTGCCATCCTGCATAAAAAAGTTAAAAGCAACCAGATAATATTTCTAAGTTATCAGTCCTCACAAATGTGATTTATTTTCAAACCATGATACAATTCATAGTCATATTAGACTATTATTGAAATATTAACAAAACACATTTTCTACTTTTAGGAAGACATGTAGTTTTCATTCAATGGTTGAATGAGCATTTAGTTTCTTCCTTTAAGGTAATCATGCACATACACAAAAAAAGAAATCTCGCTTCTTTTCCACAATCGCACTATCCTCCTTGTGCCGAACACACCTCACCCAAGTGTGTCTCCCTTGCCATCGAAGCCACTCGGAGTGTACATGACCCAAGTGGGGTGCCACTTCGAGTGTCATGTCATCTCACCCAAAGTTTGATCACTGGCAAGTATTCTTCCTAAATCTACACGTACAACCAAACTCACATGGAACGGTGCACCGATATGCAAGCAAGTCTGCATACCCATAATAATATCACACGTATACAAGCAAGTCTGTATACAAAAACTTCTTTTCTTTTCACATTTTTTTTCGGAGTTGTGGAAAAGAGCATAAAAAAATATCAACTAAAACTCAAAACTCTTTTATGGTGACACTTTTTCAACCATAAGTAAATCAACCACAGTATCCACCATTCTTTCGGGGAAGCATAGCATATTCATAAATCATGCTCTATAATAACACGGTGATCAAGTGACATTTTGTCATTCATAATGAAATCCACCCTTTCCTTTGGAAGAACATAACCATTTCAAGATGCATACATACAGAGGAACACCATTAATCTTAAATGGTCCTACATCAATAGAATCAACAAGACATCAAAATGAAGCAAACCATAGTGCAAAATCAAACACTACTACACCACTAGATACAACCAAGTTACACCCAAGAGTAAACAATAAAGGCACATTAGTCAGATTTGTCGTAGCCTACAACTTCAAACACATTTCTTAAGCAAGTTCTCAACTAAGAATTCTCAATACAACTATGAATTCTAAACAAGGGAAAAAAGTATGTATCCACCACATGCAAAGTGATAGCCTATCTCAACCCCAATCACAAATGAACTTGCAGTCATGAACTGTTTCCCCTTAGTAATGGATACATTCAAGCAAGTACTAGTCACAAACCACCTAAATATAAACTCACCTATACTTTCCTATGTAAATAGGTCCAAAGAAATACTCCAAAGATAATATCTTCCAGGTAATGATCAAAAGAGCATATGACAATGAGATACATTAGGAACTAAGAAAAATTGACTCATTTCATTCCTGTAAAACTTCCTCAAATCTATCTTCTATTTCATTAAGGAATTTCATCAAACAAAGGATCAATGTATCTATAACCTTTGACAATTAACGAGAAAATATTTCTAATAGTGGCACCACACTTTGACAACCAACTTTAATAAACCATATGGACACATATGATGAATTTCAATTTCAACCCGATGGGATTTGACAATCCAAAACGCACATACAGCTACTACCTAAATGTGGTAACATCGGATCTAACCTATGAGATACAATTTGCCCAAATTTTCTTCATGATAACACTCATGTGTTCCTTAGTCTTACGCAAACCCTACTCAATTACATGCTTTTCTAATGATGATGATGACCTGGAAAACCCCAAATGCCTTGACAATTGCCTAAAATCAATGTGAACTACAATGGGTATCCATTCATTCATTCAAATCAATTAATCAAAGTAATCAAACTCCGTCAATGTAATCTACCAAATTAAGGACAAAATCAGGAAGAAAGAAAATGGGGGTTTAATCATAGTAGGTTAACCACAAAACACATAACTATCAAAACCATCACATAAAACAAACTGAAAGGGGTAAAAGAGAACTCACTGGAGAGATCACAAACCGTAAAGGATTGTGCAACGGATCCACGCAATAACCCTTCACAACAAATGCCATCGTTCTATGTCCAACAATGTCCATCCCCACCCTCGGTCCACAAACAGGACATTCCCCATTCTTCGTCTCGACAGGATGTTCATCATTGATGTGGCAACACAACCCAATAATATCAAAATCCTAATCACAAAATGGACAAGGAAACTCCGCTCTTGACTCCTCATCCACATCAATTTCCTCAAACCCATTGTACAGATCTGATCTCAACTGAAGAGAATATTGGTACCGTTTCGAAGTACTTATGAGACGACCCCTCTAGAAATTGAACCTGTCGTAGCGTGTATCATTGCTCGCTTTAGTTGCCCCGGCTCTTCCATTGCCGCCAGTTCGACCTCGGTGACCACTGAAGCGAAATGGAGGTGAGAGAAATAGGGGAGCCGCCATTAAAAAGAAGGAAATGAGAAGAAGGAGAAAAGAAAAGCTTAAGGAAAAAGGGTTTTGTTTTTTTATACGGTGGGCGGCTATTCGCCCCCTACTAAAATTCTAAAGACAGTCCGCCCTTTAATCTTCACAAAATAAAACCCTAATCATTAGTTTATGAAAGCCTAAAACCAAACCCAAATACAATTGAGTAACAACCCATCAACATTAGGGTTTATAAATTTTTGGCTAAATACACACACACACTTTATACTATTTAGCCATGGCAAACAAAAATCTTTTTCCAAATAATTGAGATTACAATATATGCCATAATTAATAAATAAGAAATTTTTATATTTATTTAATTAGGCGGGTATTACAGCAAGAGTTGGAGATCTTGTTTGAGGTACCGAATCTTCTTACCTTCAATAGAGTTTCACCGAAATTTCCACTGTTATGACTTGAAGAAGGAACCCACATCTATACATTGATTATCTATACATTAATAATGTTGTTATTTTTGTTTACTTAAGGTGATTGATTATGGAAGAAAACTGTAGGGCAAAGGATAATAGTTCCCAAGAAAACATTGGTTGGAAGTATGGTTTACAGTGAATGGTAACAAACATCATAACATAGAGGGTACTGCGAACACTTACATTGACTTGAGCTAACACTTCTAAATCTAGTAAAAAAACATAATGCATATATTTAGCAGTTTAGATACAAGCAAAATGCCTACATTTATATATTTTTTTTATATAACATTAAAATCATTTTTTCAGGGTCGTTTTACTTGTGTAAAGTCATCGCTTTGTGCTTCGTATTTCGCTTAAAGCCAAGCCATGGTAATTTTTTTCGCCTTCGTTTCAGACTTTGACTACCTCGATTCAAAGAAAAAATTAAAAAATATAGTCTAAGAAATTATTACATTTCTAAATGCCTTTTTTTTCGCACAAATTGCAATTTACTAGTTTAACATTATCTATAATATAAACCGAAAGAGCAGAATTCCAAATACACCACTAAGGGTAACTTGTACAATTCATGTTAGAAATATAAATGCTGCAATTTAAAAGACAGGAACGAAGTTACCAATTTTCTTGAGTTGAGTCATGGACTAGATAGTTATCTTTAAGACATTTCGTGGCTCTGCTCAAAATTGTGCAAGAAGCCTGAAAGCCCCGTCGTCCCTAGGATAAAACAGCTTAGAAATCTGTATGTCTCTTTCAATCAAATGCATTGTTGACGAACGAAATTCTATTCACCCTTTACTTCTTATTGCTCGAAATCACGAATTCAATGAACAAAGAACTCTCTGAAATATACTTAAAACAAAACTCTGAAAGCTAAACAAAACTCTTACAAAATAGAACTCTGGACGTTTTTCTCTCTAAAGCAAAAACTCTTTGAATTGAAAGATTGGGCAGTGAAATTGTATTTTTTATATCTAATTAAGCCAGATTTCATTTGTATTTATAGGCTGAGAGAGGATCTGCTGTAAGTAAAAAATCCCTGTAATGGTGGAGGAAAACGTGAAGAAAATCTGGGGGACGTGGGAGAAGAGATTGAGTCTTCTCTTGACTCAGTTTTCTTCTCTTCAGCAAATAGGATATTTTAATTTAATTCTCTTTAGCAAAAAGAATGGTTTAATCTCGAAATGACCCGACCCAACTTTGTTGGACGGCGGCGGCGCGCGTGTGGAGTCGACTAACTTTGGTCTAACTCTCCCCTCCTCAATAAAGTATGGGTACCCCAAGGGGTCCGAGCACAAGTCCAAACACTCTCCTTATTAACTCATCTACAATGAATTACATAGAAGATATGAGACTAAATAAAGAGAGAGTTTCAAATATCAAAACCATGTTCAAACACCATTTATTTTTGTTTTAAAATTCAGACATCCAACAATTCACTATAGCTTCCGCTCTTAAACCGTTTGTTAGAGTCGGAGTTCAGGGTTTTCTTTGATGTTTAGTCGAAGATGGTTTTTCTCTCCATCCCAATCAGGGTTCATGTCATTAATTGAGATGGTTTTAAGGCATCTATCTCACACAGGATCACAGAGAAAATCTACAGGATTTGTGAAGTAGTTCAATGGAAGAATGGGTTTAGATTCATCCACACATGAAAGTAGTCTATGTTCAATTGATCTAAGTTGATAGGTTCAGAGTCTCTCTATAAGAGATAATATGGAGTTCGAGATCGTAACAATTATTGAAGGGTGAAGATCGATCATACAGTCAGGACGCCCAAATCAGATTCTCAATTGTGTTGTAAGTTCGAAAAGCCAGACATCTTTCATATTTTCTGTAACAATTGTAAATTGTAAGTCTTACATTGCTCAGAGCATATTTCCTAATTTGTTACAAATCGATGCAAATAGCCACACTCAGGTAATTTCTTAAGCTAAATTACCGAGTTTGTGATATGTCTATATATGTAATAGCTAGTTACTAACTATACATTTTTAATATCCCGTGCAGGAGAAGGCAGGTGGATGATGAACAAAGTGAAGGACAAGGTGCATGTAGAGAAAGACAGCGTCACTAGCACAACCACTCATGATACGAGTTACCGAGGTGGTGTAACAAAAAGGGAATAGAAAAGTAATGGAAAGAATGTGAATTCTCTCTATATTTCTGTGTGTATTGTTTACAATCAGATACAACCTATATATAGGGTTTTACAACCATCAATAAAGGAAGCTAGATCCCAAAGTTCAAGGGGTGATTACAAATTCCATGGCATATGATTCACTAGATTGATCTCACAAGATATGTTCCTACAATTACGTCTCCAAATTGATTCTGAATACGCTTCCTCAAATTGGAGCGTGGATGTCCATTGCATTCAACTTCTGTAGGTGAAAAAGGAAAAATGCATTTCCAAGTGGCTTTGTAAACTTATAAGCTACTTTGAGGACTGAAATTAAATGTGAGGTAACGATCGCCTCGGATTGTATTTTTATTCAATTGTACGATAATCCAATTAAACGTGCTTCTTCCATTTATGGAATACCGAGTTTGAGGCAATGCGTAGGGCTGCCTGGTTGTCACACTACAACTTGCTAGTTGTGAGTATTTGACCCAAAAATCATGTTATAGATACTATAACCAAACCAATTCATATGTGATGGTGGATGCTATAGATCTGTATTCCACCTTCCCGAATGAGGGAGACATTGTTGCCTTCTTTGTTTTCCATGATATTGGTGGATTCCCAAGGAGAACACAAACAAGTGCTTCGAGTCGTTGGGCAACCAGCCCAATCCGCATCTCGGTATCCTATCAACTGTAATGGTACTTAAGAAGGAAAGAATGTGCCTTGGCCTGGTAAATTATTTAGGACTCTATAAGCTGCTTCTAGGTGTGGCCTTCATGGTTGTTGCATGAAATGGCTCAAGATGTGCACTGAGTATGTTATATCGGGTCTAGTAATTGTAAGATAACTTAGAGGACCTACTAGACACCTGTATTGAGAGTGATTCTTGATAGGTTCACCATTTGTAGGTGTCAACATTTGGTGTTGCTCCATAGGGAATTTCTCTGGACGAGCACCAAGCAATCTTGCATCTTCAAGAATGTCTGTAATGTGTATTTTCGTTGGGATGTGGAAATACCCCTTTGCGAGCCATTTCCACTCCAAGAAGATACTTCAAAGGGTCGAGGTCCTTGATTAAAAAATTCTTGTGCAAAAGTTGTTTAAGATCGTGTATTGCAGCATCATCATTGCATGTAATTATCATGTCAACATAAATCACAACAGCGGTGAATGAGCTTCCCCTTACCTTAATGAACAAGAAATAATCTTCCATTGATTGTTTGAAACCATCCCATCAAATAGTGCGAGAAAACTTGTGAAATTAGTTTCCAGAGGCTTGTTTTGTAAATTCAGAGCATAAAACAACAATTTGTTCTGTCTATTTTTCCTTATTGTTTTCTACATTGCATTGTAGTTATATTTACAAATACATGAACCGAAAGAAAACCACCACAAGCACCCACATTGTGCTCCTATACACGGAATAATCACCCATGCACTGAAACTGAATACAATACTGAAACTGAATAACCACCCACTCACGCTTAATATGTTTTAAGCCATACAGTGACTTCTGAAGTCAGCATACTAAGTTGCCCCTCCTGTCAATGAAGGTTGTGGGGAGCCAACATGTAAACCTCGTCATCCAAGTCACCACACAAGAATGCATTTTGGATGTCAATTTGATGAAGGGAACATTGTGGGATAGATGTAATGGCATTGAGACATTTGATTGGTGCAAAGTTTTCTATATAATCCAAGCCTTCTCGTTGTGTGTATCCCTTGGCAACCAACCGCGTTTTGTAGTGCTTGACGGAGCCATCGGAGATGTATTTGATCTTATAGATCCATTTGCGAGTTATAACCCATGAGTTATTTTGTTCGAGGGTTGTGAGTTATGCTTGCATTGCTTTTCGCCATATGGGGTCTAAATGTGCCTCTTCATAAGATTTAGGTCCCACGCCACTGAAAATACTTTGTGAACGGTGAGATGGTGATAAATGATTGGTAGAAATGAAATTGGAAATTGGGTGACAGGTACCTGAACTAGAATGTGACTGTACCAGGAGAGAAGTGGTGGCTTGATAGCATTCAAAGTCCTTAATGTTGGTCAGCGGCACGCTCGCCTTAAAAAAAAATGTGACTGTTGACGGGCTCCTGTACCACGTCATGGTTCGAATAGGATGGGGGTTGGGTTTGTTGTGATTATAGAGTCATGTATGTCAAGACCAAGGGATGGTTGTTGAAACTTTGGGCAGTTAAACACAAGACAAAACATTAGACATGGTTAGACACAAGACACAACAGATCCAACTGTTCTTTTGAATTCAAACAATTGTAACTGATCACAAGAATCAGCAGTCACAACCGTTCATTGCAAGTTCTATAAAATCTCAACTTTCATTCCACAAAACTCATTAGTTTTCGAACTCTTTTTTTCATTCAAAACTCTGAGAGAATACACACATTGAAGTTCAAGATAGAATCCAAGGCAACACTGCTAGCCTTACGGGGGTATTCAATTATGGATTTTAATATACTGTGAAAGTATTTAAATCTCATGGATTTTAAAATATTTCAAAGGAGTTTACAAAATCTACTGAAATTTGATAGTTTTTAAATGACTGGATTTTGTGGATTTTGATGGATTTTTATTATTGGATTTTCTGAATTTTATAAAGGATTGTTATGGATTTCAATTGATTCTTATAAATTTCTGTAAATTCTTATGAATATGCTACTAATCATAGGAAGTTATGAAATAACGTCACTTACATTGTTATCCATGTCAACACAAACCATAAAACATCCCTTAAATATCAATAAAACAATCGTTTGTATGCTACGTGAATTTTACTTCAAATTAAAAAAAAAATTTCAAATACATTGAATATGGTCCAAAAGTAATACAAATAACTAATTTTCTTTTGAAAAGAAGAAACAATGCAAATAATTATTCAATAAAAAATAAATACATAAATAAGAAAAATCATTCTATTTATTTCTCATCGTTGACTCCTGACACTCACAGCATCTCCCCACATATCTGAAGCTATAGTTGCTCTCCATTCATTAGCCTTCTCTCGTTGTTGATCTTGGGTTTGAAATTTTTTTTTCTTCTTCCGATGGTGATGAAGGCTCGTCGTCTTCTTCAATTGGAAATTCATAAGAACGACACTCTTTACGAAGAAAATTGTGCAATGCTACACACGCTAGCACTAGCTCCACTTGTGTTTTATATGGAAATGAAGGCACAGACTTAAAAATTGTAAATCGTGATTTAAATATACCAAATATCCTCTCAATTACGTTTCTCAATGACGCATGACGAAGATTGAACAACTCAGTTGGATTTTCGGGATCGCGACCATGACTAGCAAAATCTTGAAGATGATATCGAACACCTCGAAATGGAGCTAAAAAATTGGGACGATTTGCAAATCCACAATCATCTAAGACATATTTTCCTGAAAATTCATCACACATACAATTAGAATATCAAATAATAAACACACACACATATAATATAGAATAAAAGAAATAAATATGTACCTTGTGGGACATGAAGTTTGTTACTACTCCTTGACAAAACATCATTTAACACTTTAGAATCATTTGTTGAACCTTCCCATGCCCTTAGAATGTATATGAATTCCAAATCAAAGTTACAAGCAGCTAATACATTTTGTTATATATTTCCGTGTTGATCACGATAACTAGCAACTTCACGCCCTATTACCATTGCATGTATGTGTGTGCCATAAATAGCTCCGATGCAATCCTAAAATAAATTCAAGATTTCACAAAAATAACAAAAAAAAAAATAACAATAACAGTAAAAAAAATTTAGTACTTACCTTAAAGTAAAGGTAAAATCGTGTACTCTCCAATATTTTAACTGACATTGTGGATCTAGGTTTGGCCATCATCTCTGGTGCTATTGTGTTTAAGGCCATGAGAACTTTATTGAAATTTTTGCTTGTTGTGAAATGTGATCTCCTAAATGTGTCTTCAGTTTGACAATATCGAGAATTTTGACCAACAGTAAGCAAAAATGTTGCAAGCATTTCTTCAACACATATGAATCTTGTCTTTCATATTTGCTTTCTCTCTAACAATATTACATAGCTTCATAAACACACCAGGATACATACGATATAACTGCCGAAAGTGTTGAAGATCCTCACTTAATACTTTATGTATATAATTGTATCCAGTTCTTGTAATTGGTCGTCGGATTAGACATTCAACACGTTCAACATGGTCGTCCTTTATTATAATCAATAATGCATTTAAAACTTTAGTAGTTGCTTCAATTGCCATCATTAACAACTTTATGGTTTCATAATACATTTCCTCCAATTCTTCGTCTTCCATTTGAGACATTATAAAATCACCTAAATAAATGAATCGCTTAATTAGAAATAAAAATCAACATACACATTTTTATGTATAGCCAAGACAAAATTGAGTAAACTAACACTGAAAAATAAATAATATCACCTAATTACACATAAATAAAAGTATAATATTAAAACAAACAAGTCTTAACATTGACCAAATTCTTAAACACAATATCCAATAAAAAAATCTTAACCAAAATTCCAAACATAAGATAAAAACATTAATAGTTTCAAGACACTCAAAAATGTTAAACATTATACCAAATAACCATACTCATTCCATATTGTACTGTATCCACGCCAAACGTTCTTCAAGTGACATTTTCACAAATGCGTCTTTCATTCCCAACTTATTAACCAATTCAAGTGCTTTGAAACGAGCATGATTATCCATGTTTGGAATCTCTTTGATACAATTTCAAATGTTGTTTTTTTCTCTATCATGTTCTCTTTTTTCATTAGGCCGTGTATTCCTTGAATTTCACTGGCAATTGTATTAATTGAATCCATGCCAGCACAAACTTTTTCTAGAAGATCAGCTCGAGTGGCGGTCTCAGTTGGGGTACCATATGTTTGATACTCTGTTCTAGCTTTCTTTCTTGGAAGAAGCTTTTCAGTAGGGGCCTCCAAATTTGTATCTAGGAAATGTGGTGAAGTATAATCACTAAGTGACAGAGTTTGGTATGAGGTATTGTAAACCTCATTGTTATCGTCAAACATGTTCTCATTTTGTTCAAGTCCATATGTTCTAGCATCGGTACCATCGCCCAATCCAAGTGCATTTTCCAACAGCTGTCCCATTGCCAAAAATAATTTGCAAATCCTCATAATCTTCAAATGTTCCATTGCAAAGATTTTTCATGTTTGGATGGGATTGTTAAAAAAAGAACAAAAAATATATTATTAATATTATGAAGGTGTAATTTATCAATATAAAATAAAATTAAACATAAATAAAATATCACCTTAAAGTAGTTTTTCCATACTTCATTATCAGCCGTGAACTTCTTTGAGACAGCGTCCCATCCAAATCCAGAACTATAGCGCAAAAAATCAGCAAAAGTTTGATATTGGTTCTTAAACCATTTCATTCGGTTCTAATAGTGTTTATAGGTTTTTGGCGCCCTATCTTTTCATTGAGAATTGGAAGTATCTTGGTTTCTACTGTCTGAGTTCTTATCGCACCACTAGCATCACGGCAACCATGTTTGATGCCTTCAACAAGTAGTCCTAACAACATTTTGCTCTCTTGCAAGGTCCACTGGTTATATTGCCCATTTCCTTGTTTTTACACTACACCAAAAACACCCATTAGCAACGGTTTTAAACCGTGGGTGTAACCCATTGTCACGGCTTAGAGCCGTGGGCTGTAGAGGCGTCGCTAAATCCCCAGTAACGGCTAAAAACAGTGGCAAAAATATTAGCAACGGTTTTATCTCGAGGATGGTTGATGATTTAGCCACGGTTATAAACCGTTGCAACAATCTTAGCCACGGTTCTAAGCCGTGGCCAGGAGTAGTAACGGCTTAAAACCGTTGCAAGTATGGCCACGGTTCTAAACCTTTGCAATAGCTTTAGCAACGGTTTTAAGCTGTGGCCAGTACTAGCCACGGTTATAAGCCGTGGCCAGTACTAGCCACGGTTATAAGCCGTGGCAAGGTAGCCACGGTTTTTGGCAGTTGCAATAATTAGCCACGGTTTTAAGCCGTGGCAAATATATATATATATATTTTTTTTTTCTAAATGGATTGAAATGAATGCCATTCTTCTTCTTCTTTTGTTTTGGTTGATAGTAAAGAAAATCAGTGCCATAGTGTCATTAAAGAACAAGTAGAGAGCATGTTCATTAAAAAAGCTAATAATCTTCTTAACTAATTAACATGTTCACCTTAGAAAGGTTCAAGTACAAAACACTCATCATTAGCTGCAAATTAAAACTATCGAGTCTGAAGGCATTAGAATGACACTCCTAATATTTAGCACATTGTTTACAGGCTTTCCAGAGTTTAACATGACCAAGAATGAAATGTCCAACTACCTTGGCACGAATATGTGTTTTGTCGGTCAAATGGGGGTACCATACAACAATATGGTTATCCTATCTATAATGGATGACTGTCAAACTTCCCTACTAATCGAAGAGCCCTTCGTCATGCCAGATATAAACTAAAAAATCAACCATTTCCTGCACAATTTCAATCAATATCATCATGTCTTGAACATGTCCTTAAATGAGATGAGTGCCAATGAAATGTCATTAAAAGAACTTACAGGTAATGGAATTTTCTGAGGGAAAGGATCATTAGTCGACAGCAGATGTTCATAAGTCATCGACCGGCTACATGAAAGAACTAACAGTTATTTTCATGGTATATTTGGGTAAACCAATGTGTTTATAATAAGAAGAGTAACATGTCAACCATTACCTTACCTGTACGACCTTGAAAATAGCATCCAGAAGCTGAACAAAGCTTTCAGAGGAAAGGTTTCTTAATTTGCTAGCAAGTGACGAGCCTACCTCTGAATAACAACATAAGCAGATCGATTATGAGGCAGCACAAAGAATTACTTCAGCTGCCAATGGTACAACATTTGACCAAATTCAAAGACAGTAGAGAGAGTACGTTGAATGATACCATCGACATCCACACTCCTTTCTCCTGTCATCAAACCAGAGTCCAGTGGCCGGGTTATTACTATATAAATAAATAAACTAAAGCCTTACCGTTCTGAGTAGTCCAACAATTGTGGGAAGAAGACGATCACGAAATCTAGAGGTTTCTTCGTCATCCAACTTAACCTGCGAAGAGAAAAACAACAGTTAACAAACAGATTTCCAATAACTAAAAGTATTTATGAAAGATGAGCCATAATGGACATGAGAATAGAAGTAATTGAAATATGAATAATAATTGACAACAGGATATTCCAAGAACATTCTCGTAACCCTATAGGAAGTGCTCTCTTTGATTGGTTTTGTACTCACTCTGCTGTGTCTTAATAAGTTGATTCAGCCCATAACTATTCTAATTCTTTGTTATTGTTTTACTAAATTTTATCTTTATGATCAACACAAAAAAATATGGTGATCAAAACATTCCAGATAACTTGCAATGCTGGCAACCATCCTGCCAAAACAAACAGCCACGTCCCCATAAAGTGAAAAAAACAGGAGAGGGTTATGGTTGTACCACATCACTATCTTCAAGGGGTGGAAGCTCCCTGAGAAGGATAGAATCCACTGTTGCTAGATCTTGTGACCAACCAAGGTTGTCAATAAAACAATTGAATGGTCACTACCTTCATCTTAGCTAGTAAGAAAGACAAGGGAATATAAGATCACTACCTTCATCTTGGCTTCATCCCAGGTTAATCCACTTCCCTTGCCTAAGACCTCTCCTCCAATTACCACCTAAATAAATGGTCGAAATTTACAATAGTGTATGGAGAAAGGAGACCCATAAATGCATGAGCTGATAATAATAATCTTTTCATCTTGATATCATTAAAACAGGTCATATGTAGATGAAGTTTCAACATAAATATTTAGAGAATATAGGCAATTTAACAAAAAAGGTTACTGGTGTAAGCCGATTGACAAACTGTTGATTGTCTCTAGGAACATACTACTTTCTGGAAATCTCAAACAATTTGTTAAAACTGAAGAAATGTGATCACTTACACGAAAAACCTTTTCAAATGTTGTTTTTCCTTCCTTCACAAGTCGAGCTCCAGCATAGAAACTAGTTGCATAGGCAGAAAACAGAAAGAAAAAGGAGAGTCCATAATTGGTCCCATTAATTAATCCTAGTTTTATCCCAGCCTTCTCTGGACCTTGACATTTCTTTCCATATAGTGCAATGACTTTCTCTTCAGAACAGAAAGAAGTAACTGTTCTTATATTCCTAATAGCATTGTTGGCAACTTGACTTGCTTCCTCATACATTATCTACATCCATGAATCCAATAATCAGTATGGAAATTGCAAAGTAGCGTAAATATACAATTTCCACCTTTTCAAATGACATTGACCTAATCCTTCTTATCAACCTGCTTCCTGCAATGCCGAAGAAGAATGACTGTCCTAAAGTAGCTATCCATGCTACAATGCCAAGGATGATGAGCATCCACATCCAAAGCCTTGCACTCTCTCTTAGCTTCGACAGTGGCTCATAAAACATGCGAATTGTTCTAAAAAAGACAAATCCAAAAACAGGAAGTATAGATCCCTTGATAACAGTAGAAACACTCCCAACAATCAGCACTAGGAGCTCAGGTTTGTTAAGACAGGCAAGGCGATAAATAGGCTGCACCCATGACATTGTGTAGTTCATGTAAGATCTTAGACATAATACTATGAACATATCCATAAGGCTCTTACCTTTTTCAGCAATCCTTCCTTGACAAACAACAGCTATCACATCAGAATTCCTCACTGTGATCAAGCGATGGGCAACAATAATGGTGGTTCTATTAATCATGATCCTATCCAGTGCATCCTACACAATCCGTTCTGACTCTGCATCAAGTCGCTTGTTGCTTCATCAAGAAGAAAAATTCTTGGATATGTAAGAATTGCTCTAGCTATGGCAACTCTTTGTTTCTGTCCTCCTGAAAGCTGGCTTCCAGATTCCCCAACCATTGTGTCAAGTCCCTGAGTACATAGTCATGAATTCCAAAGTTAGGTGACCTTTTTGTAAAAGTCTGCATTTCACCATAAATTGGTGCTTGTGGGATAAAAGTACTTGACACTATAAATGTTGACAGAGTTTGCACTATCAATGTATGTCTTCTACTCAGTAATTTCAGGGAGTTTGTAAGGTTGAATAAGTTCGATATTGCGAATGTTGATGGAAGAAAGAAAAGGAATAAATTTAGGGAAACACCAAATTTTGGTATTTATTTGATTGTTTTTAGTAAAAAAAAAAAAAAAGGTTTACTATCACTAACTTCTGGATTCATTATAAAGGAATTAGTCCAGTTAAACTAATATAAGATAATAGTAGAGAACCTGAGGCATTTTGTCTATGAATATGGAAGCATTGGCAAGCTCAGCAGCAGCTTGGATTTCTTCTAGACTTGAGTCATCTTTACCATATGCTATGTTATCTTTGATACTAGCAGCAAAGAGAATGGGTTCTTGGCTGACAAGTCTGATTTTCTGCCTGATCCATCGTAGCTGGAACTCCTTTAGGTTTATATCATCAATAAGAATGTCACCAGCTTGTGGGTCATAAAACCTTTCTATTAGACTGATCACTATTGACTTACCACTTCCACTCTTTCCAACCAAAGCTGCGGTTGTACCACTGGGTATGGACAAAGAAAATCCAGACAATATTTGCTCCTCTGGTCTAGATGGGTAACTGAAATAAACATCTCGTAGTTCAATATCTCCACAAATGTCATCCAATTTAAGCTCACCCTTGTCAAATGGATCTATAACTGGCTTCCTATTAATCGTTTCAAACATATTGAAAGCTGCAGCCCGGCCTGCTGCAAAAGCTCTCATGCATGGAGATGCATCACCTAGAGACCTGAAATGTTTCAGGGTCACTCATGTATGAGCAACTACAACTTTCAAATGGTCATCATACTATACCATACAATAGATACAATATTTATGAATGTTAAATGATGTTTGAAGTGTTTGATAGAAAAACTAAGGTGAACTAAGATGGTTTGGGTATTCTAGTGAGTATTTGCACAATAGGGTAAAAAAAACTGCTTGACTAAGAAAATATGGGCCAAATAAGTTATGAAATTCTAAAAAAAAAAATTTAATAAATTAGTAAATATAAGATTTGACCATGGATTTCATACATCTCGATGATAAGCAATAAATCCAATAGCCTCCTTTCCACCTTATGGAAAAGTACGTGACCGGGTTAAACATAGCAATAAGCCAGGATTAATATGTCAAGTTTCTTTCACACAGTTGGATACTGTTACTGAAAGCTTCTAAGTCGGTCAGAGAATGGATCTATCTATTGGAGTTTAGGGAGATCCTTTATGCACAACTAATGCAGCTGCAAGAAGGGAAGAGAGCACATCTTTGCCAAGTTTAAGATGAAAGTCGAGAGAAGATGTTCGTCTTTCAACAGATGGTAGGGAAAGAAATACATCTGATAGGGAGAAAAGTGCGACTCTATTACCCAGATCGACATTACTTATGCAATTGTGTTAGCCAATTCATGCAAAAACCCAGGAAACCTTGAGTCAAAAGGAGTCTCAACTCTGAATGATGTCTAGATACTTGGAGTAGTCCATAAGGTGCTTATATAATTTTGCAGACTTATAATACAATTAATAAGAGGGATGTGGCTTTTGAAAATTGAGCAGAATGTAGGAACTTACTTGGAGCTGGTTACAATGGCAAAAACAATATTAATCACATCTCCACCAGTATATCCCTTTTTCAGTAACATCAGCGAACCGAACCACACGGCCATCGCATAGCTGCAGAATACAATTAACATAACCAAGCCGAGACCTACTCCTGCTGCAAAGGCCTCTTGGACACTAGTACGATAAGCAGTCTTTAGAGACTTGTTGTATTTATCTATAGCCCGTCTTTCCCCAGTAAATGATGCAATCTGTGAACAACATTGTCACTCAAATTTTGGAAATTTTGGAAAACAAATCTCAGCTGGACGTGTACTATACCGTTTTAATCGAGCAGATTGTTTGTTCCATGACTGTTGCTGTTTGATTGTAAGAAGCTTGACCACGAGTTGCAAATTTTTTTTATAATCACAAACAAGAATGCCCCACAAAGCACAAGAAAAGGGACAGTGGATATCATAACCAGAGCAAGAAGCCAGCCCCGAATAAATGCTACCGCAAAGCCGCCTATAAATGCCGAAATGAGTTTAATTGACTTGCCAGCCTTAATATGGAAAGAAGTTAAAAAGTGTAAAACATGAACTGAGTAGCAAAAAAAATTGCACAGGAAAGATCAACACACGCATCAAGAAAATTGTCATGTTTGAAGGATAATTAAGGACATGATAACACCTTTTCACCCATGGCATCTTGAATGACAACAATGTCCCCTGACATCCTCCCTATCACCTCTCCTGCATCTATTTCCATGTCAAAGAATGCGATATCTTGTCGCAGTATGGCTTTCAAGTACAAATTCCTCAGTCGTGCGGACTGCCTTTCCCCTGTAACCATCCAGCAAACTAGCTCTAACAAAAAAACAAGAATGTGATAACCCTTTGTTGACAAGCTTTCAACAAGTTTTCTATTGTCTATGTGACAAGAAAATGATTTTGTATATCAACCAAAGATGCAAACATAGTATACTTACGGAAGAATGATGCAACTGCAGATCCAACGCCCAGATAAACAAATCTCAGACATACCTGAGAAGACGATAATGCAAATAAAACATAATGAAGTTACCGTTCAAACACCACTAAAAGTCCGGAAATGGATCAACCCATTCCTTATTGGTTTTTTAGATGCTTCATTGGCTACAACAAAGACAAAGAATGATAGTATCGAGTACTTCACATGGCAGTAACTAATTAAGCATACTAATGAAAGTAATTGCATCTAACGATCTACATTTTTTTTCTGAATCAGAAATTCACCCTTAAAACTAACACGATGAGATGAATATTAAAATGAATGGAAGCATATAGTAATTTTTGAACTAGTTTAGAAGTTCATGTACCTTTGAAACTTCATGAACAATGTTATTGTTATCTGCAGTTACTCCAAAGGTGTTAATTAGTTCCCCAAGGAGAAGTGTCATAATAGGGGTAGAAATTCCATTCACAATAGCAGAACTTGCTCCCAGAATGATCAATACAACGTCCAACGGATCAGAATATATGAGAAACTTATTAATTGCAAATAAAGTTCAAAACATTACTTTCAAGAATGTGGCAAATGCATATAAGTGTGTTAACAAGTCCTTAAAGGAAAAGAACGGGGGTGGCGATCAACTACTGCGAATATGAAAGATGTTTTAACCAGATGAATGACTTCAATAAATAGTTTTATGTTGGTGCACCGTGTCAATTGAGATGCTGGCGATAAATCCATGTGAACAAAATAAGATCATACTTTGGAGGAGAGAGAGGAGTCACAAAATTCGATATCTTTCAAAGTCTCTCACCAATATCACTAAGCAATCGCCACATTATGAATAGCAACGATTTCAAAGTAATATTACTTGTGTGGAGGCTCTTACACTTTACTAACAGAATAAAATAAACTCATCATTAGCAATATAGTTTTTAGAATTGATTCAAAATAAATTACAAGAACAAGGAAAGAACAATGTGCCACTAATTTCGTAACATATTCTTCATAAAGAAAGCATACAACTGATACGACACGTGCATACACACAAATATCATAGACAGAAAATGACTGTATACATGTTTTTTGTAGCAGAAAAAAGGAAAACAATAGGCACTATCGAAAGAACAAACATGTACGGAACAATAGACCAAAATAAAATTCAATCAATTTACTAACATTACAAAATCAGAATGTTGAATTCAGCGAAAACCAGAAAAATGTTTAAGTCGCATGGTTTCACCAAACCAAGGCCCAAAAAATGAAAAACAAAATTTTACCTTCCTCAGTTTTTGGGTTTCCTTAATATTGACTTGGCAACATGGTTCCTTTATTATCTTAGTTTCCAGGATAGGAACATGGGTAAATCCTATGATTCTTGTAGATTTTAAGTTGCTTATAAAGAAAGAAGGATTTAGGAGTATAGCAAATTATACTTGTCCAAGCCCTTGTGTAGAAGACTATCTGAACTGTTGTTGTGCAAGGAGCTGTTGTTGATGAGGTAACTGCATCATTTTCTGTCTTTGTTGTTGTTGTTGCTGTGTCAATCAGAAGCATCCTGAACGTCAATTATCGCATTAGACTCTTAATCAAGTGGTTCCCAAAAAATTTCATGTGAACATAACAGGCACCAAATTCCAAATATAGCATTATAGTTATATAAGAATTAGCATACATCATCATCATCATCATCATCATCATCAAGTATTGAACAAGCATAACTATTATGACAAGCCAGTTTGCATATGATGGAAAATACATCTTAACTAACTAAGCATATGATGGAATGTTGAGATCCTAAAGCTTTTTTAAGGCATTGGAATGCGTCATTAAAATGTTTGATTCTCTCAATACAAAATTAACTTGTTAAAATGTTTCAACTTCTTAAAAATAATTCCTTTTTATTCTTGAGCATGCAGTGCAACAATTTTGTGCAAAACCAGACTGGAAAGCTTAGATCTAAAGCTGATTGCCAAAAAAACTATGCATCAAAAGGGTAAATCAGTAGTGTAACATAAAACCATTCAAATATCTGTTTACCTTAATTTATTTTGCTTCACCTCCCTTCACTTTCTTTAGGCTAATAACTATCTTAAACAAGTCCCCAAAGCCCATATCTGTTAATCACGATGTTAGATAACTTTACAGAAATGTCAATTCTATGGTACTTGGAAAATAAACTTCAAATTTAACAAATGTGGCAGCTGTGACCATCAAATTGTTCAAATACCATACCTTTCATGTGTTTGTGAACTTCAAAGAGACAAATGGATCTTCCTAAATGGTAAATGCATTTTCCTAAAATAAAAAAAAAACGACTGAAAAAAGAAAGGGAGTGCAGTTTGTAAGAGATTTACCAATTGAAACTAGAGCTCCTAAGGGAACCACCATAGTTTGTTCACATTAATCATATTTCTATTATTCTATTTTATTCAGGATACACTTCGAAGTTTATGTGATCTCCTTTCATTTGTCACACTGATAGTACTCTTTGACCCATTTCATGAAACACCTTCCTAATGTCATTCTTGATTCTTTTTATTCAAAACCAACTTCAACATCAAATCATTTCTATCGAGTTTCCCAAATCAAGATTTAGCAAAGTGATTCAGAGCAGTTCCATACTTCAGTGATTATCAAAACAGAGTCTATAGATCAGAAAAAACATATACCAATGCCTCAATGAAGATTATAGACACAAACAGATATTGAGTGCACAGGTAAGAAAGCTCCTAAGGGAACTACTGTAATTTGTTCCTATTATACTTATTTCTATTCAGTTATCCTATTTCATTCAGACTGACTTGTCCTCGGCCATTTCATCAAACGACTTTATAATATTATTCTTGATTCTTATCTAAAACCAACTTCAATATCGAATCAACATCCATCAAAATTCCCAAATCAAGATTGAAATAGCAAAATGATTCAAAGCAACTACATACTTCATTGACTTCAACTTCCTTCAGAACTGAGTCCATTAGATCAAAAGAAATACATACCAATGTCATAGTGAAGATCACATACACACACAGACATTGATTGCTTGCATAGACAATTGACTTCATCTAAACTATTTTTCAATACCCAGATCTCTATTTTCAAAAAACCCATCTCAAATCCAACAAATATAAGCATGGGTACACTTGAAACACAAATAAACACCACAAAATATAACAAATCAACACAAACACACCCACCATGAAGGGGAAACAAAAAAGTAGAGAATCAGTAAATTGAATGCACTTACCACAAACAAAAGATCAGTTTTTTGCAACCAAGTTGAATTTCTGGCCTTCAAATCAGTATCCAATGGACCAACTTCTTCAAAGTTTCCAATCCCAACTTCTGAAGCACCCAACTTAGTAGAATCAGTACCCTAGATCAGAAGATAAAACACATCAAAAAATTAACAAAATCATCAAATACAAACACTATGCTCTTGTGCATAGAAATCAAGCGAGGCGAGGTGACGACGAGAGGTGAGGTGATGGTGAGAGAAGAGCGATAGAAATCAGGCGAGGCGAGGTGACGGCGAGATGAGAAATGAGGTGGGAGAGCTACGTTTGTGTGAGGGAGAGTTGGGTTTGAGGGAGGAGATGAAATCGTGAGCCAAAACAGCGAGGTCGCCCTCCCACTCGCGAAAGTTGGGGGGAGATGGAGCAGGAACTCAAAGCGGGAACCAAAAAAAAATTTCGCTGAGAAATCAAATAGACTTCTCCACACATTCACGTGCAAAACACGTGCAATGTAGCAACGGTTTTAAGCCGTTGGGCACTATAGCCACGGTTTTTAGCCGTGGCAAACACACCAACGGTTCAGAACCGTGGCCAAGCCTTTTTTTAGCCACGATTTTAAGCCGTTGGCCATTATAGCCACGGTTTTGGCCGTGGCAAATACACCAACGGTTTAGAGCCGTGGCCACTTCTGTGTAGCTAATCAAACCTTTTGGTGTAGTGTGAATCTACCATTTATGATGCTACTAGATAACAAATTTCAAAGATTTTAACATAAATCACAAATTAGGTAATTTCAATATTATTACAGAATATATAATAAAATTATGTGTTCATTCATTGAGAAAAGAAGACCAACAAATCTTTGTCAAGACCAACAAATCTTTGACAAGTAAGATGAAATCTTGCAAGTATGATTTTCTCCTCCTAACTAGAATCCCCTCCTCGTTTGAATCATTTACTTTTCTTTTCTTAAGAAAGGAGTATAATATATAAATGACATCAAAATCTAAGGGGGGAACTCAAGCGAAAGATAAGAGAGAGGGTACTGGGTGGGTTTGTTGTTTGTTTGGTACAAACACAGAGCATTACTAACAGAGATTGTGAAGTCGGGGACTCACATAGGTGCCTTTTCAGTGTGGCAGCTTCTCTTTTTGGACTATTAATTCCCTCTTTGTTCTCTTCTCTTCATCTCACATTAAATTGCACAAACCCCTTTCTCTCTTTCTTTTGTTTTTCTTCTTTTTATTTTCTTACCACTGTTTACACTCTCGTTTTCTTAAAAGATTTCTAGTATTGGATTGTTGATTCGGGTCTCTCTCTTTAATGTCCATATCTCACCTAAAAAATAGACCCCCATCTTGGGTTTGTCTTTTCTCTCTTGGTTTCTTGGTTCAACTTCATTTTTTGGGAAGGGGTGAAAACAACTTCTTCCTTCCCCTGTTAGTTGGTTCTTGCAATTTGCAAGGGGATCTTTCAAACTAAAAGTTTTTCTATCTATCTAGAAATTCAATCCTTCTTCCTTTCATTCCTTTCACCCTCTATCAAACCATTACAACATACAAACACTAGTACAAACTTGAAACAAACAACCAATCAGCTCATGGTGGTTAACCACCGAAACCAAAAAGATCAGCTCTCAGTGTCACCATTTATTGGCTCAATCGCCATGGTGGTTAACCACCAAAGATTAGCTCATGGTGATTAACCACCAAAACCCGAAAGATCGCTGCTTCACTTGAGGAGCAGAACGCCACATCTCTACTTCGCGTCCCTCGAGCCACTCGAGATGTCATTCGTCTCCTTGACGATGCTTTCTCTCTCTAATCATCCGTTTCTGGTCATCATTAGGGTTCACTAATCACCGATCAACTCAACCAAGCTCTCCTTCTAGCTTGCACTCATCACCGATCAACTCCATCGGCTCCATAATGTGTGGCTCAAGAGGTGCTTTTGTACTGATTTGTGGTTTTATGATTTTGTGATTGTTGTTTCCCTTGTTATTCAATGGATGATTTTTTTTTGTCTTGAAAGTCAAGAAGTGCTTTTGTGATTGTGGTTTCCCTTGCTATTCAATGGAAAAGCTTCCTCCAAGTCATGTACTGATTGTTTATTTTTGTAGTATTTATTGGTTGATAGCTATTTGCATTTGAGAAAGAGACAGAGGTTGAAAAAAAATCCAGCGTGAAAAAACCTAAAAATAAAATGGAAACACGGCAAAGCAATACTTTTTTTTTGAACAGCACGAAAAATAAATATAAAAAAGTTGAAAACATACCTGAGACAGAACAAACTGGAGTCAAAGCAAAAACCCAAAACGCAGAGTGTGGGTGGGAGAGAGGAAGGAGAAATTGAAATTCGAGGGTAAGAGGCTGGATTTGAAAAGGGTTTTGATATTTATACCTTTCACACACAAATCCTTCAAAGTCCATCAAGTCAACAAATTCATCAAAATCCACTATTTTTTTAGTACCCCTTAATTTTGGTGGACTTTTGAAAAACATGAATTGAATACCTCCTGATTTTAATGGATTATAAAACAATCATTTAAAATCTGTATTTGAATACCCCTAGATTTACATGTATTTTTTTAAATCCTTAATTGAATACCCCGATATTTTAATGGATTTTAAAATCTTCTACAGTCTATTAAAATCCATAATTGAATACCCCCCTGGATTGAGAATTGTATCCTGCAGGGCAGGCGTCTACAAAGTAACAAGCAAGTGTGTAGGGACGTATTTTTGTCTTAGGACATTGCAAAAAGCATGCCTTTCTCAAGTAACAAGAAAGTTATTTCATTTTGTACTATTTCATTCCATACAAGCATCTGTTGATTTGATTATTATATGTTCAAGCCTTTCTCAAATAACAAAGTTAGTTCTTTCATTCTGTACTATTTCATTCCATACAAACATCTGTTGATTTGATTCTTATATGTTCATTCTCAAAAAACAAGCACCTGTTCATTCTTATATGTTTGATATAAATTTAATTCACGACATTAAGATTGATCTTTGCTAATATTCCCTTTTATTTTTCTAGCAATCTAAGACAAAAATATCTATGGACCAATCTGTGAATGTCGTAAAGACTACTCATCCTGAGAAACTAGAAAAGTTCAAAGGGGTTGATTTCAAGTGTTGGCAATAGAAAATGTTGTTTTATCTTACAGCCTTGAACTTGGGTCATGTGATTTCTCAAGAGAAACCTGTGGTAGAAAAACTTCCAATCTCAAAGGAAACTTTGAATGCAATAGATGCTTGGACACACAGTGAGTTTCTATGCAGAAACTATATTCTGAATGGACTAAACGATACTCTCTATGACGTGATTGTGACTTGCAAGACTGCAAAAGATTTATGGGAGTCATTAGAGAAGAAATATCTACAAGTGCAGGCAAATTCATCATTGACAAGTTTTTGAATTATAAGATGGTGGATAACAAGAAGATTCTCAACCAAGTTGAAGAACTTCAGATAATAATCCACAAACTGCATAGTGAAGGCATGGACCTTGATAAAAAGTTTTAAGTTGGTGCAATTATAGAAAAGCTTCTTCCATCCTGAAAAGATTTCAACAAACTTTAAAGCATCTGACTGAATATTTGTCAGTGGAGAAACTGGTTTTAAAGCTTTGAGTTGAAGAAGGAAATAGAATGACAGAAAAGCATGATGTCTCATTGTTTGAAGCCAAAACAAACATTGTGGAAGGAGACTTATCCAAGTCTAAGCCAAATTTTGAAAAAAAACATTCCAAAGGCAAGTTCCTAGCAAAGAATTCATCCTATACTCCAAAAGGGAAGAATTTCAAAACAAAAGGTGGGTGTTGGGTATGTGGGAAATTAGGCCATAGAGCAAAGGTTTGTCAGCACCGAAAATACCACAAGGTTGTTGGAAACCAAGGTAACAACAATCAAGCAAATGTGGTTGTCGACACTGAGTTGTTGTTGTGGATTTTAAGGTTAATATGATTAGATTGGTTGACACTGGTGAACAAGGCACATATGTGCTAACAGAAACTTATTCACTACCTACCAAGTAATTGAAAGATTTTATACATGGGAAATGCATCCACATCTGTTGTAAAAGGAAGAGGAAAAGTGATATTGAAACTCACTTCTAGAAAGCATTTGGCTCCCATTGATGTGCTGCACGTCCCTGCAATTTGAAAGAATTTGGTGTCTGGTCATATTTTTAGCAATAACGATTTTAAAATTATCTTTGAATCTGATAAATTAGTACTCACCAAGGGTGGGATATTTGTTGGAAAGTGTTATCTTGTTGACGGGCTCTTTAAACTCAATGTATTGCCAACTGATGGGTGTAATAATATAAATAAGGCTTCTACCTATTTGCTTGAGTTTATTGATTTATGGCATGCTAGATTAGGCCATGTGAATTATCGTCCTTTAAACAAAATTGCAAACTCAGGATTGTTACTGATGATACATAAAAACGGACACACCTTGAAGCCGTACATGTGTCATGATAATCTTGCGGAGCTACGACCTCAAGTGTCACGACCCGATCCACATGAAACAATATTGTCCACTCTGGGCCCAACCTAACTACCCGCACGGCTTTAAAACGTGTTGTGTCATGTAGATCCAAACTCGTACATATATATCACATTTCCATCCCACACCCAAGCGATGTGGGACTATAACACCGAGGTAGTCTGTCAGCCTCTGAGCCCGCCCACACTTGGTAGCCTGCTAGCCTCCTAAGCCCGCCCACACATGGAGCTGCCAGCCTCAGAGCCCGCCCACACAAGGTAGCCCGTCAGCCTCAGAGCCCACCCACTCAGGGTGTTACATCAAACGTCAGTCCAACACTGATTTGACTCAAGCGGTTCTAAGCCCACCCAACTGCGGTCCGCCAGGTGGACCCGAACTTTCACAACATGCTAGGCCCACACGTCTCACAACTATCTTCAATACCCGTAAGCCCTCTTCAAGAAAGTATCTCGAGGATCAGCTTCACACGGGTAACTACATCTATTCTCTGCTTCCAACTAGAAAGCCAACACTAGAGTATCTCCAACACAAGGAAACTCCCTTCTACGGATTGTTCTAGGATTGGAAACTATCTCCCGCGTATCTAAGAGCACGGAGCTAACATGAAACTTCCCTCCTACAGCACGACTCCTAATTATGGTGGGATCTCAACAAAGATCTCCTTCATAAACCACGCTTACAATGGCCTGATAGAACCAGAACTCCTTGCACTATAAATAAGACATGAAGTTGGTAAGCTAAGGTACGCTACAAATTCCATGTTACAACATTGCACCTTTCTCAGAGCCCTGTCTTACTTTAATATCAGAGTGCCATCCGCCACCCCACGATGGTCTGTGTCTCACGTGTATTACTTATGCAGGTCAGCGAAATTAGGTCAAAACAGGGAGCGAAAAAAGACTGCATCAGTTTGGCGTCGTCCGTGGGGATTACATAGTTCAAAACTTTACACTAATCGTCGTCTCCTATCAAAACCAGAGAGATGGTGACCACCAGGTCACGCAACAGCAAAAAACCAAGAGACACGTCCAACACTCAGGTTGTCCCTATACTACCTCATTCATTAGTTCCCGTTGTGCACGGGCAGCCGACTCACGCTCCCATGCAAACGACAGTAACCATGGACCCCATAATCAATGTGCAGGCATCTCAAATACAACAGATCGCTAAGGCGATGGAGACTCTTAAGCAACAAAATCCACCACCTGCTAACGGACACCAAGAGCAACACATACCTTTCTGCCTTTAAAAGATTATAGGGAGCAAGCGCAGGAAAGCCAGGTCCCCGCTAGTTCTCATTGGACTAAGGGAGGCTGCGCGACAAACGCTATGTTCACAGGCAAGACAGAGAGGCTCGGCCTTGGGAACCCCCTCCGCAAAGGAGCGCATGATCCGGACGTACTATATCGCCTTTTCGTCTCACCATTTGTGGACCGAATAATGAACGAGGGCCTTCCAAAGAATTTCACTCCCCCGAAGCTCGACTCCTACAACGGGACCACCGATCCTTTCGATCATCTGCACCATTACTAGCACGTAATGGCCCTCAAAGAAGGATCTGAGTCCGTCATGTGCATAACCTTTCCCACTAGTCTAAAAGGCCCAGCGCTGACATGGTTCGCAACCTTCCACCGAAGCTAATCGACTCCTTCAAAACATTGGCAAAGAAATTCCTGACACTTTTCATCGGGAGCCAGCACTTCAAAAATGGCCCTCACTACATACTCTCTTTAAGGCAGAGGTCTGGCAAGTTGCTCCGAGTGTATGTCACAAACTTCAACAATGAGTTGACCTTCATCGACGGGTGTAGCGACGATACAACCATGATGACCTTCACTGCTAGCCTTAGAAAGGGAAAGCTTTTCAAGGACCTCACCTTGGAGCCACCTCTAAACATGGCGGAGTTCCTTAGGAGCGTCCAGAGACACATCACCTTGGAGGAGTCAAGGACCACTAAAAGGGAAATCAAAGGCGATAGGAAGCCATCTTCTCTAAGGGACAAGAAGGAGGGAAATAGTAGTGAGGACGAGGAACAGAACAAAAGGAAGTGCAGCCACAATAGGTCGGACCCTGGTCATCCCAGACCGGAGAAATCATCCAACTACGTTGGATCCAGAGCCGTGACACCCCTAAACGCTAGCTTGTTAAACGTACTTAACTCCATGAAAGGCTGAAAGGAACTGAAGTGGCCCCAAAATGTGTGGAGACCCCTCCAAGCGCGACAACAGCAAATACAGCGCGTACCACAAGGAGGGCGGCCACAACACCAACTACTGCAAAAGTCTAAGGTATGAAGTTGAGTACTGGATCCACAAAGGCAAACTGAAAGAGTTCCTGAAGTTTGAGAAACCAACGGAACACACAAAGGACTAGGAGGATTTAGTTAAAGAAATAAATAAGGCGACTCCAGGGATAATCAATGTCCTTCATGTACAGGTCCCGCAACCGGACACTACTGGATATGCAGATGCAATCCGCGGATGAGGACATGCACATCTGTCACTCACAAGTTCAGAACTCAATTCCAACTTTGACTTTCACAGACAAGGACCTTGATGGAGTCCTAGCACCGTAAAATGATGCCTTGTTCATCTCTGTTTCAATCGCAAAGTGGGAAGTAAAGAAAGCTCTGGTCGACGCAGGAAGTTCACTTAATATTTTGTTCTACAACGCGCTCCGTAGCATGGACCTCAAGGAGGAAAACCCGATGTCTTCAGAGGACCCGCTGATCGAATTCAGCACGGAGAAGTGCTTCCCCATTGGAAAGATAAGGTTGGCTACAGTAGCAAGAGAGTCGTAGCTAAGGAAAGTCCTAGTTATGGACTTCAAGGGGCTAGACGCACCGTCATCCTACAATTTCTTCCTGGGAAGACCTTGGCTCCACGAGATGAAAGCAGTGGTCTCCACCCTTCACCAGTGTGTTAAGTATACTGCTAATCACTCAGAAGGAACCATACGTGGAGACCAACCTACGTCACAAGGATGCCACTACGCCGTGTTGAAATTGATAAAGTGCTCCCAGATTCAGCTACATCATGCAAAGCATCCTGACCAGTGCAAGACCAAATGACGGTAGAGACATCACTTTCAAGCGCTACAGGAGCAACAAGCTCTTCCGCCCCGCGAGTCGACAAGGCCATGGCAAGCAGAAACACTTCCCCCATGATTTAATCGGCGCGGAGATCAACCCTCTACAAGGTTTACTCTTCAGTAACCTATGTATTGCCTCAACAGTCCGCCGAATGATTCGCGAGAGCAACCCGAATCCACTTCAAGGCCAGGATCAAATTTTCTCCGTCAACAGTTAGTTTCCTTTAATTTGTTTGTTTCCCTTTCCATAGTCAATATTGAATTTTAGTTCTTAAAGGACTTATGTGATTTTCAATCATTTAAGAAATAAAGGAAGAATTATGAAAAACAAACTCTATTGGTTATTGGAAAATGTAATAACGAACACCTTGAGGCATATACAAAAGTCTACATATTGCGAACGCTCTGAGGCAGATACAAAAGCCTACATATTGCAAACGCCCTGAGGCGGATACAAAGACTGAGCACTATAAGCGTCTGAATACAGTGGGAACTAAAGTAAAATACTCGCTTAGACAATTCTGCTATGGACAACGTCCGCCGAAGACTTGCAAACCCTCCGATTGTGAGCAACTGCAAATGATAGCAATGGTAAGATAATGGGAGATGCTCGATACCTTCCCATGATAAAAACGAAGTGGTAAAAGAGATTGAAAGACTAAGCAGTCAGATTGATCTGTCAAATCACCCTGGAAAAATCTCGTACTACAGCATTGTAGACCTCACAATAGGCTACTGATTTCCTCAAGAGTCATCCGACCCCCCTTCTAACTTTCTCAAATAAGTTGGAAGCAGGCAGATGAAGATGGCCACAAGCAGCGACGCAGCTACGGTCTCACAGTGCTATCAAGAGAGACTACTTTTTCCATATGCGATGGCCGGTGTGACTGAGAACTACAACACCCGGAGACATCGCACATTGACTAACACTTCGATGTACCATTGGTTAGCAGTGAGATTCGAGCACACGGCGGCAAAAATGGTACGGTGTAACACCAAGGCATCTCCCTTGGTAGGGAATCCATACTGCTTCTCCGCAATATGAGAAAAATTACGAGACCTCAGCTAATCAACTACGTGCCTGCCCATATCGAGTAACCACGCATAACATCAACCATTTCTATGCTTGATCGACACAAATGTCAGAACATTCGAAGACTCTAGAAATGGAGATTCAACTTCAGCCTTTGGAAAACCCAAAGCATTTTCCTCAGCCTTTGGAAAACAATAAAATATCTTCTTCAAGCAAGGACATTACATAAAATAAGTTATGCGAAAGATAGTGCCTACAACGATTGAAAAACACCATTATATAGACATGATGGTTCATCAAGCGGGCACTCAAACATTAACTGCCAAACATTAAATACCATACGGGAAACTGGAAGACGACGGTTCCCAAGGAAACTTCAAAGACTACGTCAATCAATTAATGGTGCTGCACACAACCCCATCAATTAATGGGAGTAATCTATACTCAACCGTCACGCAACCTACGTCGTACGCATGTCATCGCGCAATCTACGTCATACACACAGCGCACCATGCATGAAACCCTAGCCCTTCCTCTACGGACCCATGGGCTTAGCCTATTATTCAAACAATACTATGTCACGTGCTTGGCACGAGCACTAGAGATCCTAGTCAACCATGACATACAGATTATACAATTAGATCACCAGCTGATTTAAGGTAATATCATCCACTCCATGCAACATGCTGATGAATTAGGTTCGTACGCCCCCTAGCAGGTGAAACTTATATTTAAACCAAACAAGCTTAGTCAGCCGAGACTGATTATTATGGTTCATCCCGATACCTAGTCCTCTTAGCGCCGACGTCGACGATTTACGAATTGGGAGTCTAATCAGCGCTATCACGCCTGGTGAAGAAGACTTGCCAAGGATCATTGCTCCCTTCGCGGTCAATGATCTTCGAACCTAATCAGGTAAGCCTACCTGGTGACGACTAGCAACGAAAGCTTCTGATAAAAACCTAAACTTGTATCCCCCAATGCGAGGGTGTAGATAGTCTAAAAGGTGGGAGCCTAGTCAGTTCTAAACTTATTCTGATGGCTCGCCACAAGACCACTGTTTTTTAGCGTGGGCGCCAAATCACCAAATCTAGAATTGTAGTCCGCGCTGCGAGGGTGTAGATAGTCTAGAAGGTGGTAACCCAGTCAGCCATGACCAGATTCAGACGATTTTCCATGGGACCACTGCTTTTCAGGGTGGCCGTCAAACCCTCCCAAATTTGTTGCTTGGTGCACTCAGGTGTAGATAATTTGGATAGTGGGAGCTTAGTCAATCATGAACTGATTATGATGGCTTGCCACGGGACTACTACTTTTTAGCGTGGTTGCCAGACCTCTCTCGAATTCATAGCCGCCAGCTCGGGGACGGTGTAGATTTTTTGAAAGGTGGGATCCTAGTCAGTCCTGAACTAATTCCGACGGCTTGCCATGGGACCACTGCTTTTTAGCCTGGTCGCCAAACCTTTACTCCCCGAATCCGTAGTCCACTGCTCAGACATAAAAGATTTGAAAGGTGGAAGCCTAGTCAGTCCCGAACTGATTCCGACAGCTTTCCATGACAACCACTACTCTTCAGCCTAGTCGCCAAACCCCTACTCCTCGAACCTGTAGTCCATATGGCTCTGACATAAATAATTCATAAGGTGGAGACCTCAAGTAGCCAGCCACACGACCTCCGCTTCGCTTCAAAATTGCATACGCGAGAATGAATCTAGCTGAGTCAGCATCTTCACGCTCAAACGGACTGACAATCTAATGTTAAGTGAAGACCATTCACGCTGATACAATGATCGTACGACCAGTGCCCAGATAAAAGCTATTTAGGATGCCAAGCCGAGCTTACAGCTCCTGACTCGGCACGAATGCTCTTACATGCACGCTCGGCCATCACAACTCGCTCACAGTAGCAGCTAAACATACCTTGGGGATAGGGCACAGCTCAGATGACTCAACCCTATCTAACTGTTCATAACACCCCCAATACCGGACATGACTACACCGCGATGACCTCGAGCCATTCACAACACAAAGCTGTCAAGCTCTTTACCGTAGACAGGCCAGTTATCATCCTATTGATTCAACCAACCTATGCCAAAGCAAGATGACAAGGCGAAACGAAAAACATGCAATAAGGACAACTAGTACGGAACGGATAAAACTGTTTTCATTAATGATCAACGACAAAAAGAGTACAAACACACAAAGTTCACTCCTTATCAGAAGAAGGTACAAAAATGGAAGAGTTAAGCCTAATGGAAGAAAGAGCAGAAATTGCATCCACACACGTCGCGGCCTGGACATCAGGGCTAAAACTGTCTTCCTCGCCCGATGGCATCGAGGTAACAAACAGGTCCACGTACGACATCTTCTTATAACGACTGAGATCCCACTCCAGATGTTCTTCCTTCATTAGCGCCAGGAGCTCCAACTGTCCATGTACAACTCAACGGAACTCACATTTGTCTTGTTCCTAGCAAAACTCTTCTTCCCGCACCTCAAATAGCTAGAACTTTCAAGTCAGCACGTCGACCAAAGACTTCTATGTGGCCAGACTGCTCTTCACGACACTAAGTTCATGCTGCCCTAATTCGAGTTGGTCAACGACTTTCCTCATTTCTCGAGCATAGAACTCCACATCGGATTCCAACTGTTGGTTTTCAGTAACCCAGTTGGCTTCCTTCGAAGCACTCTCCTCAGCAAAATACAACAGTTCATAACTCGCCTTAGCCGCAGTTTCCTGCGCAACCTCGACTTCTCGGCGGATACGACTCAACTCCTGCCTAAGTTAATCCCTTTCGGACACCGCCTCTGTCAGATCACGCTCAAGGTTCTCTAGACGAGCCCTCTGAGCCTCAGCAGCCATGGTTGACCGATCTAACCGCTTCTCTTCTGCCTACTTTTTAAGCCGCTCAATTTCATGAAACACATCAGAATACAACATTTGCATATGCGAAAAGACACGCTCCAAGGTGTATACTCTCTCACGAGGCGCCGTAACTTTTGTCTCAGCAACGGCCGCGTGGCTCAAATGAGACATACCCATCATAAGGTACTTCAAGCCCTTATCTATGCACCCTTCCAACCAATCCTCATCGGGTTTTGGAGTGTGATCCATCATCCAGCTGTGATGTTTGCTTATATGCTTCCTCGAAGCATACTCTATGTCCACCTCTTGGTGCCAGATCGGTGACTCAGCTTCACAAAATCTGGTGCAAACAGGCTTATCCGTGCGCCCGAATGAAGCTTTCCCTGATCGGGAACTAAGCTGGCACCGCCCTTCACGGTAGCCACCGTCTTCAAGCTCTCTTTTGATGCCTTTCCCTTGTCAACAACAACAACCCTTTTTTGCGAAATGGCTCAATGGGATCCGGAGAAAGAGAAGGCAGCAAAATATCAAAAAGACCCTCCAACACCTCTAACTAAGGCCGAGAACAAGACGGTGAGCAACGCAGACTGCAAGAGACACGGCCGGTACCATGGCCATTACCAGGCAAAGAAAATATCTGGCGATCAGATTCTACCACCTCAGGCAAATCCTCACAAGAACCTTCTGTCGGAGTGGCCTCACGCAAATCAACAACAGCGGAAGTAGCCATTGCAACCCGCACAAGACAGTCGTTTAGAGCCTCGACCTGAGCGTTACTAAGGTTTGACTTGTCTACAACTCCTGCCAATCGCAGGTAATCCTTCTCCAAGCCAAAAACATCATTCTCCACCTCAACAGGTCTAGTAGACTGGCGTTCTCCCTTTACCGGAACAGGTCATGCCAAAGACAGACCGATTCTAATGCGAGACATCTTCCTCGCGAAGGAGGTAAGAGTCTTAGACAGCTCTTCCACATCATACATAGTAGAAGAATTGGACCCAGTAGCCTTCTTATTCTTGGAAGGGGTCCATCTTCCAATTTAATGCACGACTCTCGATACAGAATGGGGGCGACGTGACAGTTGTCCCACAACCCACTACGGATGAAGTTGGAAACCCTTATGACATCAACAACCTTTCTTTTCGCTAGGACGTAGAACTTATCCATGGTGTTTTGCTCTTGTGAGGTAAGAGGAGTAATGGGAAACCTTCCTGCAGAAAAATGCAAGTGATGGTTAATCGGCCCACTATCAAGCACATCAATGTCACAAAAAAAAAGATGAACTTACGAAGCAACCTGAACTGTCGATCGAGCGAAGGACCCTTGCATTGAAAGTACTTCAAATCTGCAGGGGCCAAGAAGCAGTACTTCTGCCATAACTTTAAATCATCAAGTAACTTAACAAAGAAATTTGAAAACCTCATTTTACAAACAACATTACTCTTTAGCCAAGGATAGGTCAGTAATTGAGTCACCCGCATAGTAACGCTAACGTCGGCCTCCTTAGCACTGTGCAGAATCATAAGGATGATCCTATATCCATTGGGCTCCAACTGAGCCGGAGGAATTCCTATAAGTCTAAGAACTCCCATATCACATCCAGAACCGGAAAATGCACTCCAGTTTGAAGCATCCCATGGTGCAAACAGATAAAACCAGCCGAAGGTGACATCGGTGTCTGGTCGCCCATCAAGAGATACAATGGCAGGTCCTCAGGGACCCCAAACTTCATACGGGTTTTGGCGAGACCAGGTTCGGACAACAATCGGTCTTCAAAAAATTCCAGGCCCTCGGTCAAGACATCGTCATCAAGAAGGTTTTCTTGAGCCATGAGGAAGATGAACAATCTTTTCTAATCAGTGCGGTAGCTTCAAAAGTGAAGAAAATTGAAGAATCGGACTCTACACAGCGGATGACTTAAATAAAGGTCGGCTTCCCGCCCCTTTTTCTACTGAACCATCGCACGTTCAATTAATGCAGTGTGTAGCTGAAGCAACGATTTAGACTCAATCATCATGAGCGACACATCCCTTTAAGAGATGATTTGGCGAACCGATGTGACGACCCACTAACTCTAGGGGAGTAGCTGATGATACATAAACATGGTCACACCCCAGAGTCGTACACGTGTCATGATAATCTCAAGGAACTACGACCTCAAGCGTCAGCCCAACACTGATCCTGCCCAAGCTATTTTAAGCCCGCCCAACTGCGGTCCGCCAGGAGAACCTGAACTCTTACAACATGTTAGGTCCACATGTCTCACATCTATCCTCAATACTTGTAAGACCTCTTTAGGCAAGTATCTCGTGAATCAACTTCAGATGGGCAACTACAACTACTCTCTGCTTCCATCTAGGAAGCAAACACCAAAGTATCTCCCACACAGGAAAACTCCCTTCTATGGATTGCTCTTGGATTGGGAACAATCTCTCGCGTATCTAGAAGCACAGACCTAACATGGAACTTCCCTTTTACAGCACGACTCCTAATTAAGAAGGGATCTCCACAAATATCTCCTTAATAAACTACGCCTACGATGGCCTGGTAGAACCAAAACTTCTTGCACTATAAATAAGACATGAGGTGGTAAGTTAATGTACACTACAAATTCCCTGTTACAACATTACACCTTCTTAGAGCCCTATCTAAATTTAGCATCGAAGTGTCATTGGCCACCTCGCGGTGGTCTGTGGCTCATGTGCGTTACTTGTGCAGGTCAGCGGGATTAGGTCAAAGCAGGGAGCATAAAAATACTGCATCAGTTACCAAAGTGCAATCCTAATACAGTGGATGCACATAAATGTGAAGTGTGCACAAAATATAAGTTTTTAAGACAATCTATCCAGTCAGTATAAAGATCTAATAAAGTGTTAGGCTTAATCAATACAGATCTTTGTGACTTTAAAACAACTCCATCTTGTGGAGGAAAGAATTATTACATATCATTAATAGATGATTGCATTAAATATTGTTATATATATTTAATACATAGCAAAGATGAAACCTTGAATATATTTAAAATATACAAGGCTGAAGTTGAAAAGGAACTTGACAAAAAAATAAAGATCATATGATCAGATAGAAGAGAGAATATGTTTCCAATGAATTTTCAGATTTTTATTCTTCTCATGGAATTGTTTATAAAACAACTACACCTTACACTACACAACAAAATGGAGTTGCAAAGCGTAAGAATAGTTCTGGAACTCCACATAATATGTGGGGTGATGCTTTATTTACTGCAAATTTTATCTTAACTAGAGTTCCCCATAAGAAGATTGATAAGTCTCCATATGAAGTTTGGAAAAGAAAAATCCATTCATATAAAAAGCTTAAAGTGTGGGGTTATTTCGCTAAAGTTCAAGTACCTCTTCCAAAGCGAAAACTTGGACAAAAAACTATAGATAGTGTATTTAATGGCTATGCTTCCAATAGTCCAGCGTATAGATTTTTGGTTTTCAAATCTGAGGTTGCTGACATACATGTAAATACAATAACAGAAAGTGTGATGCTAAGTTTTTTGAACATATCTTTCCATACAAGGAAGATAGAACCAACACTATAAATAAAAGAGCACATTGGCAGTAAGGTGGATCAAGCGTCATCATCTAGTATTTAGGAAAATGAACCTAGAAAAAGAAGTGAAAGGAAGAAGATCGCAAAAAATTTTGGACCTGATTTCTCGACATATTTAGCATAGGAAGAACAACAAACATATAAAGATGTTTTGTCATCTTCCGATACTATATTCTGGAAGGGAGCAATTAATAGTGAAATGGAATCCATTATGCAAAACAAAATATGATCATTGGTAGATTTACCTTTTGTTAATAGACCAATTGGATTTAAATGGATTTTAAAAATAAAATTAAAGCCCGATAGTACCATAGATAATTAAATTTAAGACTCGGTTAGTAGCCAAAGGATACCGTCAAAAGGAAATGCTCGATTTCTTTGACACTTATGCACCAGTTTCAAGAATCACTTCAATAAGGATGCTTATAGCAATTGCATCTGTCTATCACTAGGGGTTTAAGGCAAGGCGACCCTCTTTCCCCATTTCTTTTTATTATTGCCTCTGAAGTGTTGAGTAGGGGATTGAAAATAGCTTTTGAGAGTGGCAAAATAGGGTTTTATTACACTCCAAGGAATTGCAGTCCTATTTCCCACCTGCTGTATGCAGATGACACTTTGATATTTTTAAATGGCAAAAAGTCTTCATTCATGGGATGCATAGAGTTCCTGCGACGATATTATTCATCCTCGGGGCAGAAAATTAATGCGAGTAAAAGTTCTTTTACTTTGGATGACAAGGCAGCAGCCGAGCGCATTGTGGCTTTGACGAGTTGTACAGGTTTTCGATCTCACGTTGCGCCATTGAAATATTTGGGCGGGCCAGTGTTCCAAGGACGAGTTAAAATCTCATATTTTGAAGATCTAATTACTAAGATTCAAGCTCGTATTCAGGGATGGAAGGCAAAACTGTTATCTCCAGGAGGCAGATTAATCTTGATTAAACATGTCCTTAGCTCGATTCCTATTTATATCCTTAGTACCATGTGTGTACCAAGAAAAGTTTTATCACGGATTAACAGTTTGCTGGCGGACTTCTTTTGGGCGGATTGCGAGGGCCGACTAAAGAAAAAATGGGTGTCATAGGCTAAAATTTGTTTTCCACAAGCGGAAGAAGGTTTGGGTGTTAGAGATTTGACGGTAGTGATGGAGGCTTTTCGAATCAAGGCTCTTTGGAGACTTCTTACTTCAGACTCTTTATGGGCTACCTTTATGAGGTGCAAATACTGGCTACGAGGCGTTGCTTTGATTAGTCAACCTGTGAAAGGTGGGTCTTCTCCTTTCTTTAAAGAGATCATGCTTGGGCGACCTTTTCTTTTGAGTAACTTGCTTTGGCGTATTGGCATGGGGGATATCAGTTTTTTTGAGGAAAATTGGAACATGGTCGCTTCTTTCAAGAGATCGGCGGCTCTGGTTAATCATGGTCTTTGGCCTTCAGTTAGCGAAGTGATTTTGACAAATTTTGAACTGGTCCAACCCGATCTCAGAAACTTGGCGCGTGGCCATTTTGCTGATAGATTAAGTGGTAAGGCTCATGAGGAAGACATGTGTGTGTGGGTTCCCAATCTGAATGGGCTCTTTTCCTTTCAGTCGGCATACGAACTGTTACGAAAACATGGGCAGGTCAATGAGTTGAGTCCAAAGCTTTGGCACGACATTCTTCCTTCCAGAATCTCAGTATTTGTTTGGAAATTACTCCATAGAGGAGTACCGGTGGATGGGGAATTATACAGATGTGGTTTGAGCCTGGCCTATAAATGTTGCTGTTGTAAATTGCCAAAGCAAGAATCTTTGAATCATCTTTTTTTAGACGGCGAATTGGCGATGCAGGTGTGGAGTCATTTTAACACGATTTTTGAAGTGCATATACGGCGACCAGCAGAAATCTCAACGGTGATAGTCATTTGGTTCAAGAGAGCAAAACGCAATTCGCAGATAGGTGTGTTATTCTTTCTTACTCCTATGTTCATTTTATGGAAAATTTGGAAACAGAGATGCAAATGTGTGTATGAAAATACGCCCCCAAGTCCGGCCTTTGCAATTTTGAACATTAGGCATTAGTTGCGATTGGCAAATAATTTTATGATCCCCAAGCAAGTTAGCAGTAATAAGGCACCTTTACGGGCTTTGGGGTTGGACGTGCTACCCGTTAGAAGAAAGTGTGTTAGATTTGTTTATTGGCACCCCCACCCATAGATTTTGTTGCGCTAAATGTGAATGGATCTTCCCGAAAGAGCAAGGCATCCGGTGGTGTGACTATTCGAGACTTTCTGGGTCATTGTGTTGTGGGAAAACAAATATTTTTTGGTGCAGGAACCAACAATAAAGCGAAAATGTTTGCTCTTGTTGAGGGACTCCGCCTTTGTCTTGCTTGGGGTTTCAAAAAGGTGGTAGTCCAAAAGGACTCGGCACTTGTTTGTGGTTGGGTCAAGGATATTTTGAAAATCCCATGGCATTTGGAGAATATTTTGAAATAAATTTAGTTGTTGGCAGTGACAATGACGTTAGATTGCCAACATATCTATAGAGAGGCCAATGCGGTGGCGGATGCATTAGCAGATAGAGCACAACGAGACCATAGGACTGTTTCTTTTGATGGGACTGATTTTCCTAGGAGAATGGCAGGCTTAATCATGCTTGACAGAGTGCATACTACATACATTTGTCATGGGGATGCGTAGTGATTGTTTTTTCGAGCATTCGGGGATCTACACCGGCTGGGAGAAATGTAGCATGCTGCGCAACTGTGGAATGTGGTTTGGTTGGACTGCAGGAATGCGTGAAACAATCCACACTCTACAGCACAGACAACAGTGTGGTCTGCGTTGCAGACAGAGTGCGATGCTTCCGATTTCTGTTGTACGTGTTGTTTCAGGCATAGCGGTGCTGAGATTGACGTCTGCTGGGAGGCAGGTTTGGTTGGATTGCAGGACCCCAGACAAGGTGCGATGAATTTTCAGCATGGCAGCCTGAGTGCACTGCTGACAGAGTCAGCGTTCTGCTGTTAGAGCTCCAGTTTTTTTTTGTTTCTACATTGCTGTGACATAGAGCTTGTGCGGATAAGGTGGGTGTTGTCCAGGTTTCTAGGAACTGGCTGTTTGGGTTGATTTCATTTGGTGCTTTAAATCTGGGATTTCCCGACAGGTTTTGCTTTTAATTTTTACTTTGGTTTTCATATGGGTAAATTCGTAATGTACCCCCATCGCGTTTGTAAGTCAATTTTTTGATAAGTAATAAAGGTCTGGCATTCCATAGTTGCCCCTCCCCACTGGAGGTTAATTTAAAAAAAAAAATTGCATCTGTCTATAATTTGGAAATTCACCAAATGGATGTAAAAACTGCATTTTAAATGGTGAATTAGAAGTGAAATTATATATGGAACAACCAGAAGGCTTTGTGGTTAAAGATCAAGAGAAAAATGTGTGCAAACTTGTAAAATCCTTATATGGATTAAAACAAACACCTAAATAATGGAACCAAAATTTTGATCTTGCGATTACCACGCATGGATTCAAGATTAATGAATGTGATAAATGTGTATACAATAAGAATTATCAAAATAATTCATGTGTCATTGTATGTCTTTATGTAGATGACATGCTAATTTTGGGAACTAATACAGATGTAATTAATTCCACAGAGAGATCAGAAGCTTAATGTATATCAGAATGGTACTAGACCTGATATTGCCTACTCGGTAAGCAGGCTCAATAGATATACAAGTAATCCTGGAAAGGATCATTGCAATGCTCTTGTAAAAGTATTAAGGTATTTAAAATATATATACCATTAATTATAGACTGAATTATAGGAAATATTCTGCAGTTAGAGGGATACAACAATGCTAATTGGATTTCTGATAACACCAAATCCAAATCAACAAGTGGATATGTATTTACACTTGGAAAAGCAACAATGTCTTGGAGATCTTCCAAACAAACCTGCATTACACGTTCAATAGTGGAATCATAATTTATATCCCTAGACAAGACAGCAGAAGAAGCATAATGGCTTCGAAATTTCTTAGATGATATTCAATCGTGGCCTAAGCCTTTGACAACTATTTGTGTTTATTGTGATAATATGGCCACTCAAGCTAGAGCCAAAATAGCATATATAATGGAAAGTCGAGGCATATAAGGCGAAGGCATAACACAATTAAACAATTGGTCAATAATGGAATTATTTCCATTGATTATGTGAAGTCGATAGAAAATATTGCAAATCCCTTGACGAAAGGCCTATCAAAAGAGCAAGTTGTGTTTACATCGAGAGGAATGGGTTTGTTTCCAATTCAATGATGTCAATCTAGCAGAAACCTCACCTAGTTGATTGGAGATCCCATGGTCTAGGTTCAGTACGCAAACCGGTAAGGAAGATTCAAAATTCGAACATACTATTACTCATTCCTACGGTGTGTAGTTGTGTTACCTACATTAATATAGGGTGAATAATTAATATTTTTAATGATACTAATATCTTATATTTAGCAGGATATTCTTAATTAGTGTCACATATATGAGAGTGATGTGGGTCGCATCTATACGAATTACATGGTTACATTCTCTAGAGCTCTCATGAAGTCGAGAATTGTTCAAGACCAAAATGAACACAACCGTATGAACTAAAATGTGTTAGATTCGGTATATGTGACATGTGTTGCCTTGGTTTACTATAAACGTGAACAGTTCAAGATTTCTATTTACTGCTTCGCAAAATAAATCTGATAAATGTTCACTATGGAAGGTTCAAGTCCAGAAAACACCTCTCCGGATGCATATCGAGTCTTATTTTTCTCTCAAAATGTTCTTTTTCAAATATCGAGTCTATTTCCATCAACCAATCTTATTTTATATTCAAATGTTGGGTATTGTTGAAGTTTGAATAGAAAATGGGGGGTATTGTTGAAACTTTGGGCAATTAGACACAAGACAAACCATTAGACACAGTTAGAGACAAGACACAACAGATACAACTATTTTTTTTGAATTCAAATAGTTGTAACTGATCACAAGAATCTGTAGTCACAACTGTTTATTGCAAGTTCTATAATCCACAAAATTTATTAGTTTTTCAACTCTTCTTTTCATTCAAAACTCTGAGAGAATACATAGATTGAAGTTCAATATAGAATCCAAGGCAAAACTGCTAGCCTTAGATTTAGAATTGCATCTTGCAGGGCACACATCTATAAAGTTCTACAACAAGTGTGTAGGGACATACTTCCGTCAATGGCTGTAACTTCTCGTAGATGGTTATAACTTCTGTCGACGGTTGTAAATTGTCGGATGGTTATAACTTTCCATTTGGAGAGACCTCTCATGCAGATTCGTGTGCTCAGTTTAGCATGGTAGTCAGCGTTGAACATTATTCCTTTGCTGAAAAATAGTGTTCAGCCGGGTTACATTGGGCCCAAATTTGGCTTTTTTGTACTTATTCGATTTGCGTTGGTTTCTTAGGAACGACCTAGATTTTTGGGCTTTCTTATCTTGCTGGGCTAAGAATTACTTTTGGTTCCCACAGTTGTGTTGTTGAGATAATACAAGCCTTTATGCTCCTTTCCAAGACCAACCATCCTCCTCGTCGTCAATTGTTGAAGATACAAAAGTTAAGGTGGAAAAGAGCAGTACAATGGAGATCACGAGTGACTTTACTAACAAAAATAAAGTTAACTCAAAATTTTGACTGATGTGAGGCATGTCCCAGCCTTGAAAAAGAACCTTATCTCACTTGGTGTTTTAGACTCCAATGGTTGTAAGTTTACAGCGATAGGTGAAGTTTTAAAGGTTGTCCGTGGGTCTTTGGTTGTCATGAAAGGGATCAAACAAGGTAACTTGTACACTTTGATGGGTAACACGGTAACAGGAAATGTGGCAGTGGGAACTTCTTCATCGAAAAACACTAGGTTATGGCACATGCGACTTGGGCATATGACAGAAAAAGGATTGTCTCTACTGAGCAAGCAAGGGTTACTGAAGGGTATGCAGAAACCAACTATGGAGTTTTGCGAGCATTGTGTATATGGAAAACAATGCAGGGTAAAATTCAGTACAAGCAAGCACAGGAGCAGAGGTATTCTAGACTATGTGCATACAGATGTGTGGGGACCAGCGAAGGTCGCCTCTAAGGGAGGTTCCAGGTACTTTGTCTCCTTCATTGATGATTATTCCCGTTACACATGGGTATATTTTTGAAGTCCAAGAATAAAGTATTTGAGACATTTAAAAGGTGGAGAGCAATGGTTGAGAATAGAACTGGAAGAAAGGTGAAGACTTTGAGGTCTGATAATGGTACCGAGTATACTGAGGGTACTTTTAAACAGTTTTGTGATCAGGAAGGGATTGTTCGACATTGGACTGTTAGAAACACGCCACAACAAAATGGAGTTGCTGAGAGATTGAGCTGTACTATGCTTGAAAGAGCTAGGTGTATGCGCTCCAATGCTTGTCTTGGCAGAGAATGGTGGGCTGAATCAATAGCCACCGCGTGTTTCTTGATTAATAGATCGCCGCATTCTACATTAGACTGCAAAACACCTTATGAGGTGTGGTCAGGTGAACATGTTGATTACAGTGTACTGAAAGTTTTCGGTTGTATTGCCTACTACCAGTGTTGGGATGAAGTTGGCTTGAATAGTCCCACATCAAGTAAGGTGGAGTTGTCACAAAGGTTTAGAAAGATATGGTTCACTACCTAATAGTAACGAGGCCTTTTAAGGGAAAAACCCACACCACCTAGGCCCAGATGGAAGGCCCGACCTGATATGTGGTGTTTAAGTTGGGGACAATATCGTTGCTATGTATAGTGGACCAAGGGGTGCACGCAAGTGCGCGTGCGCGACGCCCCAACAATTGGTATCAAAGCCAATGGTTCGGCTGGGACTTGGTCGGCGAATTGGTATCAGAGCCGATGGTTCGGCTAGGACTTGGTCGGCGAGGTGAAGGTGCAGGCGGCACATTATTCAGGGGATAGGCGTAGGCGCAGGTGCGCGGTCCGCCAGATGAATGATTCAGATCCTTGCCGATATGGTGTCCGAGAATATCCTACAAATCTGGACAAGGTGGAGTTAGTGGCGGTTGCGACTAGGTGGAGCCAACAACACCTGAAATAGTCGAGCCTTGACAAGGTGGAGTTAAGTGCGGAGGTTGCGACTAGGTGGAGCCAAAAACGCCGGAAATAGTCAAGCCCGTACACCGAGTGCTACCCACAGGATAGTGGCTGCATGGTTTCACTTGAGACTCGAGGAGAAGATGTACTTCGAGATGTTGCAGACCGGTGGATGGATTGTAGGATGTGTGACGATTCGCGCCAAGGTGGAGATTGTTGGGATGAAGTTGGCTTGAATAATCCCACATCAAGTAAGGCGGAGTTGTCACTAAGGTTTATAAGAGAATGGTCCACTCCCTAATAGTAACGAGGCCTTTTAAGGGAAAACCCCACACCACCTAGGCCTAGATGGAAGGCCTGACCCGATAGGTGGTGTTTAAGTTGGGGACAATATCGTTGCTATGTATAGTGGACCAAGAGGTGCGCGCAAGTGCACATGCGTGACGCTCCAACAATTGGTATCAGAGCACTAAGGGAAATTGATCTTGAATTGTTCTACTCAAGATTGTGAAGATTCAAAAGTGCTAGGATTTGTTTGTGCACAAGTTGTTTGAAAAAAAAAAAAAAAAAAACCTTAGTGAAGCTTCTTGTCTAGAAAGTCACAGGTTTTGTTTGCAATGGCATCCAAGGTGAGTAAGGCACATGTGGGGAAGTATGAAATCGAGAAATTTAATGGTAAGAACGATTTCGGATATTGGAGAATACAAATGAGGAATTTGCTTATTTCTCAGAAATTACACAAGGCATTACTAGGGAAGGATAAAAAGGCTGAAACCATGTTAGATGATGAGTGGGAAGAATTGGATTTGGAGGCGCGTGCTGCTATTTGCTTGTGTCTGGATAGAGACATAGTTTTTTTAGTTAATGAAGAGACTACGGCAGCTGATGTTTGGTTGAAGCTTGAGTCACAGTTTATGACTAAGACATTATCAAACAGGTTATACTTGAAAACCCAATTGTACAGACTAGCAATGGATGAGGGCACTCCAATTGGTGATCATATCGCCAAGTTTACACGGATTATCTCAAATTTGAGAGATGTGGATGTGAAGATTGAGGATGAAGACCAAGCAATTATATTGCTTTACTCCTTGCCGCAGTCATATGAAAATCTTGTACAAACAATTTTGTTTGGGAAAGATGAACTTACATTTGATGAAACTACCGATGCACTCTTGTCCAATGAGATTCGGAAGAAAACTTCATCAAATGGTAATGGGAAAGATCAAGCTGAAGGGTTGGTTGTTAGAGGAAGGTCTCAAGTGAAATCATCTTCAAATAGTGGAAAATCTAGATCAAAGTCTAGAGGTCCACAATGTCACAAATGTAGAGAGTGGGGGCATATTAGGAAAAATTGTCCAAATCAAGGTAAGAGTAATCATGATAACAGTTGGAAGGGCAAGAAAAAGCAAGATAAGGGTGATACTAGTGAAGCAAGTTATGCATCTAGTATGGAAAAGGATGAAGAATGTTATTCAGTTGCGGGTGAAAACACAAAAAATCTCTGGGAGATGGCTCCTTGACTCTGGGTGTTCTTACCATATGTGCCCAAACAGGGAGTGGTTCACTACCTATGAGCACATTGATGGTGGTACTATTCTAATGGGTAATGATTACGCTTGTAAGACAGTTGGAATTGGAACAATGAGGATTAAGATGTATGATGGTGTTGTGAGAACCTTAACTGATGTGAGGCATGTCCCAGCCTTGAAAAAGAACCTTATCTCACTTGGTGTTTTAGACTCCAATGGTTGTAAGTTTACAGCGATAGGTGAAGTTTTAAAGGTTGTCTGTGGGTCTTTGGTTGTCATGAAAGGGATCAAACAAGGTAACTTGAACACTTTGATGGGTAACACGGTAACAGGAAATGTGGCAGTGGGAACTTATTCATCGAAAACACTAGGTTATGGCACATGCGACTTGGGCATATGACAGAAAAAGGATTGTCTCTATTGAGCAAGCAAGGGTTACTGAAGGGTATGCAGAAACCAACTATGGAGTTTTGCGAGCATTGTGTATATGGAAACAATGCAGGGTAAATTCAGTACAAGCAAGCACAGGAGCAGAAGTATTCTAGACTATGTGCATACAGATGTGTGGGGACCAACGAAGGTCGCCTCTAAGGGAGGTTCCAGGTACTTTGTCTCCTTCATTGATGATTATTCCCGTTACACATGGGTATATTTTTTGAAGTCCAAGAATAAAGTATTTGAGACATTTAAAAGGTGGAGAGCAATGGTTGAGAATAGAACTGGAAGAAAGGTGAAGACTTTGAGGTCTGATAATGGTACCGAGTATACTGAGGGTACTTTTAAACAGTTTTGTGATCAGGAAGGGATTGTTCGACATTGGACTGTTAGAAACACGCCACAACAAAATGGAGTTGCTGAGAGATTGAACCGTACTATGCTTGAAAGAGCTAGGTGTATGCGCTCCAATGCTTGTCTTGGCAGAGAATGGTGGGCTGAATCAATAGCCACCGCGTGTTTCTTGATTAATAGATCGCCGCATTCTACATTAGACTGCAAAACACCTTATGAGGTGTGGTCAGGTGAACATGCTGATTACAGTGTACTGAAAGTTTTCGGTTGTATATATGCTAGAATAAGAACTACATTACCAACCAACAGATCATCATATGACATGCTCATGCATAATTAGGCAGGTCACGCAATAAGAAAACCAATTCACCATTATCAATAACACTCAATATGAAAAAACTGGCTAAGCATCCAGACTTGCAGACTTGCTAACCATCCAGGCTTGCAGTCCAATTGGCAAACTTGCAGAATACCATCCAGACTTGCAAAATATAGCATTACTTGCATTCTTCAAAGCCCCTCATTGGTTTGTTGATTTATATCTCTTCCTTGTGTAAGTATATCTGACAGCAGGTCTATCAGTTTCTTCAAATGATACTAGCTTACCACTTAACTGATACGAAGCAGAAATGTTCTCATAATGATTTCTAGTTTAACTTGGGTAACTTGTAAAAAATAAAATTTTCTTAATGCAAATACAAGAAAAGTGGTTTGAAAGCTGGGGATAGGCTTCGTAAAAATATTATTAGAAGATCTGAACAACAAGAAATAAAACAAAAGAACATAAAAGTAACTGGAAATATTGTATTAGCTCCAAGCATTGAGATTTCAACAGACTTGCATGGTCTTTAGATAATACTCAAGACTATCAATCAGTAAGCAGTTAACTTTGAGGTATTAAAATTTGGAAGTGTAAAATCAAATAGTTGACTGTGTTTATAGACATTTAGTATCAAGTATAACACTAAAGTGAAAATTCCCCTTATTTGTCCTACAGAGAACACATAGTTACCCAAATACAAATCCATTCTCATGAAGTCTACATATTTCATCTCTAGATATAACACTTGAAAATCCCACAAAATACTGGGAAGACTCAGCACATATAACATAACAAAAGGGGCGTAGAAACTACTCGTTTAAACCTATTTAGATATGACAAAATATGCTCACTTATGATAAAAAATATGTGGAAAACACAATAAATAAATACATAAAATGAGAAATCTCAATGGTTCATCTGAAAGAACAAGAAAAACCTAGTATACCTTATCTGTTGCAGCTTTTCAACCATTGCATGCACAACCCAAATCAAGGTTGTCGTTGGTAGCAAGTTGTACACCAGCTTCAAGCAGTTCATTAGTAATATTTAAACCCTGAAGCAGTTCATTAGCAATTGGTGTTTGCAGCTGAAAAAAATCAACTAAGTTTTTCAGAGAAATAAATTGATAAGAATTTGTAAGAAAAAAACCAAGGTTCGTTACCATACCTGACTTCCTTGAAACGATGACTGTGATGGAGTGACTTGTGAGAGTCCCTGACCTGTAGGAAGCCTCTCAGACAAGTCTAAAGCCATCTTGTCATCTTCCACCAGCACACCCGACGCAAGATGTAGAGGAGCAGTATACTAAAGCCAGATACATAGCCAAACACATCTACAATTAAAAAACGGAGCAAAAGAATGTTTGCACTTAATAAAAGGATATATTGGAGCACACAGACCTGAGATAATAAATGCGAATGACTGCCAGCATAGGAAGGATTTCCCACCTCAGGCTGCAAATCAACTTGATTTAAGACAGAAATCATCTCGGTGTTGACTTCAGAAACCACTTGTGGTTGGGACACCACGATGTCTTTGTTTGAAAAATCTGGATTTCCTTCTACTTCCCTAACCCGATCTTTCAGAATACAAGTTGGTTTTACTTCTTTCAAATCTACACTAAGGTTCTTAAACAAGACCTGAGACACCAAAAATGAAGGAGAAGAGTCAAAATAAATGCAGCAGCCAAGTTGACTTTCAAGGTACCTATACTTTCTAGGAATTCGCCATGTTGAGCACCATCTCTTACTTCAAAACTTGCACAATAAATGCAGAGAAGGGTATTTATATATTTAATTGAATTTAACTTCTACATACACTCATTTTTGTGCCTTAAATTCATGATCATCAGATATTCAGCCTATCTGACTCTACAGTCTAAATATCCATGCCAGATGCCAATATAATTCTTTGTCATGCAATATGAAATAGGAATTACCTCGATGTCGAACTTGAGGTTCATTTTCAGATTTGGCAATGCATAAATCTCAGCCAATAAACAAAGAATCCCCATTGTCCACGGATTCAGAGGCTGGTATGCAAGACTACTCGGGCATGGTTCTATTATCTACAACAAGTATCACGACATAAATACCATAGCATTCATGTAATAAAGGGTGATTTGACAAAATCATCAACGATACTTACCTTAGAGGTAAATGGAATAACTGCAATCATTAATCCCTTCTCATAAGCCTGAAACCAATAACAACATTGAGATAAATAAAAATCATCATACAGGCACTTGCATGAGAGTCATCCTAACGAATTTAAACATAAAATAATTCATTTTTTTATCAATACAAAAAGAAGCCTAATATTAATAATAATCCAAAGTAAGAAGCCCACAAGGTAACAACGATATAAAGGAGGAACAAACTCTCTCCGTATAAAAATACACCGTTAACCAATGACATGCATCTTCCTTTTTTGTGCAGCGGCTCCAATGATGTAGCTCCAGAAGCCTATCCAGAAATGTCTACAATGATTCAAATGACGAGTTGATTGATTACCTATAAAGGGAATAATACAGGCTCACTCTCTCCAACTTTGATTTTTGAGCTCTACTTAGAGAGAAGGCTATACCACAAGTCACAAGTAGTTCTTTGCCCTTTTCCTTAAATTTCATTTTTAATTAGAGCTCCATGGTTTTAAATCTTGAGATGTACATCGAGGACAAGAACTTCACCTTAGGATGAAGAAAAGGCCACCACGGAGACAAAGATCCGCTCATTGAGCACTTTGGATTGGATTGTCTACTTATTGTAGAGCTCATTATAATTGTTAGCTTAATCTTGAAGTTGGTATATGATTATTATAATAAAAGATTTCGATACCTCATCTTTCATCTCATATTACATCAGGTTATACTTCATCATAATATTTTTCTCTTTGGGTCCATCATTTGCCAGGTCTTTGAGTAAAGACCCCTGTTTAGAGTTTGTGTCAAATATCTTATATAAAATCGCATATTCACGCCCTTATATGCAACGCCAACGTGACAGCTATGTAAACAAAGATACCTAGAATATATCTCAGCATTTTTATATTAGTGAGATGTGGTCCCTGTCTGACATCAGATTGTTTGGGAGCACAGATCAACTTTTGGAGATAAATAATTAAGAACTCGGTATGAAAAGATAACAAAAGTACCCATCAGCAACAGTTGCAACAAACAATGTATGTATCGTATCAAATTATTCGTGTCATGTGTACAAGGACGGTAGATCCCTACATCATCTTATATTTGAATATCTTAGATCAATGTATGTATCGTATCAAATTTATTACCAGGCTGTCCATAACAGGAAAAATACAGAACATAGCAACAATATTTAAGATTTCTTTCTCGAGGTAAAACCATTTCGCAATCACTAACTTGGGTCATCTCTTTTTGGTCCAAAATGAATTTCATTCTCCTTATTGGTTTTTACAAATTCGACAATAAATTCATACAAACTAATAAAAAAATGTTTTTTTAATTACCTACCTTCTCATTGACTGCTTGATCCAAGTTTCAATAGTAGATATTCCCTGTCAAGGTCAAATTTTAAGAAAGTCAAAATCAATTCATTCTTTTACACATAAAACTGTGAAATCAATCCAACATCAACACTAATAGGGAAGATCAACACTATAATGGACTCATCCAAAGTTTTGATTCAATCTCTATCTCTCTCAAGAGAACCCCATTTCACAGCCACCACAGAATTACATGGAAAAATTTGTGATGAAGTGGTAAACATGAGATTAATTTCAAAACAATATGCAAATTACAATAAAGAAACACAAATCAAGCAAAATCGATTAAATCAATTTACAAACCCTAAACTAAGTCACTCAGATGCTCTGACACCTCAATCGATTGAATGTATCGATCGCAACAACTAGGTTGATTGAATTCAATGAATCTGAGTGAAGAAGCTCAATCGATTGGGTCTGTAGACGAGAGAGTAGCGTTGGTTCTTGAACCCTAACCATTGCACCCCAAAACCCAAAACCCACTCTTTTGATAAGCTTAAAACAAAGAAACAGTTGAACCAAAGAAGAAAAAAAACCTACCTCCTTACCCTGATTTGAAACGAAAATGGAGAATTGCTTTCCTTCCCTGCTCCTCACCCTGATTTGAAACGAAAATGGAGAATTGTTTTCCTTCCCTGCTCCTCACCCTAATTTGAAACGAAAATGGAGAATCGCTGTCCTTCCCTGCTCCTCACTCTGCTCTGCTTTCCTTCCCTAAAATGAAAATGGAAGGAGGCGGGACCTCCAATTGTTTTCGCAAGACCACGAAACTATTTTCGCAATGGCGCCAAAGCAAAATTTTTTTATAGCCACGGTTTTGGGCCGAGGCAAATAAACCTACGGTTTTGAGCCGTGGCCATCTTCGTGTAGCTAATGGTGTAGTGACGGTTTTAGTGTCTAGCCACGGTTTTGGGTCGTGGCAAATAAACTAACGGTTTTGAGCCGTGGCCATCTCCGTGTAGCTAATCAAGCCTTTTGGTGTAGTGGCTCTTATTGGTACTTACTATTGGCATGAAGAGGTTTGGCTGAAATCAAGTTCAAAAAATCTAGACAGCTAAGGAAGGAGAGCCAGGACAGCGACAGGTAAGCCCCTGTCCATGTGATTGTCTTCAAATGGGGGTATTAGGCATCTTTAGGATGATGGAAGGCATGGGGCTTGGCTCTCTAGAATCCCTGATTCTAGGGAGCGAGGGAGAAAGCACGAGGGCAGCCCAACACCGCCACCCTCCTCGAGATGCGCGGTGTTGGGCTGCCCTCGCTCCCTAGACTTAGTCATCTAGAATGGTTCAATCGAGTTTCAGGAGTGGTTGCTGCGTAACAGATGTGTGATATCTCTCTCGGCCGCGTGAACCACTTTTGTTTCTTGGCTGCAATTTCTTCTCTTTCCGCTGCAATTTTGAACTTGTCATGTTCCTGATACTGGGGAAGGAATAAGATTAAATGGTGTTCTCCTTCTTGGCTGCTTTGTGAAGAAGAAGAGAAGAGGGACGTTTGAGGGGGGTTGGCTACATGACAAAGAACAGAGAATAAACTCTTCTATTGGCTGCAATTGTAGAGAAAGTGCAGGTGTTTTTCTATTGCTTCTGCTTTGCTTGAAGGAGACGGGGAGAGTTGTGATTATGCTCTTGGTTGGTGGCTGCAAATTTTCTCGGTGGGTTGGATTGAGTTTTCTTACTGCGTGACAGAGAGGAGGAGAAGGCTTGTTGCTATTGCGTTGGCTACGTGAAGGAGGTGAGAAAAAGATATTTCCTCATTCTCTTCAATTTTACTCCTAATTGGTTGCGTGATCTCTCTCTTGTTGCACTGCTACTTCGTCTGCGTGAAGAGCTTGATTGCAGGTGTTGTCTTGGTGCTGGCTACATGAAGAGAGTAGGAAGAGAATGATGATTGGAAATTGTGAAAAAGTGTGTGAAACTACAATTGAATGGAGTGTCCTGCAAATCGCCTTATGGGCACTTTGTGGACTCCTGGGAGGAACAGTTGGAGGTCTATTGAGATGTGGGGGCTTCATTTTGGGCTCATTGTTCCTTGGATTTGGTGTGATCCATAGGTAGCGAGCGCAACAACAATGTTTGTGAAGTTGTTATCATCATTTTTATCGGTGGTTGAATTTTATTTCTTTGAAAGATTCCCAATTCCCTATGCTTTATATCTCATTCTAGTATCCACTTCTCTTCGGGGGAAAGTGATATTGAAGAGTTGAATTTGATGGAGATGTTTCAAGATAATATTCAGTTTAATTGACTGGTTGATGACTTGTATGTTCGTGTCCAAAGTGATATCTTTCATACAGAATAGAGGCAAAATGAGAATTTTCTTATCACAAAAGAATTATATTCTTGATTTATTGTCGGACGAGGTAGGATGGGATATCTTATCGGTACTACTCCAGAACTGGCTCCTTACGATTCAACTTATGAGAAGTGGTAATGGAGAATGCTATTGTGAAAAGTTGGCTTATCGATGAAATTTTTTGGCTCATTCGTGCCATAGAACCAAATGTAATGAAAATTTGACTCATTGGTGCATTGGAACCAAATGTGACGAGTTTGTTCATTCGTCATCTTACGTGCCCTCGGAAACTATTTCTCGTCGGTTATTCATTTTACTTGCCCTCGAAGACTAATTCTCATTGGTTATTCATCCTACGTGCCCTCATTGCTCTGTTGCTGCTGAGTTGTTGTCTTGTTGGTTTACCTTTGTTGATTACCTTGTAAAGCTAGGTGTGGATGCTAATTTCCACCGGATCATATGCTGATCTCGTGGAGCAATCTGCATAAGATAGAAATTAATTTTTGACACCGATGTGGTGCTTACTACGAGGACTCCGATGACAAAGTTAGAACAATGCATTTATAAAGTGTTCATTTCTCTGTATTTTAAGAGATGATGGTAAGTCAGGAAAGTGTTACCTCAATAGGGCTTTGTGTTTGCCTATTTATAGAGGTAGAACGAGTAAACTCTTGGTAGATGGGTGAGACACATGGCAGATGAGTGAGACATGTGGTAGATGGGTGAGACACATGGCAGATGAGTAAGTCATCTACTTGCAGGATGTTGTAACCTCTCTTAGGTAGTTGTAATTTTCATAAATGGTTGTAACCTCCCATTGGTGGTTGTAACTTCCTGTTTGAAGATATCTCTCATGCAAGCTCGTGTGCTTAGTTGAGCATGGTGGTTGGCATTGAGCACTACTTATCTGCTGAGAAAAAAGTGTTATGTTGAGTTAACGTATTAGGTTCAGACTTGGGCTTTCAGCACTTGTAACTTTTGTAGGTAATTTTCGGGCTTCCTTATCCTTTTAGGCTAAGGGTATTTTTGGCTCCTGCAAATGTCATTCATCTCCTTTGCTTTTAACTAATTTTTTATTAATTTATTTATTTTTTTAAATAAAAGAGATGTATCTGAGGAGTAGTACCAAAAATGGAACTCTTCTTGTACTTAAACATATTCACTGAGGAGTTCTATCTGAACTAGTAGTCTTTTTGTACTTTGAAATCTTCACTAAAAGTCTTGTAAATAATAAGAATCTTCTTACTTGAGAAAACTCTCCTTGTCAAATCTTGAAGAGCTATCTTATTCCCATTTTCAACAACTTTATATCCCACAGGATTAAGAAAATAAAGTCTGAATTATCGAGTTCTTTTTATTCCCCAACAAAAAAAACAATAAAAGACAACAACTTCCCCTTCTTTTTTCTTATTGGCTTGGCTAACTGCAAAAGATGAGATTTTTTTTCCTTCATTTTTTTGTTTTAGTAAAGACATTGGGGGGTTGTGAGGCTGCAACGGTGCTCGATCGCCATGAGGGAGAGAGGGACGATGGCTTCCACCAGTCGACTGTAGTAGGAAAAAAAAGGTTGGCGGATTTTTCATTTTCTTCTCCGGCTACGCACAATAGGCACAAATGGTAGTCGTCACTTTGATTGGTTACAACAGGGGAGGAAGAGTCAAGTTTTGTTGATTTTTCCTTCTTTTTTTCTGGCTATGCGCAATGAGCGTGAGTGGGAAGGAATAGACAATTTCGACAGACTTTCCATTTTCTTTTCCTTTTTTCATTATCAAACTGGTAAACTAGATTCAAATCAAAAGAAGATTTGTCACATATCTGCTTGCGATCCAATGGGTACTCTCTCTTTTCTTTTCATTGAAAAAATTTCCCCCAAAACATTCAACTTTGCTGTGTGTTAGATCCAAGCAAGGATTGTGATTTCATTTTTCGAGGTAATTTTGGTAAGTTGATTATAAGAAATATTTTATTGTGTATAGAAAAAAGTAAAAACTTCGATTGTAATTTTGAAGTTATCAATATAAGTTAAGCATTTTAAACTCTTACATATTACATAAAGAGTGTCATGAGACTCGTAATGTCATACAAACTACATATTGCATATGAATCACTTATATAACAAAATTTTAATACTAAACTAAAATTATAATGGGTTAAAATGTACTGACATTGAGATTGACCTAATGAAAAAATAAATATTTCGGTTTCAAAAGAATTTTGATAACTAAAAAAAAGAGATATTCGGTGAAATTTCGACATTTTTTCAAGAAATCGCGTTCCATGGATCTAAGACAGACAACGAAGCACCAACGATGTCATGTCGATTTAAATCGAATAAATAAATAAATAACCCAAAATCAAAATCTAGGGTTTTTCTTTTTCGTTTTCATCTCTCTAGCTATCGAATCAAATCCAGGGTTTATGTTGGTGTGATTTGAGGGTGAGGATCGGTGGTGAGATTTGAAATTGAGTGAAAGAGATTATTTGTTTATCCATGTATAAGAGAAATTGTCTATTGACTTCTTTCTTCCTTATCAAATTGATAAACATGGGTTCCAAATCAAGAGATTGAGATTCCATAAGGGCGACATTCACTGTGGGGTATACCTAATTGTGGTTCATGTTGTTGTTGTGTGTCATGACTGGATAAGTAAAAGAGAAATTCTAGCTGGCCTGGGAGGCGCGCCTGGGTCGCTGTCTGGGAGGCTCCTTGGCACGTGCATGGGTGGCTGCAAGGCACGTGCATGGGTGGCTGTAAGGCACGTGCATGATGAAAATTGGAGGGAGCAAAAAATTTCCACAAGTTTCGATTTCAACTTGGGTTTATCCTCTCCATCGGAGAAGAAAATCGAGAAGTTCACAAGTTTCTGGAAGCTTGGTTTATCCTCCCTCCATCGAATCTTCCCTCCCCATCGAACAAGAAGCTCCATTGCATCCTCCCTCCCCACCATCGACTCCACCGAGAGAAGAATCGAGAGAATCAGCGACCCATTCACGTGCAAACCAGAAAAGGTAAGTGCCAAACTTGATTTCTTCATGTGGGGTTCTAGATCTAGATCTATGGTTCCTGACATTTTTTTTTTCGTATGTGAGTTAGAAAATGAAACTAATGCTACAATCCCCTCTTTTTTTAATGTTCAATCCATGTTTTGCCGTGAAAAAATAAAAATAAAAAATCCATGTTTATTAGTAACAATAAACATTCTAATTTAGATTTGAGTAGATTTGCATTTGTTAAATCTGAACTAGTTAAAGTTAAAAATCCTATCTCTCAGGATACCTAGTAGGCTTTTCTGATTTACTCTGGTTGAATCAATTATATGCTTTGGTGGTAAATGTTGTTTTGATGAATGTTTAAGGTGTTTGGTATAGAAAAATTGGCCTGTGGGGTTGATGTGGAATATATCACGATCCTAGTCATGAATCTTCCGCAGCTCGGGCTTTTGGGAGAATCAGTTGGTTCATGACATAATATGTTGTATCAACACTATGAAGGTGGGTTTTCTCTTATAATGTCGCATCTTTTTACTGAAACCCTTCCCTTTCCGATGGACTGTAATTTTGTTGGTAGAACTTTGAATGCCTAATATAGGTTAACCTTAGGTTGATAAAAATAACATTCTTGTTGTTGGAAGGCGGAGAAACAAAACTTTTTGTGTGTCAATCAAATGTAATAGTTGTGGAGGGGTTTGAAAGAGCTTAGTAAGCTAAGATGATATTTTAAATGACACCTTAGAAATTAAAAATTAGGTATTCAAGTTTTCCATTGAATTTGAATAATTTCCGTACCACTTGAAAGATACAGGGCTTGGTCACAAATTACTCGAGACATTGTGCATTGAAGAAGATAAAGCACACAAGTAGAAACTATCGGCTTTGTTGGAAGCTAGATCAATATGACAATATGGCATTACATTTTACATTATTACAAAATCGATGTAACTAGGGTTGTTCATATCATACAGAAATGTTGTGTTGGAAACTGGGTAAGCCCCTACAGTTTAGGCCTATGGACAACTTTTAATAGGGATTTCTATATCGTGTTTCTGTAAATCTTATGAAGTGTTGTTGAAGTGCAGAAATGCACATAATACCCTAAGGTGTAGATGCATAGGGCGCAAAAGTGTCCTCAAGGTGAGTCAGGTGCAGATGTATTTATAAGGTGTGCTTCTTTGTGCACATTTAAGTAATTTGGTGCAAGGCGTGTGTTTCTTGCACAACCATTGTTTGTGGGGTTTTTCATTATAGTGATTTAGCTTTTCATGCCGTATTCCAATAGCCTGTTTTTTGGTTTTTGACATTTTTTTTCTTTGCTCTTGTTTCTTTTCCCCTAGTGATCTTCTGAGCTAGTGATGTGTATTTGATTGCCTTCTTTTCTAACATATTGTTTGCTTTTGACTGATTAAAAAACAAAAATAAGAATTCACGTGCTGGGATTTAGTTTTTTTTTTGTCTTTTAAATTAAAAGAAAATGGTATTGCGCCTTAATACTGGTCTTATGAGTCATGCCGCATAACCATGGCAGATACCATCACATCCTTGTTTCTGTTACTGAAGTATATGTTGCTATATCTTCTTCCATGATAATCGGTGACTAAATTGATTGACATGTTTTCTTATTCAGCCTGAAAGCTCAAGACCTTCCTCGAAAAAAACAAAGATCAATTCTGGAGTATCAACCCCTTCGGCCAAGTTGCCTACTTCGAGGAGCAAGGCACTGAAGATTGCCAAAACAAAACCTAGACGATCTCAACGTATCAAGGACACTCCCCAGCATGATATTCTACATCCTGGAAGCATTGAGCCTGTAATTGAACATATAGATGCTAGTGACGGTGATGATGAAGAAGTTGATGACGATCTCCCATGTCCTCATGAATCTGAAGGAACTCCAACAGAAGAGAAAGTTGTGCATATGATGCTACTTATGGAGCAGCAGTGGACGACCTTCAAGTCATTATTATCTGAGTTAGCAGTTACAAATTGCCAAGCCTTTGATTTAAGTTTCTCTGTTTTTTTTTCAACCCTGATTCTTTTTCCATTTATTTTCAGAAGCAGGGAAGCAAAAGTTTCTTTATGGCACAAAACTCGTTCGCAGCAGACACCGAAGTAGAGACGAAAAAGGGAAAATACAAGTTCATGTATATAGACTCACAGAAGAAGGTTATTTCCATTTCATTTTCTCTTTAAATTTTATCAAAAAACTCCAGTTTCCCATTCTCTCGGTCCTTTATTTTTTCAGATTGCCGAATTGAAAGAAGAAAATTCAGAGCTAAGAAAGAAGCTGGAAATTGCTGAGGCCAAGTTTGAAGGGGTAGGTCCTTCCCCACCAATTCATATTTCAGTTACATTTGTGTGTGTGTGTGTGTGTGTGTGTGTGTGTGTGTGTGTGTGTGTGTGTGTGTGTGTGTGTGTGTGTGTGTGTGTGTGTTTTTGTTGTGTGCATGCATACAAATAATCAACTCCATTCCGAGAAGTTTGTAATTGACCCTTTGCAGCTTGATCGCCACCTGAATTCATTACTACTCGGGATTAAATTTATGAACTGGTTTTCATGGATTACAGTCTTACAGATAAAGAATTGTTAAATGCATATTGGTTTCAATTATGAACAAAATGATGTTAGAGTACGTTAGCTGTTTTTAAGGCTCAATGGGTTTGGTTTCACCAGGATAAAATAAAATTTTAAAAAAAAAAAAAAACACTTGTTAGTACACTGACTTGGAATACTTCAAACAAGCCCTCTCATCTAGCTTGTTTACCCTTGCATCTAGAGCTCCAACTTTCTTGCATATATATATTGCTCCACGCCTACCCAAGGATTCATGTGATTAGGTGCTCATTGATGTTGAGCGTCTCTGTTGTGTGTCTGATTTGTTCATTGGTTGTAGTATAAACAAGGGCAACGTGTTTTTTCCGATACATTAGAGAAGCTAAAGGATACATGTCTTGTGTCTGCTCTGGCCAAGACAACAGAAATGGCTATGAGGTTTCCTTCATCTCGGACAAATTTTGGTGGTTTAGCAGATCCAGTTGCCTATCCAGAAGCCAACAAACCCGCAACTACAAGAAAAGTTAAAAAGAAGGCTACAAGTGCTTAAGAAATGAAGATATTTATTTCTTTTGAACGAGATCACTGTGTAGATGGTTTAGAGCAACAAACTCATGCTGATGTTTTGTTTGTATGAATGGATGTTTGTCGCATCAAACATATGATTAGTTGGTCTTGCATGAACGAATTTGCCTGTGGCTGTAAGTTATTTACGATTGTGTTTAAACTAGTAATGTGATGATAATGTGGAGGTTATGAACCATGTGGGTTACAAGTTTTATATTGAGACTTCAAAATTTGATAAGTTAGGAGGTTCCACCCACGGAATTTTATTTGTTTTAAAATAACAAACCATGTAGATCACAAAGAATATGAAGCTGAATGGCTTTGTGCCTTGTTTAGGTGTTATCTAGATGATAGAATCGTGTTTAAGGGACTTCATATGGTTTTAATTGAATTTTTAAATTTTCAAAAGGCGAGCAGGGTTTTTGTAATTTTATTGGAACCAGTCGAAAGATCACTGCTAATTACAGAAATAAATTATTGTTACCCTACATTTATGGGCAGCACAAAAATGTGTATATAAACCTATCATATAGATCAAACACCCATCACCAACGAACAATATTATTATTATAAAATTAAAATAAATAAATAAGAATTTCATTCTTGAGAGCAACAAAGTAGATTGCAAAGCACTTCTTACAAACTCATATCACTCATTATAGCTTTGAATGTTAACAAATTCCACAGGGTCAATATATTCTCCTAGTCTATGACCGGCTCCTCCGCTGGGGGAGGTTGGAGAAACGTCATCAAAGTCCAAGCATATCCCATGAATGACTTGTTCATAAGATGATGAGAGGTCTTGGGAGGTCAATTGGTGGTACTCCACAAGCTGGTGAAGGCATTGATTCTCCCTAGTCAAATTAGCATTCTCGTGCGCTAATCTAGACTTCTCTGCAAGCAATGCCTCCAATTGTAGTCTCACCTGCCAAGTAATACACAATGTTAAAACTACAAGAAGAATTTAAAAGGTTATGCAAGGATGTAACATAGAGAATTGAGTGAAGGTGTTTTACCAAATCATCTTCTTCATGTCTCATCCCTTTCCCATATCCTTCTCGAAGTCTCTTATTCTCCTTCTGAAGCATAGTGCATCTTTCTTGCATGAAACACATCTGATTTTATGGATTTCAGTTCTCTAGCTAGTGAGGCTGCTTTGGTTGCCATGGAAATTGCAAGCTGTGAAATACATTGAAAAGTTGTAAGTTTCCAAATTCAATTACGGTTACTAAGAAGAGAAGAAAAACAAACAATTAAACCTACAATTTTGGCTTTCTTCATCTTTCCATTCCTGAAGTTTGCTTCTTCATCCTTCTCAACTTCTCCTTGACCATCAGATGGTTCGGTGAGATCTATCTTCCTCTTCTTCTCTTTTTTTTTGTTCTCTTCTTCTTTGTCACATTCAGATGTCTCAGGATCATTATACATCAAAGAATGTTTAGCCAACTCTTTTGCTCCTTGGGTAAAAGCAGCAATAATGTAAGTCCAAATGCATATATTAATCAGCAACCAAAATGCAAATCAAATTCAGAATCCGTAGATATCACTAAATAAAAATTACTCATTTTATGTAAATCCCAGGTTCAGGTTATTATTAACTTCATTTTGTTGCACTCAACTAGTACAGTTAGAACCAAGCAAGTGCGGTGCACTGGTGCCTAATGAGATTATGGCAACATTAACTTGACTCTTTCAGTTGTGAGCAAGTAAAATTTGATCAAGTTTAGTACATATCCTATAGATTTTCTTGCCCTTTCTATGTGACATAAGGTGTTAGTGAGTTTGTGGAAATACATTCACTCATAATACAAAACTCAAGGAAATGAGTATTTTTGGCAAAAACAATTTTGATCCTTCAAGGACACACAACCAATCCAGCCCCAGTTCAATGGTCCATATCAGAAAACCATAAAAATCTATCCCCCAATTCAATTTCCACAAGTACAATATTAAACATAAACAAAGTTTCCTTCCAAATGATAGAAGTGGGCTAGTCCAAATCTGTCGAACACAGTGGTCTTCAACCTACACCTTTGTACCTAAATTTTTCCCCACCACCACACCTCATCTCACTCAATTTGTGTGGGTGGAAATTTGAATCTAGCTAGTTAAATTGTTAAACAATTTTGCAATAACAAATCTTACATGGAACATCGGAAACCATAACACCGTGAAAAAGCTTACTTGGAGGGCAGTGTCTGTGTTACTTGTGAGCTGAGACAGTGAAGTTGAAATCGAATCAAACCCTTTGAGGTGAAGCAAACAGTCTCAGGATCATTGTACATCAAAACATTTTGTCAGGAACCCTAGATCTAGATCTAGAAACCCTAGATCTAGAACCCCACATGAAGAAATCAAGTTTGGCACTTACCTTCTCTGGTTTGCACGTGAATGAGTCTCTGATTCTTCTCTCGATTGTGGAGTCGATGATGGGGAGGAAGGATGCGATGGAGCTTCTTCTTCGATGGGGAGGGAGGGTGCGATGGGGATGGAAGATTCTATGGAGGGAGGATAAACCAAGCTTCCAGAAACTTGTGAACTTCTCGGTTTTCTTCTTCGATGGGGAGGATAAACCCAAGTTGAAATCGAAATTTGGGGAAATTTTTTTGCTCCCTCCAATTTTCATCATGCATGTGCCTTGCAGCCACCCATGCGCGTGCCAAGGAGCCACCCAGGCAGCGACCCAGGTGCGCCTCCTAGGCCAGCTAGAATTTCTCTAAGTAAAATGCCGCATAATTCAAATTTGAAATTTGAAAATTTTAATGGCATTTTTGTAATTTTTGTTTTAGTTAGTTTAGAGGAAGAACCCTCCACGTGGCAAGCTCTTATTAGTCTCTTTTAAAATTCCGTTAGGAATTCAGCTTTAAATAGAAGCAAATAAGGGAAGAACCCTAGCGAACTTTTACAGAGTAACAAAGAGGTCTCCTGATCAATTGAACTTGAGAATTGTAATTCACTTTTTAGGGCTTGAATCAATACTATTGTTAGTTTTCCCTTTCTAGATAATCAGTTGTTAGTCACGACTGTGAAAATTGGTATCAGAGCAAGCTTGTGATCCTTGGTTTGAAGGATTCATAGAGACAAGAGCAAAAGAGATGGAGGCGATTATGAAGGAAACTAAGAAGAATCAACTAGAGACAACAGTCAAATAGAACTTATGAAGGCTAAATGGAAACGAATATCCATGGGAAATGAAGCGCAAGAATAGTGCATGGAGGCAAGGATGGAACAACTATTTCAGATGTTGAATACTTGCAAAGACACTAGAATGGTTGAAAGGAGCTCTACTCCTAATTCACATATCAATGGATCTAGCGAATCCCACGGGGGTATTTCTCTCCATGCTCCATTGGAGATCCATTGTATGTTTTCTAGACTACCTAAGTTAGAATTTCCCCAATTTGACGGATAAAATCCACACTCATGATTAAAAAGTGTGAGAGATATTTTTCCTTCTATCAAGTTGTGGAAGAAAACAAGGTAGCCATAGCCTCCATTCACTTAAATGGCAGAGTAGATATTTGGTTCCTTGACTACCAAGTCTGCAATGAAAATCTCAACTAGCCAACCTTCACACAAGACCTATGCGAGCATTTTAAGGAGTCAGTCTTAGAGAATTATTTTGGATCCTTCAACAAGCTGAAACAAGATACCACAGTAGAGGAAAATATTATGATCGATTCGAGGAGCTTAAGTCCCTAATGTTGGCCCACAATAAACACCAAGACTCTACTTATTTCGTGCTAAGATTCTTAAGTGGCTTAAAACCTAAAATTAGGGCCTTAGTTCAGATGTTTAAACTAGCCAATGTCATCCAAGCCTTTACACTGGCCAGAATGCATGAGTCATTTGTTGGACACCACCCTGCCACAGCTAGAAACCAAAATTACTCTTCTATACAGCCTAGACAAGGAATTCAAACCTTGACTCAACCTACTAGCTTTAAGTTCTAATTGCAGTCAAATACAGTTATCCCTAATTCCAGTACCGACACTCACTCGGACAACCAATTCAAACCTATTTATCTTGTTTACAACTGAACTACTGTTAGAACTCCACCTTCTTCATTCATACCAACTATCAAAAGGTTAACTCAAGCTCAAATGAAAGTAAGACGTGAGAGGGGATTAAGCTATAATCATGGTGAACAATACAAACCTGGACATTATGTATACAACAACACTTATACCTAATAGTACCAGAAGATGAACTAACTGAGGAGGATACCTGTAATTCAGCTGACACTGAAGATTTCATCCAAGAGATATGTTGGAAATATGGCTTTTTAAACAAAATAAAATGGGTGTTTAACAAGTTTCGATCTCTGGATCTCTCTCTCTAATATTAGTCCAATATCTACTATACAACTCTTTGTGGTAGAGTTTATAAGGAGATTGTAAGGACTTGGGCCTGGACCCGGGACCCCTTGGGGTACCACACTTTTGTGAGGAGGGGAGAGATAGACTCTCGCGCCCACCGCCGTCCGTCCGGGTCAAGTCGGGTCGGGTCATTAAGGGAGCAAGCCATTCTTTTTGCTACAAATTTATTTTCATTAAATAAATTTTGAATTTCTAAAGAGGGAATGAATCTAGACGCTTTCTTAAAACCCACATTTTCCACATGTTTTAATTGCGCTCTCCACGCAATGAATCTAGACGGGATTTTTATCAGTGTATCTAGACGCTTTCTTAAAACCCACATTTTCCACATGTTTTAATTCTGCTCTCCACGCAATGAATCTAGACGGGATTTCTATCCATGTATCTAGACGCTTTCTTAAAACCCACATTTTCCACATGTTTTAATTGCATTCTCTAAGCAATGTATCTAGTTGTGATTTCGTATTTGAACGAATCTATATGGTATATTCTCACTATAAATACCATATAGATTTAGAGCTCTAAGAGAAAAATGAAGTAGAAAAACAAAGAAAAAATATTTTGTAACAAGAGCATTTCGTTTTGCAATTAGAGAGAACAAATCTTTTCCCTTTTGCAATTAGTAATTCATTTTGTATTTCAATCAAAGAAGTGTTTTTAGCTTTGTTAAAGTATTTACAATGTATTGATGATTCCGAGCAAAAACAAGTGTTTAAGGGTGATAGTATTCCGTTCATCAAATGTGCAATTGTTTGAACGAGACAGAGAAGATTCTGGGCTGTTTTATCCTGGGGACGGCGGGGCTAGTACACTGCTTGCACAATCTTGGGCAGAGCCGCGAAACGTCTTAAAGAGAGTGACCTAGTCCGTGACTCAACACAAGAAATAATTGGTACCTTCGTTCCTAACTTTTTATTTGAATCTTATACAGTAGTAACAACAATTTTAAGACGTTTTATTTATGCTATGACTAAGATTAAAAGAATGATCCCTTTATTTTCCATAATATAAATTACGGAAATATATAAAGAAGATGGAACAAATAATGAAATTGGTTAGGTTGAAATAATACCCTGTGTTTCTACGGAGATTTTGGTTTCATTACTTGTAAGTATGTGATATTCAATCATGTTGGGTTTGTAAGGATAACCTTTTTAGCTAGGTTGTTGTTTGTATGTATGCAAATTAGTCCTGATTTTATATATATATAAATTGCATGAGATATTCTAACCAAGAGTGTTTTTCTTATATATTCAAAAATGATATTTTGTCCTCCAAAAATAAACGGAGATTAGATTAATTGCTTTGTTTCTTGTCTCAAATTGGGTTGAACATGCTAGATCAATCTGACATAGATTGAATACATATATATGTTGATTCATGAAACTATAAGCATCTGTGATTGTTTGGCTCAAAAATTGGGCTTTGAACAAGCTTCTATCAATTGAAAATAGATATTAAATGATAAAAGTCCGAGTGATCTTGATTGAAAAACTATTGTGGAGGCATTGTTTGATTGCACATCAATGCCATCTGTTTACATGAAATTGACTTATAATTATAAATAATGTTGAATGTTAGTCTCTTTTGATTTGTCAGACTTCTTCAATCTCTTAGTTTATTTGTACAAAATTGTCCTGTAAATAAACTGAAATCATATTGTGAGTTCAATGGGCCAGAGTTGATTGATGGCAATGGTGAGTTATGAGTCGTTTTGGAGTTTATTTAGATTGACAATTTGGCAATCTGGGAACATCTGCTCATAAAAAATCTGCAAAATATGGAGGGGTAAAGTCCTTCCGTTTCAAACACAAACACAAACACAGTTTTTATGTGTGTGTCAAATTAATTGTTTTGGAACCCATTAGCCTAAACAAACTTTGTTCAAGGATTGGAGTTTAGTTTTGTTTGCATTATGTACCTTTGTTACCTTGGGTGGTAGTTCTTGTTGTCAAATTGGGTTGGGAGCAGTTTTCTATGCAAGGATACAACCCCATGGCAACATTTGATTATATTTGTTTGGATTTATTGAATAAGATCCACTTGATTTTGAGCTTTGTGCACTTTTAATATTTGGCATGCTAAACTTTGTTATGTTCATAGTTTTAGATTTTGAAAGACGATTGATATTGTAACTATGCTCATAGTCCACACATCTCTAACCCTTTTTAGAAAATACTTCACTACACCAAAAACCCCCATTAGCAACGGTTCTATACCGTGGGCGTAAGCCATTGCCACGGCTAAGAGCCGTGGACTACAGGGGCGTCGCGAAATCCTTTGTAACGGCTATAAAACGTTCTAAAATTTTAGCAACGGTTTTATATTCAGGACGGTTGATGCTTTAGCCACGGTTATAAACCGTTGCTAAAAGTTTAGCAACGGTTTTAAGCCGTGGCAAGTTTAGCAACGGCTTAAAACCGTGGCCGACTTGCCACGGTTTTAAGCCCTGAATAGTATTTTTTTTTTTTTTTTTGCTATCAAATGACTTTTAATTACATCTTATGGGTAAGTATAATTCAGCACGTGCATCAAATAAATAAAATTTAATATGACTTTTTATTAAATTTAAAAATAGCATTTACAACCTCTGATCAGCAAATTCCAACAATTGCTTTCAAGCAATTCATTACAGCAGCAACATTTACAATTCATCATTGGCTACTGATCATCTATCTACATGCACTACAAATAAACCTTCTTTCTGAGTCTGCTTTTCCCTGTTGCCTCTCTATTCTGAGCAAGCCTTCTCAATAAGTTTTCCATGTAAACCTCTGATGGCATGGATCATGCAAACCTTATGAATCGACGTGTATACCCCGTGAGTTTGATTTTGACAAGCATATAACTTGGATTGGGCATATCTAAGGAACAAGCAATTACCAAGACGTTCTCATTCTCCATCGGCATATCTAACTTGGATTGGGCCATGACCCTATGAAAAAAAATGGACCAAACAATCAAAAAATAAACATTGTGATCAATAAACTGATAGTGTTCATAAAGCCACTGAACTCACTCCAGGCAACGTATACTGATTATGCAAGGCTCTGATAGGACAATCTACTTAAACTACTGTAATACTCTTATGATCTTCATAGGACACCAAAAACTCAAATCACTGATGCACAAGAACATTCTAGGAACCATTCATTAATTCATAAATATCCGCTCGGAAATGCCTAAACATGCAAACCAGAACAGGACATACAACTGACCATCCTCAGAAGAGTTCATCAAAGGAATTTTTTTTCAAAGGCATTACACCAAATATGAACCCATATGAATGTAGTAAGTCTTGCTTGAGGAAAAATCTATAACTGAATAGCACCTAGCTGAGGATCCATCTCAGTCCTACGTCGAATGGTGTACTTACATTAAGCAAGTGGAACACCAAATATATTATTAACCTCAAAAATCAAACTAACATAGATCAAGGTTCCGAATCATGAATATAATTATAAGATCTTTCGGAAGTAGTCACCTAACACAACCAATCACCAAATCAGCAGCCAAGTTATACCGTCCTGCCCACAGACAAAGCATTAAGAATATATGATCAAATCACACCTATCCTCAATCATGCTGTAATATACAGATTCAAAGCAGAGGGTTAAAATGCAGTCACTTGAATGTAGCAGCCTAATTCTCAATTCCATCAAAATAAAACTACTAATCTTGTCAAAGAAAAAAAAAATCAACAAGTTTTTCAAAAAGCATATTTTTGAAGAACGTAAATGATGCTAATCGGTTCAGGAAATATATACCTAGTTCATGGGAATAGTATGCTTCAATCAAACATATAAGGTTCACTAAATATAAACTTATTTGACAATAAATTACATATGGTTTGATTGAAAAGAAACGAGTAGGTCAAGTTCACCTATGGTAAGCATGGATTGTTCTGCCTTTAAACACAGCAATAGTCTGTTCAACACATCCAGATTCATTTAAGGTGTCAGCGTGATGGTTAACCTGTAGAAAGATATGATTAAGGCTTGATAGTATAGAGCATGCGGGAAGAGTAAAGTTGCTTTCATGTACCTGAATGTCATATTCTCTTGCAACAGTCAAACAATTCTCTATTGCAGCAGGAGTAGATCCCCAGTCCTCATGCAACTTCAAGCCCATAGCTCCTGCTTTGATTATTTCATGTAACCCATCAGCAGACTGTGTAATGAATTGAGTCTAAGTGGCATAACGCATACAAAGGTTGTATACTTACTTGGAGCAATAAACAGGCTGATAATAAAATAGTAATGTCCAAACTGGACAGAGTCATGGTGAACCAACAATGGTTGAACACTACCCCTTACTCAGAGGCAAAATTTATGAATCCTGGCATTTCTGATCATTCGCCAATGATTTTCACTGTCTATGACAGTCAAAATGCAGGTCCAAAGCCATTCCGGTTCTTCAATTACTGGATATATGAACATGGTTATCAGGAGGTAGTAGAAAAGGCCTGGAAACAGCAAGTGAATGGCAACGCCATTTATTGTTTCGTACAACGACTAAAAGTGGTAAAAACTATGCTAACTGAATGGAGAAAGGCATCCTTCATCAATGCAAATGCAAATTCAAATGTACAAGCAACAAAACAACAAATGAGCAGTCTACAATAAGCCATTCAGAACCAACCGCTAGACTACACTCTTGCTCAGCAGGAAAAAGAGTTAGTAAAAAAATATGCCTATGCAATGCATCTAAACAAACAACACATTTCATATCTAGATGATGTAACCAGCATTGGAGGGGAAGTGAATTCAGATTTCTCCTTGTATAATAAGACTTGAGATTCCAATGCATAAAGACAACCTCAAGTTTGAAATTTAATCTCATTCAATAGCGTATTATATATAGTATCTAAATTGGAAATAAAAAGGAGTCAACGAATGCAAATGATAAGGAAAGAGAGATGGGTATGATGGAGATAGAAATTGTTGTTTTAATATGATTGATGATTTTGGGAAACATTAACTTAAAAACTGTAAGAATGATCTACAATCCGCAGATATGGATATGGGGGCACAGGATACAAAAAATACATGGAGTTTTGAAATATCTAAAATAACACAGAGAGTGGATGGGCATCCTAACATTATTAGTATATATGATTTAGAGATGAATTTGTAATCCAAATATTTATTAATGATTCAACACTTACCAGGTTAACTTTAGAACAAGAGTATTCTTAATGATTCAACACTTACCAGGTTAACTGAGTCATCTCCGTCATGCTTGCATCCTGTAGTAAACTGCCAACAAAAGAGAATGTTGGGATAAAATTCTTTACTAAACAGAACAAAAGACTATCAACAAAACTACTATGGGATAACATATATTTTAACACATCAACACTGCACTTGCCAGGTTGCGGACCTCCTTAGCATCACTACTAGAATCCACTAACCTTGGGTCAACAATTTGGCTCAGATAACCACTTTCGAGGACTGGTATTGCTTGTACGCACCAAATGAAATCTTTAAAAGCGGCCAGAGAAAGTAACACACCAATGTATGAACAATTGACCTACTAGTCATTTTTCTATAAATACCCGATACTCTTCCCAAATTCGGGAAATTTCGTCTTGGTAGTATTCTATTGAAGACCAGCTTCGAAAATTCCTAACAGGTTTGGAAGCACTTGACAAATCCTTGAGAAGCTTCTTTATAACTTTAACATCATTAGCAAGAGCGGATATAAAATGATCTTCATCGAAGACATCTGAAAAGTTGCTGCAGTTTCAAATTCAGTCTTGTCACATCCGAAGACATATGTCACATATCTGCAATTTAAACATGAGACAATTTATAATACGAGTAACAGCAACCATGTCACATATATGCCATGAGTTCTGCTCATATTTGTTCTTCTGCAAGTACAAGTACAAAACACAAACTTCCCTATGAAATATTCATAACAAACAGCCATATCCACTGCATGAGTGCCCATATCTATATAGAGCTGTGTCTAAATAAACTGGCATTCATGTTGAACTTGTATAATGAAACGGAGCTCCACCAACACTTGGTCTAGTGGTATGTTTCTCGCTTTGGGTGAGAGATTCCCTGGATGCCCCTATGGTTTTTGGACAGGTTTATCTAACCCCTCGTACCTATCTGAAACTTCAAAGAAAATCAAACAAGCATTTCTTTTCAATTTTTTTCTAGTGACTTTCGTAAGTAGATCTATACGAACTTCAATTTCTTTTCAAAACATAAGCAATATGCAATATGAATTTCGAACATGAAACCAAGATACAAACATAATTCACAACTCCTGTCCTGAGTTTCTTCAATTCAAAAAGGACAAATATAATAGAACATAGACCATATGTTTACCCGCTCACATTATAAACAAGGAAAGGGATCTGATGGGCATATATTTCCTGAATGGGCCTCATCAAATAAAGGGTTCCAAAACATGGCAGATATGCCATCTGAAATGCATGGACGGGAATAGATACAGGTCAAAGTTTCCTTATATACACTAGATTTTAGTTGAAGGATCTTACTGATGCTGTTGCAAGAGGATTTTCATCAAAATCTGAGAAGAGATCAGCTGTAGTTTTTCCCAATTCTTTCCTTATAGTTTGGCAAACCTGTGGAAAACACCTATGAGTCAAAATGATATATCTAGTACAAATTAAGAGTTCAAAATGGATGGAAGCAGGAAGAGGAAAATATTCTCCCTCTGAAAGTCCCAGCTGGAAGATACTCGGACATGAGTGGAGTGCTACAGCGGTCAAAATAACCATATAAGGTCCATTAATTAACACTTGAATTAGCGGTCAAAATAAATTTATTATCACATAAGTATCTCGCTGCTGTTCTGACAGTGCGTGTTCGTAGATGATTTGCAATGTTGCAAATTGACAATGGCGTTATTCTGTATGAGTTACGAGAGTTTTTTCAAAAAAAAAAAAAACATTAACAAAACACTTTATTGCAAGTATAAGGGCAGCCTACATATACAACACAATGCAAGAAATAGATCAATGTGATTTACGACTTCTAGAAAGCATGCAATGAATTTGATATGCAATCTGCCTTGGTGCATTAGAGTGAATCATACAAATACACCCTAACAAATCTCTGAAATTTCTAGTGTAAAAACAATAATCATTAAAAATGGGCCAAAACCAAGTAGACTATTGAAAAACTGTGTTTTAGAAATGATCAAAACTTTGTCTGCCAGTTATGTGTTTTAGAATAAAATGTGTGAACTGATCCCTTATCAAATTGAATGTTGCATGCCCTATTGTTATTTGACACAACCCAACAAGTTTACTCTTTTTTTTTCTCTTTGACTTGTTCTTCAACATTGGGTATATACATGTACTGCAATTTTTATTGCTCAGATATTTGTTAGTGTAAATTCTGCTAGCTCTCTTGGGGTGTAGAGTTTTGACAATCTCACCCTGATGTGTATCTCGTGGCGGATTTAATGGGGTTTGACTCTATGTGCTGATTTTTAGATGTTTATAATGCTATACATCATTGGTAGGATCATGGTGTACACTGTTGGATGAATATTGATGCACACATTAGTATTCATCCATTGGTAGGATCATGTACTGCAATTTTTATTGCTCAGATCCAGGGTCTATTATTGCTCAAATCCAATGAACCCATTTATGTAGTATAGGACTAAATTCTAATCAAATTCTATATGTTTTCCATGGATTCTAACATGGTTTCCTGCATTTGCGACTCTTATTTTCTCTATTTCTCTTCTAAATGTATGCATGATCATCATTAATATTTCTATGCAAATAAACAGAACACCATGGCAAACAGGCAAATAAATGTATGCATGATCATCATTAATATTTCTGAAATGCCAACATGACATAAACTGATATTAAACCACTCATAGCCATAGCCAAAATCATACTCCAGAAACACCAATCAAGACTGGAATACACGTAAGAGAATAAGGTGAATAAATCCTACCTTCTCCAAGACAAAGTGAGGCTCGCCAACAACATAAGGAGGTGGATGAGCATCTCTCAAGAGTGGAAGCAAAGTATCAACAGAATGAACAGTTCAATGACACCTGGCTTAAGAAGTCGATGTTACTTTGATCTGTCGATGCCTACAAAATCAAATCACTAGTTAAATATTCCAGCCCGAACAAATGCTTCGCTAAGAAATATGTTGATTTAGTGATTCTGAGTTGGACTTTTACACTATTTAATTTCCATTGACAATTCCATGTAATCATAAAATTGCACTACAAAACTTACTCGACTTAGAACTCTTCCTGAAGGTGTGGTATCAAAGAATGACATAGGAGCATGTAAGATACTATGAAGAATCTATCTGAAGAAAATTTGAGCAGTCTTGAGGCCAAGTACTGTAATAAACAAGTCTTTAATCAGCACCAGCACAATAGAAACTGCAGCTAAGATCGCATAGATGCCAATGAAGAATGAAGCATCAAATGAAGCTGCACGTTTAGCTCCAGTCTCATATGCCAGCCAATAGTCCCCTGCCATAACGGAGAATTGCCACAGAATCGACAATAACAACACTACTACCACACCCCACCACCCATAAGCCTCAGTACTATATGCCTTGTAAACTTGCCAGCTAACTTGTCCAGTTTCTCTCTCTTCATCTTCAATGAGCTTAGAGGTTCCACTCTCTGAACTGGGTACATTTGTAGGCATAGGTTCACCGTTGGCCACCCTGGGAGAAGAGGATTTTGGTGAATTTGGTGACTCTTCTGTATCATTGTTACCTTGCTCTACTAGTTCCATAGAGGTTTTGTGAGCAGCAACAAGAGCTTTGAAATCCAAGCCAGATTCAAGAAGTTCATTATACTTTCCAGATTGAACTATCATCCCATTTCTCATTACCTGAATTGGATACCAAGAAAGTAAATTTGAATTGCAATTTCACTATTGAAACAAAAGCTCAACCATACAATTTACTATTGACATCATCACCAACAACAAAGGCTTATGAAAAACGCCCCATACTTCACTGATGAAACAATTCAACACAAACTGGCGTTCTCTTCAAGAAAATAAATAAGATCTCATGGAAGATCATTTTTTACAAGAAAGTTTTCCCTTGAGAAGTCAATTTTTCAAAAAAAATAAAAAATCTTTTTGCTTTTTGCATGAATAACAATCAATGAAAAAGGTTTTCTCATATGCTTCATAGTGGAGGAATCAAGCCCAATCCCGTTGACAGTTTTTCACCAACATATACAATCAGCCATAATGAGTACAACTTAATCCAAAGGTAATACATAATTAAGCTGTGAATTTTTAGACAACAATAAGAACGACATAAACAAATTTCATTCCAAGTGGTCGGGTTTGATAAGTTGAAATGTATTAATACATTCTTCTACCTCGCTCTTACAGAAGTGTATACGTACCAATATGAGATCTGCATTATGCAAGAAGTCAACTTGATGTGTCACAAGTAATACGGTCTTCCCCTTCAAAGCACCCCTTACACAGTCCTGCAATATCAGTGTTAATACTTGATAGCTATGATACATCACTGCAAACTGCTAATGCTATTAAAGCATTAGAAACTGTTAATACAAGTTCATGGCAGACTTACTTGTACACTGGAAGAATGCTTCCGAGAAGGGAGAGAAGAGAAAAGGATTTCTCTACACCCTTGGCGGGCTTTGATAGCAACAAGTAAGAGACAGGGCCTACAAGGACTGGGACGGTCTCAAGGCCAAGCTGCAAAACAGAAAGAAGGAAAGATTTAAGGAGACTTAACCATTACCAAGTAATATCAACATGGCATAGCTCTACCATTACAATTCGACTAATAATAAAATTCCTGAGTGCACATACTGCCTTGGCCTCTTTGTATTCATTCACTGCCTTGTGGGAAGAATAGTTGAACTTGGTCTCTGGTCCCAACTCAGGGACAATGAAATGGCTGCATCAATTAGAACCCAATTAATACACAAAACTCCATGGATCAATGAAACTTGTTTGAAATTATGAAAAAGGATATCATCACTTACTAGTTGGTGTCAAACCACTTGGTCATTTCCATAGCAGGTACAGAGGCATTTCCTCTGGCCATGGAGAAGTAGGTGTCAAACCCAATCTCACCACCAGTCCAGTTGTATCTGGAAGGAACAGCTCCGATCATCGCTGTAGCGTCAAGCACTTGATCATAGTATGAAAAGGTGTTGCTGGGGATGTACTTGATCCCGACCGAAGCCATTTGCTTCCAAATGGAGGACTTGAGATCAGCAGAAACCTTCTACAAATCCTTGGCAGTGGTCTTGCCATCCCAAAAAGATTCCAAGGCGAACTTGAGCTCTCTTTTGGGGCCCATGCGAGGATATCCAACAATATGTGATGCCATTTTTTCTGGTTCACATCAAGAAAAAAAATCAAAATCTCATGGTACCCAAACAAGTAATTGCAAAGAAAATGTTGCATACGAATTACCCCCATATATATTTTAATGATTTAATCTAGATGTGAATGCGCGTGTTATTGTTATAACCAAATTCAGTTCAATTGAGTTTCTCCAAAATAATGAAAATCAAAGAGTTGAGTGGACGAGTATCGAATGGGGTGGGTGTTTCACTTGTATTAGTACATTATAAAAACTGAAAACACATTTAGAAAGCACAGGAGATCCGCAAAAACAAGTTTGTAGGAATGAATCTAAACAAGATCTCCATAGATCTTTAGTAACTGAATGAAAAATAAGAGTTTCAGATCCATCTCAATCTCTATCTAGTAAAGTATGTGTGATGCAAAGAAGAAACTGAAGGGGATTTAACGAAAACAGATGTTGGAAACCTACAATGACAAGTTGGGTGGGATCTCTGAGTTAAGATCAGATCTCAAATTGTTCAAAAAGATTACACTAGCAGCATTGCTGAATTGAAAATCTTTTCTGACATAAAGATGCAAAAATTTAAAGTAGCTCTAAAATTACAAAGAGTCTCTCTAAATTTTTAGAAATCCGAAACTTGCACAAATAGAACATAAAGCAACGCCAATCAATCCATCGAAACAAACACTGAAATTGCAGAGATTGAAACTAGAAAATGTAACAAAACAAGAATGAAGAAGGTGTTAGTTAAGCAAACCTAAGTTGTGTCTTCATTTCATTCAAGCTAACTAAAAATTAGTAAAAAAAATCAGAGAGAGAACTCAACGATTGATCGTTCAGAGCATTGATTGAACTACATTCACTTAATCGAAGCTAAAAATCACACACATTAGAGAGCTTAAATAGGAAGATCTAAACAAGCAAATAGCGATCTTTCAAAGAAAACTTACGAATTCTAGGGTCACAGATTGAAGAACCGATCCCTAGAAGAAGAAGCTCTCTCTGTCTCGCCTTCTACACTCTTCGTATTGCCTTCTCGACCGACTACTGCTCCTCGACTTCCCTCTCTCTTTCCTTCTCCTTCTCCTTTTCTCTTTCCCTCTCCTAGGAAATTTTAGGGTTTGAAGCAAATTAAGGGCTGAAAATTGCAGAGTTGGGGGGGAGATGGAGCGGGAACGCGGGAAGCAAATTTTTTTCCCAAAATTTCGCCCGCGAGAATTCTACCTAGATCTCCACAGGTCCACGTGCAACACACGTGCATTGTTGCAACGGTTTTAAGCCGTGGGTCACTTTAGCCACTGTTTTTAGCCGTGGCAAACACACCAACGGTTTAGAACCGTGGCCAAGCCTTTTTTAGCCACGGTTTTAAGCCGTTGGGCACTATAGCCACGGTTTTTAGCCGTGGCAAACACACCAACGGCTTAGAACCGTGGCCACCCCTGTGTAGCTAATCATCCCTTTTGGTGTAGTGCTTGGTGGATTATGAATCTGTTTTAATTTTGCATATCCACCGCGTTTGACTGATTGTGTAACATCTAGAAACCTGGAAACGCTTATGTTAATAACATTTTGAATCTTTTTAAGGCTGCTTTAAAAACATAGTCAACTAAATCCCTGTCAGGAAGTGAAATCAAATTAGTTATCATTATGACTAGCGTGATTAGGGATTGACATATTTGTACACATGTTGACAATGTAAAATGTAGTCTAGACTCTAAAACCATGAAGGACTAACTAGAGGAGATTGTGTATGAATAGAACACCATGCTTTAAAATTGAAATTTAATTAAAGGTGTTGCTCGTTTAGGCTTTATGAGTCGGAATATCATGAAATCTGAATCAATAAATTCCATTTGAACATTTCCTGAGAAGTGAACAATATCATCTATGCATGTTACTCTTTAGATAATGAGTATGCAGTTCTATGATAATTATATTATGCACTTTGGACGATTCTGTCTATTTTGGTGAAAACAATAATTGAGCTATTGTGAAAATTGGGAATGCTTCTATTTCTCAATATTATTGATGGAAAGAAAAACTTTGTGATTAATGTTACATTTGATGTTTGATGTTAAGCTGACATAAGGAGGCTATAAGGAATCATTTGTATACAGATCGATGTCAATGCATAAATGATTTTGCTCAGACCATAAGTTGGTCGGACTTCCACATGAGGACATGAATTCTTTTGGAAAGGATATGTTCTCAGGATGATGATGTTGATGGCAATCTAGAACAATTCAAGCTATTGCTTGATTTTGTTGCGGAACTTTATTATCTAAGTCTACAACTAAATTCCCAGAATATGCACAAATCTTGCTTGGTCATTACATCCAAGTTTGAAAAAATTCAGAAGCTGAATTTAAGGTACGTTTTCTAATGATATTCTTAGTTGATCCTTGAACTTAAAAGAAAATAAGAATAGCGAAGTGAATAGAATGGGTATTTTATTCGATATTCTTATTGTGTGGGTCCTTAACAGTTGAATGCACGGTCTGTTTTAGCTAGCAAAAGACTGTCACTTGATATGCATTCAAAAAGTAGTTAAACTCGTTTATGATAATAGTTAGAGGGATCAAAGTTCAAAAGTTCCTTAATGGAAAGCACACGCATATTTTCAACATTATATATGCTAAAAATAATTTTGTGGATCCTGATTTTTGTGAGAAGAATTTTTGTGTTTCTCAAGGAATTATCCTGAAAAGATAAATTTCCTCTTCTTCGAGGAATAGTGGGGGGTATTTTGAGGAATAGTGGGGTACATCCTCAAATAACGTGCATATGATAAGGATGAATGAAACTGATAAAGACACATAATATGAGCCTAGGAGAAGTAAACGGAAACGAACTTCTAAATACCTTGGCCTCGATTACTATGTCTTTTCAGTCGAGGAGGATTCCCTTTGCTTCAAGAAGCCTTATCCTCTATAGATGTAATTGAAAGGGTCATGAGGTACCTGAAGAGGACTGAGAACCTTGGATTACAGAAGTTTTCCGCTGTCCTTGAAGGATAGCGATGCTAATTGGAACACCTTTTCAGATGACTCCAACGCCACCAGTGGCTATATCTTCAATATAGTTGGTGGAGCTGTTTCTTGGAAATCAAAGAAACGGACCATTCTGGCACAGTCCACGATGGAGTTAGAAATGATAGCACTAGCCACGACTAGTGAAGAAGTAGGTTGGCTGAGAAACCTGCTAGCAGAGATCCCTTTATGGGAAAGACTAATTCCAGATGTCTTGATCCAGTGCGATAGTACCGCGGCTATTGCAAAAATACAGAACCGTTATTATAACGGCAAGAAACGACAAATACGTCGTAAGCACAGTATGGTTAGAAAATTTCTATCTACAAGTGTTGTGAGAATGGATCATGTAAGAACTGATGCGAACTTGGCTGATCCTTTGACGAAAGGATTAGCTAGAAGGTTTTGAAAACCTCGAAAGGAATGGGACTAATGCCCTTAGATTGATGAGTTATTCATGACGGTAACCCAACCTATAGACTGGAGATCCCAAGAAATAGGTTCAATGGGTAATAACAAGTCGTGAATGATATGATGTGAATCATGCTGACAAAATAGCAATCAAATTCCTAGATTACAGCATGAATTCCTGAAGCGATAGTAGGATGAGTTCAAAAACTCTTAATGAGGTCTATACTCTATGTGGAGTGGAGTACCTAGCTGTAGGAGTACTCTTGATAGACTCAACTAAGTGATTGTGGAAGTTTGGCCGCTTCCTATGGAATTTGTGGGCAAAATTCCTAGAGCCTTCACTACACTGGGATATACGTGCATGGCCATAACGCACGGACTTTTTAGACTTCACCTTGGTAAGGTTGTGCGTGTAATGTCTGCTAGAGATAGAGTTCAAAACTACGAGTTACTCTAGTATAATCTAAAGCATGAACACTACGCAAGAGTTCAAGTCGAAAGACACTTTTGTTTATGCACAATCTTATATTTTTTAGATTGCTCGATGAAAATTGTTTTAAAAAATCCAAGTGGGGGATTGTTGGAAATATGGAATTGTTTTAAAAATCCAAGTGGGGTATTGCTGGAAATATGGCTTTTTAAACAAAAGAAAATAGGTGTTTAACAAGTTTCGATATCTGGATCTCTCTTTCTAATATTAGTCCTATATCTACTATACAACTCTTTGTGGTAGAGTTTATAAGGAGATTGTAGGGACTTGGGCCTGGACCCTGGACCCCTTGGGGTACCACACTTTTGTGAGGAGGGGAGAGATAGACTCTCGCACCTGCCGCCGTCCGTCGGGTCAAGTCGGGTCGGGTCATTAAGAGAGCAAGCCATTCTTTTTGCTACAAATTTATTTTCATTAAATAAATTTTGAATTTCTAAAGAGAGAATGAATCTAGACGCTCTCTTAAAACCCACATTTTCCACATGTTTTAATTGTGCTCTCCACGCAATGAATCTAGACGAGATTTTTATCAGTGTATCTAGACGCTTTCTTAAAACCCACATTTTCCACATGTTTTAATTGTGTTCTCCATGCAATGAATCTAGACGGGATTTCTATCCATGTATATAGACGCTTTCTTAAAACCCACATTTCCACATGTTTTAATTGCATTCTCTAAGCAATGTATCTAGTTGTGATTTCGTATTTGAACGAATCTATATTCTCACTATAAATACCATATAGATTTAGAGCTCTAAGAGAAAAATGAAGTAGAAAAACAAAGAAAAAGTATTTTGTAACAAGAGCATTTCGTTTTGCAATTAGAGAGAACACATTTTTTCCCTTTTGCAACTAGTAATTCAATTTGTATTTCAATCAAAGAAGTGTTTTTAGCTTTGTTAAATTATTTACAATGTATTGATGATTCCGAGCAAAACAAGTGTTTAAGGGTGATAGTATTCCGTTCATCAAATGTGCAATTGTTTGAACGAGACAAAGAAGATTCTGGGCTGTTTTATCCTGGGGACGGCGGGGCTAGTACACTGCATGCACAATCTTGGCCAGAGCCGCGAAACGTCTTAAAGAGAGCGACCTAGTCCGCGACTCAACCCAAGAAATAATTGGTACCTTCATTCCTAACTTTTTATTTGAATCTTATACAGCAGTAACAACAAGATACAAACATATATGGAGCTTTCACTGCATGTTATACATGACAGTTTTTCAGTCAATACTATATTGCTTAAGGGATTACTTAAGAAGAGGGTTATATCAATCTTAATTGATACATGAAGCACACACTCTTTTGTGTATCCTAGGGAAATCAAGGAGACCAATTGGCCAACCAAGCATCACAAATGGTGGTCGAGGTAGCAAATGGCCAACAACCGCTTAGTAATGCAATCTGTCAGAATCTTCAGTGGACTACTTATGGAATTAATTTTGAAGGGAAATTGAGGGTGCTTCCCTTGGCGGGTATGACATGATTTTGGTTGGAGACTGATTAAAACCTTTTGGGGACATCATTATTAATCTCTATAAGCTTCAAATCACACTGACTATTGAAGAAAAGCATGTGACCTTAAAAGGATCCACCAATTAAAAAACCCTTTGCCTAATGGAATCAAAAAGGATAACCAAATTCGTTAAGAAACATTCTTCCTGTTTTTTGGTCAGCTCTTCTCAATCACCTGTAGCTCTTCACTGGAACATGAAACTGATTCAGTCATCTCTCAACTACTATCTGACTTCCAGGATATCTTCCAAGTCCCAACTATTTTGCCACCCATTAGATCTTTGGAGATCAAAATCTCTCTCAAGCCAAATTCCTCACCACCTTCTCAAAGCCCTTATAAGATCCCATATATGTAAAAAACAGTGGTTGAACAACTCATTCAAGAGATGCTATAGGCTGAGCCCTTTTCCAATCTGAACTTATTAGTAAAGAAGAATGATGGCAATTGGAGATTCTGTATGGATTACAGAAGGTTGAATGAGATCACTATCAATGATAGATTCCCAATGCCATTGATAGATGAACTCCTTAATGAATTCCATGGGGCCACAGTGTTTTCTATACTAGACCTTGGGTCTAGTTATCACCAAATCCTTGTCAACCCTCCTAACATCCATAAAACAGCATTCAAGACCCACCATAGTCACTTTGAGTTCAAGGTTATGCCCTTTGGCTTAACCAATGTTCCAGCCTCTTTTCAAGCCTTGATGAATCACATTTTGCAACCATACCTAAAGAAGTTTATTTTTGTAATCTTTGATGACATTCTAGTCTATAGCCCATCTTTACCTTTCCACTTCTCTCATCTACACACTACTTTTTCTACTCTCAGACAACACCAATTATATGCTAAATTGTCTAATGTGTTTATTCATTCAACCAAGACTAGACTATTTAGGCCACATCATCAGCCAACATGGAGTGGAAACAAACTACCCAAAGATTGAAGCCATGGTTAATTGGCTCATTCCAAAAACACTTAAACAGTTAAGAGATTTTTTGGGTTTGACAGGTTTATAGGAAATTCATACAACATTATAGGCAGATTGCACAACCAGTCATAGATCTTCTTAAAAAGAACAACTTCATTTGGTTAGACGAAGCTCGAAAGGCTTTCCAAGTACTTAAGGAAGCCATGCGTACTGCCCCTGTACTCATATTACCCAATTTCACTTTTCCTTTCACCCTGAAGACAGATGCTTGCTCAAGGAGAATAGGAGCAATATTATCACAGAGAGGCAGACCAATAGCATTTTCAGAAGAGCCTTGGGTCCAAAGAACCTATCTTTATTTACTAGAAATTGTACTACCTGTTCTTAAATAGAGGTCCTATCTCCTAGGTTCTAAGTTCTATATACTGACAAATCATCAAAGCATACGACGCTTCTTATCATAGAAGGTTACTACCATTCTTCAACAAATATGGCTATTTAAGTTGTTAGACTATGATTATGAGATACAATACAAGAAAGGAGTGGACAATAAGGTTGTTGATGTCGTATCTCATTTTACTGAAAATATAGGACAATACCTTGCAATTACAAGTATCTCACCTCAGTGACTGCAAGATGTGGTGTCTAGCTACACTAATGACACTATATCATAGACAAGTATTCAACAACTCCTAGTCAATTCCCTAGTTGTTCCACATTTTTCATTCGCTAAATGTATTCTCAAACACAAGAACAAGATTTACATTGGTTCCCATGGCTCACTCAAGACACAAATCATTCATGCATTACACAATTCTGCCATTGGAGGGCATTCAGACATCAGAGCCACTTACAAAAAACTGGAACAATACTTCTACGGGAATGGCATGAAAATATACCTTATTGAATTCATCACAAATCTTGATATATGCCAGAAGAATAAAGCTAATCGATCAACCTATGAAGGTATCTTACAGCCACTACCAATTCCTCCCCAAGCTTGGCAATAAATTTCCATGGATTTCATTGAAGGCCTACCCCAATCCCAACATAAAATTGTAATTTTGGTGGTAGTAGACATGTTGTCTAAATACACCCATTTCATAGCTCTTTCACACCCATTCATTACCACAAAAGTTGCTAAAGAATTCTTAAGAAATGTCTATAAGCTACACATTCTACCCTTTTCTATTGTCTTGGATAGAGATAAAAATTTTACGAGTGCCTTTTGGCAAGATTTATTTGCAGCATTGGGTACTACTATGGCTTTAAACACAACCTATCACCCATAGACGGACATCCAAACTGAACGCGCCGATTCATGTTTGGAAACCTATTTACGCTTTATGACAGGTGAAACTCCATCCCAATGGGATAAATGGTTGTACCTAGCTGAACATTGGTTCAACACAGCCTTCTACACTAGCCTACAGTCCACCCCCTTTCAAGCTATTTATGCTACTCACTCCCCTTACTAACCTTTCCCCCAATTACTTTTTTAGTTGTCTTTGATGTACATCAATATTTAAAAAAAAAGGGAACATATGTTTCAGTTAATAAAAAACAAGTTGAACAAAGCACAAGACGTGATGAATAGGTATGCTGAAAAGAATAGAACAGACAAATCATTTGCAGTGGGAAAGTGAGTTTACCTCAAACTGCAGCCTTATAGGCAGACAATTATCAATTTGCGTAAAAACCTCAAGCTCTCAGCACATTTTTATGGACCCTTCCAGGTGATTGAGAAGGTTGTGTCAGTGGCTTATCGTTTACAACTTCCAGCACATTCGAAGATTCACCCTATCTCACAGTTGAAGAAAAACCTAAGCTATGCTAGCACGACCACCCCACAATTACCTTTGGTTGACTCACAAGGCAAAGTCAAGGCAGAACTTGCAGCAATTTTGGCCCGGCGGCCTCGTCACAACAGAGTTGTGACTCAGGTCTTGGTTCAGTGGTGGGTGGATTTGTCGCATATAGTTGTTTCCTTCCCTCACTTCCTTACTTGAGGACAAGAACGTTGAGAAGGGATGGGCAATGTCATGACTGGAGAAGTAAAATGGAAGTAAAATGGCATTTTGTAATTCCTGTTTTAGTTAGTTAAGATCAGAGGAACCGTCTACGTGGCAAGCTCTTATTAGTCTCTTTTGAAATTCTGTTAGGAATTCATCTTTAAGTAAAAGTAAAGAAGGGAAGAACCCTAATAAGTTTTTACAGAGTAATAAAGAGGTCTCCTGTTCAGTTGAACTTGAGAATTGTAATTCACTTTTTTAGGGCTTGAATCAATACTATTGTTAGTTTTTCCTCTCTAGATAATCAATTGGCACTCACGATTGTGACATTGTGTGGATCACTGATTCAACTGGTGTTTGTTGTTGTGTTTTTCAATTGGAGAATAAAGAGGAACAGTTGTAAAGCAGAAAAAACTTGTGTGCAAGTGCAACCCCTCTGTTTTTGCTATGCTCTACCACCAATTTTTTTTCAAATCCAAATACATTTGGCATGCCCATTTAATCGCATTTATTTGCTAATCTGCAGGTGGGCTTTCTTCTATCTATGTTCCATATCTGGATCTCATGGTTTCTAAGAATAAATTTAGTAATAGTCATTTCTTTTATGATGTTGAACCTTTGTAAAGTCAAGGACATTCCATTTATTGTTTTGGAACATTCATTCCTAACTTGCCTAATTTGGAGAACATGGAGGACGTTTGGAAATGGATTAAGATTAACCGTTTCGCCTTTTCCAAAAGAATGCGTATAAGATGGTTAACCCAAGGAGTAGCAAAGAACATTTCATCGACTCTGTTAACTTGGATGAAAAGTGTAGAAAAATAACAAAACCATCAAATTTCACCCCTTCATTATGTCTTTGCACTTCAAGTTTCCCATGCCTATGTTCTTCAAAGAAATGCTCTGTGAAATGGGATGTGACCATGCTCAATGTTCCCCGAATGTGTACTGGGCAATCATGTGTTTCTCCAATCTGATTAATTTTTTTGGGCTTGACTTGACCAAAAAATAATTTTTCTTCTGCTTTGGGTGAGAGGCGGCATAGTGATTATGCTCAACTTTGAGTACAAACTATCAAACTTTTTGATGAGCTCAATGCTGGTGACCATGACTGGAAGAAAGACAATTCGGAGATCAGTGGTTCCTAGGAAGATGACACGACATATGGCCTTCTTGTACCCATCTTCTTCTGCCCATGAATGTGTTTTTGGACCCCTTTATTCTACGACATATGAATTGATCACTCTTTATTTCTCTTACTCCACCTCCTGAGATTGGATATCTGATATTTTGGTACAGACAAGATGTGACAGCATCAATTTTAGTTAACCGTGATCTTCCCAAAAGTCCGTTGTAGGGAGAGGGCTCATCTATTTTCATAAAGATCTGTGAGCAGATGATTGGTAGTAAGTAGACGTCTAGAATCATAATGTCGATTGTTACTGATTGTCAGTCAAGACTTTTGTTTTTTTGGTGATAAGTGATTCTAAATTCATTTGTTTGACATCTAAAATTGAATTATATTGGCTGCACTTCCCTTATCTACATGAATTGTATCAATCATTACATGAGCGATCTGAATGCTGGTAACGAGTGTGTTTTCATGTGGTAGATCAAGGCTCTGCTGGTCACTTTTAGTGTAGTCGATCACCTGATTTTTTGTTGAGGAACTAGTTGGGGACCATCGACTGCGGAGGTGAAAACACTCGGGCAACTGAAGTTGCTTGTTTGATATTTCGCTGCTTTTCATTATTAGTGAAACCAAAGAGTTCTGATTGAACGAAAATTTCATTGATTCTTACGACTTTCTTTTGGGGGTTTTTTTGGCTGCAACTTTCTCCTCAATTTGTTGAATTGCACTTTTGGCTACATACTCTGTGCAATGCCCTACTTTGACTAAATCCTCAAGGTGGTCCTTCCATGCTCGACATTCTTTTGTCGAATGACCAGTGGCTCCATGGATTGCACAATATTTATTCGGATCTCTTTTTGCAAAATCTCTCTTCATTGGTGGTGGTCTTTGATTGATGCCAAAATATGACATTAATCAAATAAATAACTTATTTTTTGTTTAATTTTTCTTCAACCTACAATACACTTCAACAATGCATAGTGAAAGTAAGGGTTATTGAGTACTTCACTTGGATTAGAAGATAATATTTGAATTTCAATTTAAAGAATAAAGAGAATAGCAAAATAATTATGGTGAGATGTTGAGAGATGATATGACTCCAAAACAAAATTATAAGTTGTAACAAAAATGAATATAGAGAAATCACAAGGGTATGAGAATCACCCCATTCCAACATAATGATTGTAGAATGTAATTTCATTTTCTCTAAAAATACTCAAATCACATGGTTTTTCAACCTACAAAACTTGAGTTGTAGGATTAAATAAGTAAAAGTTTTTTCATTTTCCTCAAACTTTAACCAAATCCAATGTTTTATTTATAAAACAATATTGGATTTCGGTTATCTTTTTCAACGGAAATATCCTAAAAGACATGGAAATAATTTATTCTCTCGAATCAAAATCATTATTCATTACATTTAACAAATGAAGTCTTCTTTCGAAGTACTTTTTACAATTCATTGTTCTACTTTACTTCCTTAGTGAAACATAATCTAGCTATCATTATATCTTCATGGGGCTCAATCTCTTCCCCTTGAGAAGGGGAGATTAGCTCTCCATAAATACTGAGAATAAACTAAAAGTTAAAACAGAAAGAGAAACAATTGAAAAAAAAGAAACAAAGACAAAACTTACTTCTTCAATAGAAAAATTAAAATGTTGGAAAGTAGTACATGCACTTCTCTACCAAGCAAAAAATCTAAAGCCAATAACTACAACTAAAAAAAATCTCTACAAAAAACTATCCCTTATGAACTCCATGTATGTGGTTTTTATAAGTAAAAAGGGTTTGAGTGAAACAAGGAAACATGGTTGAATGAAACAAGGAAACATGGTTGAGTGAAACATGGAAACATGGTTGAGTGAAACAAGAAAAGGTGTTGGAATTGAATAACGAGAGTGAGGGGAACATTGTATTCCCAAATTGAATGTTCTGCCATTTCAGTGTTAATTGGAGAGTGAGGGGAGGTAGGTGAAGATGAGTGGTGAAGAGCCAAATAGTGGATTAGGGTGGCTAGAAAAATTTTGGGAATGAACCAAGCGTATGTTGGATCGTCCCCAAACTTTCATAAAAGGATAAAAATGAGATGGAAAGATAACGGTAACAAAACACAGGATCAAGTATCCCTAAACGATTGCTAAGAAGACATACACAAGCAACAATCACTTCTGAACCACACAAATGTCAAATCTAAGCAAACAACGTTTTAATGGGATTTTATCTTGTTAATCTGTGACGAACAAGATTGATTGAAACCAGTGGGCATTACGTTGTTATCTATTATTGCCTAATTAGATAGAGTGCTAACAGATGATCTTAAAAGCTTGTATCCAACAGTACAAAGTCCAAAATCGGGAGGTCATAGTTACGCTTGCAAGAAGCCAGATTATTGCACAAGTGACAGGAGATCACGTGGTTTAATTAAGAACTGTACCTGTGCTACCACTCTGTAGACCGATTGATATGAGAACGATGTGTGTAAAATACGTACTTAGGGTGTATTCCTATCCAAAACTATTAGTTACACCATGTCCTTCTGCAGTCCGCAACTTACTAGTAACTCGGCATACCGAGTGAGTTACCCATGTGGCAGCGGCCTCCTGGAGTTCATTGAATGATTAAACCCAGTGACACGTTTAGCTTTAGTCAACACAAAATTCAGCAGAATAACCTTGGTCTTAGTTGTCCTATGAACACCGTTCTAGTTGGCCCTAATCTTAGTTGATTTTATTATGTGTCTTGGTTTCTCACAGCTGCAGTAATGAGGTGGGTGATGAAATCCCACCAGTTTCAAAAATAGGGCTAGGTCTACCCTTTCTGTTTATGGTAGTTTATTAACATAAGCAACCACACAGTTTGTTACAATGTAGAAACATAAACAAACACCAAGCAATGTCCAATCAATTCTCACTCAAAACCTAAGCCACTAAAACAATGTGTCTGAAAGAAATACTTACTAACTTGTGAGCTCGGCCAAAATGTCTCCACCATGGGAGTAGAGAGAAGTGTTATTTGAGAGCTACTCCTCCTAGGTTCAAGCAATTATTCTCTCTCCCACGACACCACTATGCCACTACAAAAAAGTTAACCATTTTCAAAGTATTTCTTTTTATTTCTGACTTCGATTGTTATCTAAATAAATAAAAACACAATCAAGCAATTATTGATGCAAAGGTGTTTAATGGTCATAGTCAAGAAGTCAGAAAAAAAAAATTTGAAAGTGAATTAATTCTAACCTAAAACTAACAATCACCCTAATGCTAAAATAATGCCTAACTATTACAAGTTGCACTCGAGCATTCGAGGCATATTAAAAAAAATTATTAAAGAATAAACTTTGTTCCTCACTAGAAACTACAAATTTATTGAAAAAGTAAAGTCTTTAAGGAAGTCATAGGCAATTTCGCAGCTTATCACCCACTTTTCCAAACGAATTTGTTCAAAATACAATCAACCTAAAAAATATATGAAATAATTACAGAAATTCAGGGAATTGTCACAAAATTTGCAGAAAATTTTTCGCGTTAAACAGACACTTTTTGAACCGTCTGCCGTTGTGTTGTTTCCGTTATATGCTAAAAATTACCCCAAAAAACACATAAAAATGAGAAAAAATTAAATAAAAGGAAAAAAATTAAATAAATAAAAAATTATTTCAATTGTCTCCAAAGTTGTATCTTCTAGAATGTCTTCCTTCACCAAGGGATGTGCAACGATGTCATTTGATTGATGCTAAAAACAAACATTAATGTCGTTGCATGATTTTCGACATCAATCAAAGAAATATTTATCTTTTTTGTTTATTTTTTCCTTCGACCTACAGTATACTTCAACAATGCATAGTGGAAGTAGGGTTATCGACTACTTCACTTGGATTAGAAGATAATATTTGAATTTTAATTTAAAGAATAAAGAGAATAACAAATAATGGATGGTGAGATGTTGAAAGATGATATGATTTTAAAACAAAAAAAATTACTTGTAACAAAAATGAACATAGAGAAATCTCAAGGGTATGAGAATCACCCAATTCAAATATAATGTTTGTACAATGTAATTTCAATGTCTCCCAAAATACTCAAATCACATGATTTTTTAACTTACATGACTTGAGTTGTGAGATTAAAGAAGTAAGAGTTTTTTCATTTTCTTCAAACTTTAACCAAATCCATTGTTTTATTTCTAAAACATCATTGGATTTCAATTATTTTTTCATCAGAAAAATCCTAAAAGACATGGAAATAATTTATTCTTTCAAATCAAAATCATTATCCATTTAACAAATGAAATCTTCTTTCCAAGTACTTCTTACAATTCATTGTTCTACTTTACTCATAAATGAAACACAATCTAACTATCATTAATTTTCATGGGACTCAATCTCTTCCCCTTGAGCGGGGAGATTAGCTCTCCATGAATAATGAGAATAAACTAAAAGTTAAAAGAGAAAGAGAAACAATTGAAAAGGAGAAACAAATATAGGACTTACTTCTTCAATGGAAAAATTAAAATGTTTGACAGTAGTACATGCACTTCTCTACCAAGCAAAAATCTAAAACTAAGAACTACAACTAAAAAAAACTCTCTAAGAAACATGGTAGAGTGAAACAAGGAAACATGGAAACATGGTTGAGTGAAACAAGGAATTGTGTTGGAGTTGAATAAGGAAACATGTCTTATAGAGATTGTTTTATGATAAAGTTGGCCATGTAGACGTCTAAATCATCATGATGATTTTCTTGAGATCTGTCGTTGTTGATGCTTTGTGGGCTTAACTTCATGGGTCTTGGAATTAAAATTCTTTAATCCTTATGAATGTATGTGAACTCCCATTGGGCCTTCTAGTTGTTGAATTAGCCTTATTATGCCACTTTGTGCATGATTTGAGATTTATGCTTGAATTTATACAAAATGCACAAAATACATGTAATAAGATATTTTTATTGGATAATTGGACTTAGCAATTTTATATTAAGGGATGTAAAAATCTAGGTTTTAGGTGCTTATCACACCACCTCCAAACAACCTTTTGCTAGTCCTCTAACAAAGAACAACGAAAAGAAATATAAGAACACAAAACCAAAAATTTTACTTGTCCTAAAATTCTCAAAGAAATCAATGTCACTTTCACTAGTATGACTCGATTACATTTACAATATGCAACAATGCCTTGATTGAACCTCTAGTATGACACTAAATGCGGAGTTTTAGCCTCCTGAGGGTTATCTAGGATGACACCCACAAACATTTTTTTATATGAAACAAAATTGATGTGTGCCCTATTTTTCTCAGAGAATATCGTTGTTATTCTACCACATAGAAGACAAGAGACATATGTAACTAGTTACTAAAATTCACATTACAAGTGAGCAACTTTGGAACAAGGTGTGTGTGTGTGAGTAACCAACAAATGCAATTTTTCATGTCAAAGTAACATACATCATAATTCACCTTTGGAATAGTCGTTTTGACTTCAAAACGCACCAGTTAATCTATCTGAAATGATCACTCTATGTTTGGGTAAAATATTTTCTCTCTTGCATGTGAGGAAAAGAGGAAATTCCAAAATTCAAACTTCTCACATGCTCATAAGAATAAACGGACATGAAAGAAAATTACAGCCTCATGAAAGGAATGTTGATCACTTGCAAAAATGTCGAGTTACCCGCCATAGCGTCTTCTCATCTACTCTCCACTTCTTACCATACCTTACCATAGGGTTAATTACGACTTCTCTAAAATAAAAAAGAATTTGCCCTAATTTTTTTTTTTTTTTTTTTTTTGAGGAAGAGTGGGGTAGATGGTAAGTAAATATATGTTTCTGAGAAGATAGGGTCTTCAAATAGCTTAATAAGGAACTCATCAATCACTTTCTTTTATTTTCCTTTATTCACAACCCCCTTTTTTATTTGTTTCCTTTTTCAGAACCTTTTTTTTTCACAACATTTTTTTTAAATACCTTGGACTTTGGATTTTCACTTTGCATTCTCTTTTTTCTTCATAAAATTTCTTAACATTTTTCATAAACATAAATGGGAAAATCGAATTTTTTTTATTTTATATATCTAATAACCCAAGATAAAGGCTCACATTGGTATTGGATGGAATGTTTAGCAAGATGGTTTTGATAAGGTTTGTTAATGGTTATAAGTCTCAAATAGACTACAAGACCTATGTTTCTCTTAACTGGAAAAAGATGTTATCCTCAGTGATCAACCAAAAAAAAGAATACTGAGACTTCACAACAAAATAATGTCCAATAAAATTTTAAGTCATTATATGACTCAGAGTTGTGTAAAAACTCTCTAAATAAAATGAAAGGTCTGATACCTCACAAAGTTAAAGTCTCTACTATTATTCCTCTAGATTCTCAGGAAGTTACTTACTTCTGTATTCCAAACTATATATGTGGTCAATGTGCACAAATTTATTTGTTCCTGAATGCTCAAATACAATGTTTACTCTAGTAATAAACTCTTAGCATATCTTTGCCTAAATGTAATGAATCAAGTAATGCAGTGATACCGTACCACTTTTTTTTTAGAAAAATATTTTCAAAAGTGGTATGAATTTTGATAAATCTCTCCACCCCCAAACAAATAGAACATTGTCCCCAGTGTTAAACAAATGAAATGGAAAGTGAGAAATAAAAATTAGAACTTATTACCTCAGGTGATTTGTTGAAAATCTATACTGTCCCTGCAATGAAAAAAAGTGAGTCGGTGGGGGTGATGTATTATTAAAAATACAGGTTCGTCTAGAGAGCCAGGCCTGCGCCAGGGAGCATCTAGAATTTTTGTAAAGATACATCACCCCAAACAAGCATTGGCGGTATTATAAATTTTTTTATTTATTATATTTTATTTTTTATTTTTTATTTTTTATTTTTTATTTTTTATTTTTTATGAATGCATAAATGGACAGGGTTGCCTCCTAGTAGCTCTAAGTTTAAAGTCATTGGTCGGAGGTAAAGGGGGTGGTGGATACCACCCCGAAACAGGCTTAGTGGAATAGGAATTTGGGGGCGTGACTAATCCTCATAGTTAAGATCAATCAACTAAATGGTTTCCACTGACCTTGTGGGAAGTTCATGGTATGGCTTCAGTCGTTGTCCATTTACTTGAAAGAGACTACCATTTTTATGGTTTTCTACGGTGATGGCACCGCAATCTTTAACACACGAGAGTTGTAGAGTATGACTTTCTGACCAAGATAGAACTATTTCTCAAGATGTTTTTGCCATGTATCAACCTCATTTTATCTTTGTAGTTCTTGGATAAGTCATAAACATCGTACCTCAATTCTTCTAGCTCGTCAAGTTGAAGCTTCCGTTGTTGACCAACTATATCGAGGTCAAAGTTTAGACTCTTTGTAGCCCAATAAGCTCTATGTTGGAGTTCGACAGAAGGGTGACAAGGTTTACCAAAAACCAATATTTAGGGAGACATCTCTAAAGAAGTTTTGAATGCAGTTCTGTATGCCCATAAGGCATCCAAAAGGCGTAAAGACCAATCTTTCCGATTTCGATTGATAGTCTTTTTGATGATGTTCTTGATTTGACGATTTGAGACTTCAACTTGACCACTTGTTGGAGGATGGTAGGAAATGGTAACTTTGTGAGTAACCTCGTACTTTTTAACAAGATGCTCAAAGGCGTAGTTACAGAAAAGCTTACCCCCCCCCCATCACTAATGATACCCTTGGGGTGCCAAATCTACTAAAGATAAACACCCTTATGAATGAAACAACAATTTGTGATCATTGGCCTAGTGGCAATGACCTCTATCCATTTAGAAACGTAATCCACTGTATGAAGGATGTAGTGATACCCATGGGAGGATGGAAATGGTCCCATAAAATCAATGTCCCAAACATCAAAAACTTCAACCACTAGAATAGGATTTAGAGGCGTCATGTGTCGATGAGTTATTCTCCCAAGTTATTGACATCGATGACATGCTTTACAATACTCATGGGCATCTCGAAAAAGGGTAGGCCAATAAAAACCCGATTGGAGAACTTTTTCCGCGGTTTTCTTAGAACTGAAATGCCCACCACAAGCTTGATCATGGCAAAATGAGAGAATGCTCAAATGTTTTACTTCAAGAACACATCTTCTAATAAGTTGGTCAGGGAAGTATTTGTACAAATATGGCTCATCCCAAGAATAATACTTGACCCTAGACAAAAACTTGTCATGTTCTAGCTTAGACCAGTGTGAAGGGAGTTCCTCAGTTACTAAAAATTTGACAATGTCGGCACACCGAGGAAGCTCTTGTTCTACCAAGAGAAGTTGTTCATCTAAGATGTCCTCTTGAATTTGCAAGATACTAGTAGATGACTGTGATGTTAGCCTAGACAAGTGGTTGGCGACCGCATTTTCTGTACCTGACTTATCTCGTATTTCAATATCAAATTGTTGAAGCATAAGGACCCATCGGATCAAACGAGGTTTGGTGTCCTTCTTATTGAGAAGGTGACTGTCCGTGTACACAATGACTTTAGCTCCAATGAGATAGGAACGAAATTTATCTAATGCATAAACAATGGCTAACATTTCTTACTCCGTGGTCGAGTAATTGAGTTGAGCCACATTCAGAGTTTTGATAGCATAGTAGATGACATGAGGAAGTTTGTTAACTTTTTGACCCAAAACTGCACCTACAGCGTAGTCAGATGCATCACACATAATCTCACAGCTTAGTCATCTTCCCATAAATATGATGCTCACAGACAATAGGGTCAACACCCTTGATGTCTTGAATATTCCAAGCAATGGCTGACTTGTGAGCTTTAAGGACTTCCAACAACTTGTCACTTTTTTTCTCAATGAGATCTGAGGAAATAATCTCAGGATAACTCTCCTTAGAACCAAGAAATGCATATCTCAATTCATTTGGTAAATGCTTAAGTTCTAGTGATTTCTGAGTGCTTGTGGATGAGTCACTTTCTTGTGACTATCCTATGAAGGAAGATGAGGAATACAACTCTTCCTCATATTGATAAAATGATAATGGCTCAGATTCAGGTATATGCATTATGGGTACATTATCCAACATATTGTTGATCTTTTCAATAGCCTCGTCCATATCTAGGTTCATACCAAAGTGTGAGAAACAATGAAGCAATACGTCATCTGATGACGATTGAGCCATAGACTTAAAAGATCGAATCATACACACTTGTTCCTCTTTTTCTTCCTCAATCATATCGAGATCATCTCTCATTTTCAAGGCCTTAAAAATATTCAATTTAGCTTTAAGTTCCCAAAGGAAACAGACATGCTACCGCTTCTACATTTGATGTTGGTCCGCAATTGCTAAGAACGGTCGCCATAAGATGACATGAATTTGATTAATTAGGCTCAGGCCAGTGTCTAAAATGATGAAATCAACTGGATAATAGAAATCAGCAACTTGAACAATCACATCCAGAACTATTCCTCTAGGGTATCATTTTGACTCATCTGCTAGCTTAAGAACTACCTTTGTTGGTTGCATCTCCTTCAACCCAAGTTCTAAATATATATGATAAGGTAAGAGATTCACACTCGTTCCTAAATCGATCAAGGCACGACTTTCAAATTCTTTCCCAGTGAAACATGGTATAGTAGGGGTTCATGGATCCCTATACTTAACTACTCCAGTTTGTTGAATAAGTGATGTGGCATCGCTTGCAAGACATGCAGTTTCAAGTACTTCCTTTTTCTTTTCTTTTTAGTACACATGTCCTTGAAAAGTTTTGCATAGATTAGTATTTCTAGATAGCAGACAAAAGAGGGATGTTGATGTGTACTCCTTTAAAAATCTCTAGTATTTATTGAAATTGCTTCTCTTTTTTTGTTACCTAAAAACGCTTTGGGAAAAGGTGCCTAAGGTATATACTTTCTTGTCTCTATGGGAAGCTGAGTTTAAACTAGTTGGAAAATAACCTTTAGTGTTCTCAATTGGTTTAGGAACGCTCTCTTTGGAAATCACATCAATTGTCGTGGGTTGTTTTATGTCATTATCATGCAACGACAAAAAAAATTAGGCATTTGATAAGAACAAATAATTTTATTTTATTTATTTTTTTCTGACTTTGATTGCTATCTAAATAAATAAACCCACAATCAAGCAATTACAAATGCAAAGGTATTTAATGGTCTTGGTCAAGAAGTCGGAATTTTTTTTGTTTTATTTATTTATTTTTATTTTGAAAGTGAAATAATTCTAACTTAAACTGACAATCAACCTAATGCTAAAATAATGCCTAACTATTACAAGTTGCACTCGACCATTTGAGGCATATTTAAAAAAAATTATTAAATAATAAACTCTCTTCCTCACTAGAAACTAAAAATAAAAATAAAAATAAAAGGTCTTCAAGCAAGTCTTAGGCAATTCCGCAGCTTTATCACCCACTTTTCCAAACGAATTTGTTCAACTAGCTAGTAACCGACAATAAAAAAATTTACAGAAATTCAGGGGAGTGTCTCAAGGAATTTTCTGTAAAAGTTTCATATTAAACAGACACTGTTTGAGCCGTATGATGCTGTGTTGTTTCCGTTATATTTTGCAAATTACCCAAAAAACACATAAAGATGAGAAAAATTAAAGAAAATGAAAAAAACTAAAAATCTTTTATGTTGTTTCCAAAGTTGTATCTTCAAGAATGTATTCCTTCACCAAGTGATGTGCAGTGGCGCCATTTGAGTGATGCCAATAACCGACAATAATCAAAGAAATAACTTATTTTTTTGTTTATTGTTTCCTTCAACCTACAATACACTTCAACAATGCATAGTGGAAGTAGGGGTTATCGACTACTTCACTTGGTTTAGAAGAAAATATTTGAATTTCAATTTAAAGAATAAAGAGAAGAGCAGAATAATTATGGTGAGATGTTGAGAGATGATATGATTCCAAAACAAATTAATAACTTGTAACAAAAATGAATATAGAGAAATTTCAAGGGTATGAGAATCACCCCATTCAAGGGTACAAGAATCACCCCATTCCAACATAATGATTGTAGCATGTAATTTCAATTTCTTCCAAAATATTCAAATCACATGGTCTTTCAACCTACATGACTTGAATTGTGGGATTAAAGAAGTAAAAGTCTTTTCATTTTCTTGAAACTACTAAATTCATTGTTTTATTTCTAAAACAACATTGGATTTCGATTATGTTTTTCATCGGAAAAATCCTAAAGGACATGGAAATAATTTATTCGTTCGGATCAAAATCATTATCCATTACATTTAACAAATGAAACATTCTTTCAAAGTACTTCTTAAATTCATTGTTCTACTTTACTTCCTTAATTATGAAACACAATCTAACTATCATTATATCTTCATGGGACACAATTTCTTTCCATTGAGAAGGGAGACTAGCTCTCCATGAATAATGAGAATAAACTAAAAGTTAAAGGAGAAAGAGAAACAATTAAAAAAAAAAAACAAAGACAAAACTTACTTATTCAATGGAAAAATTAAAATGTTGGAAGTACATGCACTTTTCTACAAAGCAAAAATATAAAGCCAATAACTACAACTAAAAAAAAACTTTCTAAAAAAATATCTAAGACCAACTATCCCATATGAACTCCATGTATGGAGTTTTTATAGGTAAAAGGAGCTTGAAATAATAAAGCATGGTTGAGTGAAACAAGGAAATATGATTTGTGTGAAACAAGGAAACATGTCTTGTAGAGATTTTTTTTTATGATAAAGTTGGTTATGATGCTTTGTGGGCTTGACTTCATGGGTCGTGAAATTTAAATTATTTAGTCCTTATGAATGCATTTGAACTCTCATTGGGACTTCTAGTTGTTGAATTTAGGCTTATTGTGCCACTCTATGCATGATTTGAGATTTGTGCTTGAATTCTTAAAAACTGCACAAAATACACGTAATGAGATATTTTTATTGGATAATTGGACTTAAGAATTTATATTTAGGGTTGTAAAAATCAATGTTTTTGGTGCTTATCAATCTTTTTAGCTAATGTTTATTTATCTCGTGGAGAATTTGATTGATTGGAATGTAAAACTCTGTGTATGTTCTACTAGTATAGGAGTTTCTTATTGGGGAGCGTGTTCTACGCTTGTCACCCCGTTCTTTTTACTCTCCTTTTGATCTGCATTTTTCTTGAATGCATCAAATGCCTTAGCACTATTTTTCATCATCCCACAATGCGTAGCGTTCTGCCATAGCGAAGACTTCTGCAAGAGTTTTGCATGGTTTCATGGTCAGCTCGCCATACATCAGGTGATTTGTCGGCATACCCTTTTTTGAAAGTTGATGGTACAATTTGGTCATTACGCCCAACTATGCTCGTTTTTCTGCCCTGAATTTTTTGATGAAGTCTCTGATTGATTCATTTGACTTCTTCTTCATGTTGAAGAGGTGGTTTTTTACTGTTCGGTGGGATGAATATTATTTGTGAAGACAAAAAAGAAATCACCAAAGTTGTTGATCGACTGGGTGGTGGGCTACTCCTTTTAAAGTCATAGCAAATACTTTGCACATAAGTGGGTCATCATTTTTGTGCAAAGTCATGACGTTGAGAAAATGCTTCAATTGTCTCTCAGGATCATAATCTTCTCTGAAAGGAGTAAAGGTTGGTGTGGTAAACCTTGCCGGTAGAAGAGCCCCTTCAATGTTATCTGTAAAAGGTGAAATGTTCATCAAGGCCACCTCTTTGCGTATAGCATCATCTGGATCTCCCACAACTTGTAAGTTCTTCAACTACTCCTTGACCATTTGTGCCACATTATCTACTCCCAAGGGCTTGGGTGTATTCTGTTGATTGGCTCATGGTGGTTTCGGTTCTGATTATCAACGGTAAATGACTCCTCATATTCCGAGTTTGGTTGTGACTCACCTGTATGTGAATGAGGATGAGTCTCAACGGGATTCACCTGAAAGGTCCTCTGGATTTGACAAGTCTTTGAATGCGGTATTGGGACAAATTAGTGTAGTGATCCAGATATGGTTTTCTTCATTGTTCACATCCGTTAGGATTCTATCTTTTGCGCCAACCACTTATATCTGGTGTCATTTGTGGCTCCATGCCTTGAGTGCACAGTAGTTTGGGAGCCCAACCTTGAGAAAACTCATGTTTAAGGCCTCAGTCTAGAGTGCACATTTACTCGTGGCCCTAATCTCGAATGAATGCTTCTAGAGAGATTATTTCCCTTTGACGGATAACTACTTCCACTCCCATTTGTCTAGTCTGAGGGTAGATGGAAATGTGTCATCTGTTTTGGTTGTTCACTTACCAATCGTTCTACCACTCGGGTATGTTCCTCCAATATTTTAGTTAAATTGGCGATCTGTCCTGCACGATTTCTTGTTGTGTTATGTGGGAGCCAAACATAATCCTTGGCCCAACAGGATAACGAAGCCCAAATTTGGGTTGTTCCTGAGAAGCTCGAAAATAATTCTTGTTGTGTTATGTGGGAGCTCGAAAATTACCCATGAAAGTCACAAATAGAGAAAACCCAAGTTTGGGCCCAATGCAGCATAAGTCTGGGCCCAGTACAGCTCAACAAAATATTTTTTTCTCAACAAAGTAGTTGTATTCAACGCTAACCACCATGCTCAGCTGAGTACACAAGTTTGCAAGAGAGGTGTCACCAAACAGGAAGTTACAACTGCCAACGAGAGGATACAACTATCAACAAAAGTTACAACTACCTAAGAGAAGTTGCATTCGCCTTCAAGCAGATGACTCACTCATCTGCCAACATATTACTTATTCTGCCACTATAAATAGTCAAACACAAATTCATATGGAGGTAACTCTTTCTTGATTCACAAGCCTCTCTTTAAATACAGAGAAATAAATATTTTTCCCTGCATATGGAGGTAACTTTTTCTGTCATGGGGACTCTGGTGTTAAAGTTAGAAGAATGCATTTAGAAAAGTGTTCATTTTCTTTGTATTTTAATAGAGAATTGTAAGTCAGTAAATTGTTACCTCTATATGGCTTTGTGTTTGGCTATTTATAGAAACATAACGAGTAAACTGCTGGCAGATGAGTGAGTCATCTGCTTGCATGCGGTTGTAATTTCACTTAGGTAGTCGTAACTTCTCACAGGTAGTTGTAACTTCCATAGATGGTTGTAACTTCTTGTTTGGAGACACCTCCCCTGCAAGTTTTTGTGCTCAGCTGAGTATGGTGGTTGGCGTTAAAAAATACTCCACTGCTGAGAAAATATTGTTTTGTTGAATTATATTGGGCCCAGACTTGGGCTGCATTAGACCCAGACTTTGGCTTTCTGTACATGTAACTTTTGTAAGTAATTTTCGAGCTTCTCGGGAATGACTCAAATCCTTGGGCTTCCTTATCCTATTGAGCTAAGAATTTTTTTGGCTCACATACTAGGCATTTGTGATATTTATGCCCGTCTTGTGGGGGAGTGTTAACAATTATAAAAGTTATATAACAATTATAATAGTTATATAAAAATTATAATATAATTAGGAATATACACTTAACAGTGACTGTAGTTTAACAGTGACTGTAGTTATTTAGGAATACTGGAGTAATCGAAATTATAATTAGTTTTCCTTTGACAAATAACAACACTAGATTGCAAAGTCATTATCAAGTTGCCCATTTTAATAATCCTATTGGGTGTATTTCAAACTGTTCAACTCTTTTCGTCCAACAAATATGTTCTCTCGTCATATCCTTGATCTAACTAGGCAAGAGATTGAAGAGTACAACATTCACCTTTGGGCTGGTTGTTTGATCCTATTCGTTAAACTTGAATGAAGAGAGTACAAAATATTCATTATTTAAACAGACAAAGGAAATGGAAAATTCATGTAGAGCATAAACCAAATTAAATGAGTATATATATTTTAACATCTGGATTCATTAATTTAACAAAAAGTTTGACAGGAAATTCGGGATGATGTGAGAACTTGGATTAAACAGCTATTTCATCATTTGTAGAATTTATCTCTTGTGGATGTATATTATGTGTGAGAAATTTAACTCATCAATTGCCACGCATTTATTTAATTTGGTTTAGACTAACGTTGCAACACTTGTACAACAGGAACACGGGAATATCCCAGGCCATATGGTGATAGTTAAAGACAAACCACGACATGTGCCCGTCTATCCTGACCATGAACATAAAATTGTTCGGATATCCAGCTCTTCAGGTCATTACACTCTAAACCCAAATTCTCTATTCTAAAAGAGTCGGGGGCATCATCTTAGAGATGCTCATAATTCCTCATTTTAAGATGACGAAGAGTAGAGAGCCATTACGTTGTTGGCCTTACACAAGGCACTTAAAAAAATATGTACTTCTTTGGAAGATTCATGAAATGCAGTCCAAGTCATTAAAAAAACAATAATAATCATAAACAAGAACCTCCCTGACAGGCAATGCCTCTGGAGCCTCATGTGTTTTTGGCAGCTGAGGCCTAAATTTCTCCTCACTTTGGATCGGAAACTTGATATGTTCTCGGGATTTTAAAGTTGTTATAGACACAGTTATTAGCAACTGTATGTGCGGTATTGGCACCTTTGGAGAATAACATTTTGGAAAATTCTAGGGGTCGAGGGAGGGAGCGAGGGATGGGTGGAAGCCACCCATCCGCCTCGAGATAAGCACCATCGCACATATGGAATTCGATGCGCTTATCTCGAGGCGGATGGGTGGCTACCCCCCTTTCCCTCGCTCCCTCCCTCGCTCTGTAGCAAAGCTCCATTATTAATTGATTATTGTTTTCTTACAAGAAAAAGAAAAAACATTACCATGACTGATCAGACTCCCAGTAAAATCAATTGAAAAAAAACATGAGAGCCAGGCCCTGACGCCAGGAGAGCACCGTGACGTGCACTTGAGCATCATCACCCTTTGAGTTTCATAAGTAATTCTAGGTGTCGAGGAAACCAGCGAGGAAATGAGCGAGGGGAGGGAGGTGGCGGGGTGGTGACCGTTGACTTCCCTTGAAATGGGCACACCAAAAAGGATGACACGCATTTCAAAAAAAGTGAACGGTCACCACCACGCCACCTCCCTCCCCTCGCTCATTTCCTCGCTGGTTTCCTCGACACCTAGAATTTCTCGAGTTTCATTGCAACAACACAACACACAAGCAATTGAGCATCACCTCTCCCTTTCTTTTCCTTCTCTCTCCGTTACAAAGATCACTCCTCTCTCTCTCTCTCACAATTTTCTCCAAATTACTCACTCTTCGGTATAACTCTCTCTCCCCAAACAACCGTTTTTAATTCCCTATACAAAAATTCTAAATGTCGAGGGATTGAGCGAGGAAACGAGCGAGGGAAATGAGGTGGCGAGGTGAAAGCCACTCATTTTTCTCAAAATACGTGCATTGACATTTTTGCGCGTAACTCGAGAAAAATGAGTGGCTTTCACCTCGCCACCTCATTTCCCTCGCTCGTTTCCTCGCTCAGTCCCTCGACATTTAGAATCGCTCTTCCCTATATATCTCTTTTTCTCTCACACTTTTCCCTCATTACTTAATAAACTCTTAACAGACAGAATTCATGTTGTGAGTTTCCCCCATCTCCCTCTCTTTCTCCTCAAAATCACACACAAAATCACCCCTTTGTGTGTGATTTGTGATTGATTTTGTGTTGTGGGGTTGTTATTTTGGATCCATGGAGGAGAGCTTAGCTTGTGTCAGTGGATCGTGATTCGCTCTATTAACAGAGAGCAAAGGGTTTTTATTTTTGATTTACCCACTCTCTTCTCGACACGTGCGCGACAACGCGCTCTCCTGATTTCACTGATGATGATGTATGCTCAGGAGCTAACCATGCGCCACGATAGTCCCGCCATGAATTAGCATAAGAAATTCGCGTAAATTTTTCAAAGATAATAAATGATCCAATAAAATATACTTCACTATAATGGTCTGTGCAACCAAGAGCAGGACAAGTAACGCACACCTGTCCTATTATGGACACATGTCGACAGACAATAAACTTCCTGAACCCATACGGCAGAAATTCTTCAGTGATCGAATTAGTGAAGAAAATGAAATGAGTAATTCTAGCTGGCCTGGGAAACCAGCGAGGCTGCTGCCTGGGAGGGGATAAAATTACACTTTTGCCCCCTCCTTTTTAACCCTTTTTCTAAAAGTTGTTAAAGAAGGGGGGCAAAAGTGTAACTTCGCCCCTCCCAGGTAGTCAACCTCGCTGGATTTCCCAGGCCATTTAGAATTTTCCAAATGAAATATCATCTCATGATCAGAGCCAACGAGTTGGTGAACCCAAAGGCCAAACTGAGATATATATAATTCATCTTAACAAAATAATATTGTTTTTCTTCATCCTGGAAATATAATTGTTTTTCAATACAAGTATGAGCATGATGGTTAACATGCATACTAGGGTGCAGAGGCAGATCCGGAATTTTAGTCGAGGGAGGGCGAAATAAAAAATACTTATTAATTGATAATAGTGGTTATCAATTGTAAAAAAAAATTATCTGAGATAGTAATTAATAAAAAAAATACAATTATAAAAAATACATTGCATATACCAAATCGGATCCAGTGTAATCCAGTTTTAAGCCAAAATAAGGTCACTAATCTTAGCATGAAACAAACGAGCATAATAACTGAAATATATAACTAATATCGCAAAATAATTAGGATAAGTATCTAGGTGAAACTAATTTTTTTTAATTTGCGAACCTAATACGATCATAAAACAATTTCATAGAAAAAATAGTTTATATGAGACTCAAATTTCGTACGAGTATACTAATAGTATATATTTTCATTGAATTTTATAGTTATTATTTTAAATATTTTTGTTGGAGGTTTTATACCACTTGTTAAAAACAATTCATTTATTTAATGTTAATAAATTTTTATTAAACTAAATATTTTTTAATGTTTGCAATACTAATAAAATTGCATTGAATATAAAATAAAAAAAATTAAAAAAAATGCCAATGGCATGACAGATCAACGGTTAGAGCTTGGCGGATGGTACCACTAGGTCATGGGTTCAATCTCAGCTTGCGGCATCTTTATGGGTTCTGGGATCCTATAATAACCTTGCTTGCCTTTCAAAATATGTATATATATATAAATGCACTACACCAACAAAGACATATTCAAATATTTGCAGAAACAATTTTCATATTGTATTCTACATTATATAATCGATTTTTTTAAGACTAAAGTATATATACTAAAAATATTTTAAAAGTTGAGGGGGGACAGCTGCCCCCTCGCCCCTTAGTAGGTCCGCCCATGTTTGCAGAAACAATTTTCATATTGTATTCTACATTATATAATCGATGTTTTTAAGACTAAAGTATATATACTAAAAATATTTTAAAAGTTGAGGGGGGCAACTACCCCCTCGCCCATTAGTAGGTCCGCCCATGGTACATTGTAGTCCATGTTACATTTTCAATATTTGATGCTGGAGAAGACTAAGCAGATGATGGAATCAGTGAAGAAAAAGGTACAAAGGGAGAAAAACAGTGTGTCCAGCGCAATACAATCTGCTAAGGACAAGACATTATCATCAGTAATGTACACACTGTGAAGGCGAACACTGGGGATGTGGCTAAGCAAGAAGAGTCTGAAATAACAAATTGGTGATAGTTGGATGGTTCATTGTGTTGTAGTTGTTGTTGAAGGTTAGTAATGGTTGTGTTAATTTGCAAATAATGAATTTTTGTCACAGTGTTCCACTCTCTACCGACTTAATGACTACCAATCTTTCTTTGTAAATCAAGGATCATATTAAATTAATTTTTTTTATTATTATTTTGAACTTAGAGTTGAAATTTTTAGGAAAATTACCTATTAACATCGAAACAAAGTGCTAAACTTTCAGAATGTTTCGGGTGTTCTTTGAGATACGTTTTTGGTCCTCGTCATTAAATACCTTCATAAATGGGTTTTTTTAGTATTTAAGATTATCCTTTCGGGTGGTCTTGAACAACGAGTGCTAGTCGGTTTATGTTTAGTTCAGTTTATATTAATGGAGAAATTTGTTTTATTTTGCTTAGCGCGGTTCTCAAGGAATTCATGTCAAAATGAACTGAAAGTTTGATGCCTTATTTCTGTTATTGGTCTTTGATATTTTTCAAATTTCATCTTAAACAAAGCTCAAATTGTATGATTTTTATTTAGTCATGTGTAATGTAGAGTCCTTAATTTACAATAAAAACTAAGAAAGTTCTGAGCTAGTGAAAATCAGTTTGTCTTGAATCTGCAAATGTCTAATGATGATACACAAAAAATGGTCACATCCCTGAGCCATACACGTGTCACGATGATATCGAGGAATTACGGGTCTCAGCGTCAGTCCAGCACTGATCCAGCCCAAGCAGTACCAAGCCTTCCTAATTCAGTCTGCCAGACGGACTCGAACTTTTACAGCATACTAGGCCCACACGTCTCACAACTATCCTCAATACCCATAAGTTCTACTAAGGTGAATATCTCAAAGATCAGCTTCGGACATGCAATTACATCAACTCTATGTTTCCAACTATGAAGTAAATACTAGAGCACATTCCACGTAGGGAACACTACAACATATATAGGATATGACGATGTGTGTTGCACGTCGTCATATGCTTATGACGACGTCCATCAACACGTCGAGGGAACAAGGATCGTTATAGGTATGGTGCATTCTACAACGTGTATTTTGCGTCATCAAATCATGTCCTTATAGGTTTACAACAACTTTAATTACACATCTTCAATGACGTCCTTGAATGTCGTTGTGTAAGACGTAGTTGATGAATAACGACGTGTTGATCGCGACTTAACTAATTATTGAGAGCAGGTAGTGCACGACGCCTTATTGTAAATGACGACGCCCAGTGCACATCATCAAATGGTTTGCTATATATATATATTTCGAGTCGACTTGTTCCAACCCATTTCAACCATGTTATTGTTCAAATCCAAACAATATTTGCCTTATTTTTGTTTTGTCAAAATACACAAGGAAAGTATCCAGCATATTTTAAGTATCTTTTTTTTTTAATTAAACCTCTAAGGGGATGCTAGACCTTTATTATTCATCAAAAAAAATTCCATCAAATCGGGGTACATTACGATTTTACCCGAATAAAAGAACTCATGAGAACTAAATAAACAATTGTGCCAAAGTTCAATGAATTACCTTGCCCAAACAACGCCCAACTCCAAACATCCAACCTTACTCCTTGCATAAAACACACAATTTCACTGACCCAATTCTCCTTGATATATTCTATTTCACCGCACCAAATCAACTCTTCCATGTTCGCAACATCAGTTCCTCCAACCCCCAATACAAACTGTTGCCAAACAGTTGCAATTTGGTTATGAAAACCATTGAGAAACCTCGAATAATTGCTGGCAGTTGTTACCAGTCTTCTCAGATCTGTCAAACATTGCATCCCTTTTCAACGGGTGATAAAAATTTAAATATCCAAATGAAATTGAACAAATACTTCGGAAAGTTCAGCAGTGAGTAGTATGCTTCAAAGAGAATGGAATCCACAGGAGTTGCAAAGCTTTCTAACTGCAGAGGCTCATGGTATAAATAACCAAAGCAAGGAATTCTAAATTGCAATGGTGTGCCAACAAGCTTTTCATTTTGATCATTATCCCATTGCCATATTTCACTGAATTTGGCGTTGAATCATATTCACTGGTATCAAGCTTGTCAAAATATCTTATCCCTCCATTTCCCCTAGGAAAAATAAATGCAACTCGATCAGAAATGCAGAATAAATAAGGTAATAACAAGATTCATGCACTCACCAATTTTAAACTGCCCTATTGTTGTGTACACTTGAAGTTGGACTTCCACGAAGTTGAAATATCTGATGGAATCATTACCGATGAAATCAAATTGTACGCAGAAAAAACAGAATGTTACTGCCATCATTAAAAGCCTCAAATTCACAAATCATTTACTTATCAAAGCACAGAACAAAAACAACATTAGAGGAATCTTAGATTGTAAGCTTGCCATCTACCTGAAATTTGTTGAAGGAACCAGTTCAACATTTTCCACTTTATGTGTGCAACAACCCACTGTCTCTGCCTCATCGTCATCCTGCAAAGACAACAAACCAAAAAAATTACACCGTAGATCAGGCTAAAGTTTAGGGACACTACGCTTTAACCTCGTGGAGATTTTTCTTTTTTTAGAGTAAGTTTGTATTAACACTTTACCAAAGTTAAAAAATCTAAACAAGGCATAATTACATTAGAAAGGATGGTGTACAAGAGTTAATGATTAAGAGTAGCATAAAAAGGAGAGCTAAGGAACAACATCATTTCCGTACACCCCTTGTTCCATGCCTTTTCAAAAGCAAATATGTATGGTGTACAGCTGGCCTTTCAGGAATTTAACCAGAAATATGTAGTGTCAACTTAGTTCTTTGAAAAAATCAATGAGTTGAAGGTACTTTTAAAACCCAACTGCAAATAACATTTTCAGACATTTTATTATTCTAAGCATTCACAAATTCATGAAATAATAAACCAAACATCCCTTTATTAAAAATTAAAATGAAAACAAAAGAGCAAAAACATTCCATTCAATGTAGTTGTTGAATTTTTAGCAGCATGTTTAAATTTCAATAAGCAAATGCACATATGTAAACCAGTATAGCAGATCACAAGAAAATACACTTATGTAAATAATAATAATATAAAATAAATAAATAAATTAAGGCATAGAAGAAGAAAAAATTCAACTAGAGATTACATTTTCATTTCCTGCCCTGAGAGCTAACTTATCAATAGGTAAGTGGGAACTGCTATTTGCCCCTTTGTAACATCTTTGGTCGTGAAATCCTTAGTGTAGTTAGATCTAATATTGTGTATGTAGTTTTGTTTCAAAAAAAATGGGCAAAAGGCAAGCATCTTGACTAATTAACAGCTAAGCTGATAGATGCTAGTCAAGAAATCAAAGCTGATAAATTAAATTGTTTTATATATACCTTCAGTAGCCTTGCCTTCTCATATTTCTCCTCGTCATTTTGACCTTTCAATGAATTGCTAGCAGCCAAGAAGACATATTTGATCTCTTTCGGATTAATTGGATCATTCCAAAAGGCTAATCATGTCATTGTGTTGTCATGCTTTACTTCTTTCCACCTGCACCAGCAACACAAATATTTCAGAACCTTGACGAAGCGTTGAACTAATCCTAATCTAGAAATTCAAACATAAACAACTGAACTCTTGCTTTTCACCAGGGATAGGACACTCTGGCACCGGTGCATCTTGCCCTATATTTATTGTAATATCACTTGGGGGGATACACTTTTTAAGCTTTCCCATCTGATAATAAGAACCAAAACGGCCACAAAATTTAAAAGACAATTTGTCATTATAACAGATGTTAGCCACTAGGTTTCAAAGCATTTCAATACTACAAACTTATTCAAGCACTTTTTGAAAGACAAGAACGTAGTAAAGAACCTTGGGATGCTCACCACACTGACGGAACAAGAGTACATGTGGTTCTACTCTGAAGCTTCCAACCTGAGATTGAGATTATGAAAAGCAAAGAACCAGTATAAGCAATTTGATAGTGAAATGTCAGCTAGAAAATCATACTGGAATCTGAAATGTTTAAAAGGCTATAATGGCCTCTGTACTCCTCTTATTTACTTTCTCCAATTTGAGAGATTATGGGACTATTTGCATATATATGCAGTAAAAGGCCAGTAATCATAACACATCGCATATTCAAAAAAACATAAAAGCCTGAGACTAACAGTCAACAAGTAAACCCCATGGCCCTTCATCCATATTTAAGAAACCCCATGGCCCTTCATCCATATTTAAGAAAAAGAAACATGTATTGATAACAATTAACTTTTGAAACACACCTAACATCTAACATAGCTATTAGTTTTTCCAGTTACTGGTTAAGTTAAGAGCATTAACCTAAACAAGATTTTCGGGTAACATCAGAAATCCATTCTTCACTAGAACTTGACATTTTTGGAAGGCGAGCTGGGTTTTTAAGGATCCCATAACCTATCAACTGGGCGACCTATAGGTCAACACCCATTTAAGAACTTGACATTTAAACACCAGAAATAACAAATCTACAACCAGTTGAAGCTCACAGAATGTATAACAAGAAGTAACCTTCTCTTTGACACCGTCAACAATGGCCCACATGTATTTCTCTTGTTGCCTCATCTTTTCTTCCTTGAGAGCTTCTTCTCCTGCATGAAACATAATTTTGTATCATTAAATTATGAAAATAAATAGATAAAACTAAAATTCAGAGTCGCATAGTACTTACACGTAAGTATTATCATGGTTGAATACAAAGTTACTTTGTTTAGAGTCGCATAATGTGTTGAGGTTCTAGAGAAGCACAAGGAATACTATAAGAAGTAGAGTTGAGGTAGTAACCAAAGATTCCAACACTTGAAGGCCATGGAATTTTACATTAGTAGATCAGTTTAGTTGGTCCCAAGTCCCAACATTTCCTAGAATAACTTTATAAAATGACTTTCTGGTTGAAAATCAGCTTTATATAATGTTGTAAAAATAGAGTTTTGGTGCCAACGCTAATGCACCAGCAGTATGATAATAACTGCTAATTTGAACAATGAAGAACAAAAAGAATATTGGACTGAATATAGAAATCAATCAAGAACTCTGTATTGTATTGCATAACAGGCTATTCGAGATGCCTTAAATCTCCAGAGAGCTATTGCTCTTGTACAAACCAGTTTTACAAAATGAATGAATGAATCCTACTCCTTCTAACTGATAGCCTTTATATAGCATTTACCTCTGCTAATGACTAACTGAACAAGATATTACAACTTGCACTTAATAACTTGCTAAAATAATCCTTGCTGTCACAGTACTTAACAGAATTTGTAACAGAAATACTAACTGAGCATTCTTGCTGATCCATTTCCTGCTCCTTGCTGATCCATGTCCTGCTGATGCATGTTCTCACTTTTCTGTAAATTTTTAAACTCCATGGTGCATTTCACTGTTGTTCCCATTGCCATCCCCTATGTGAGGTTGCTTAGTCTTGTGTCTCTGATATGTATGAAATATTTGAGGTCTATCAATTCTCCCCCCTAAAATAGGCACCTTGTTCTCAAGGTGAAACTCTAGAAACTACTGTCTAATTAGCCCAGACTCTTCCCAAGTAGCTTAAAAAATGGGCAACCCTCTCCATTGAATTAAAACTTCATCAAGAAAAAATATCTTGTAATTGCATTTTTCAGTATTCTTATAGGTTCCTGATACTGATTTTATTACTTTTTGCTTCCTGATATTATCTGATCTTTCAGCATTTGGACTGTGCGACATTCTTGAAGATCCTTTTGCAGCTTGATCTTATCTCAGGCTCTATTTCTTCAAGATCTCTTCCTCCCCCTAGCAGGATTTGCAATCTGCATCATTACTGTTCTTCCCTGCCACCTGGGATGTTGTATCAGCATCTGTTCCATTGCCAAGACCTTCAAATTAATCTCTTTAAAAATATCAATATCTTCAGCTCCAAGCAATACATTATTTCCAACAATTTGTTGTCTAAGCTCAGAGTAGCTAATAAGCTTCTGACAGCTGCTATCCTTCAAGGGCAATGCCAACCATGGCTTATGTTCGATACTCATCTTATATGCTTTTTCTTCTTTCGCAATGGAGATCAACATAACCTCAAAGCTCTCACCTTTCTCCCTGAGCTTACCATACATTTCTTCAGAAAAGTTTGTCAAATTCAAAGGCTGGAACAACATATACATATGCCTCCCAAAGAAACCTATCAAACCGCCCACCATGATCCGTCGAGAACGGTAGCATGTAATGGAAGACATCATATCCGGAGGAGGAAAATAGCCAGTCTTGAACCTCTCCATCAAGATTTGTGAAACCTCATCTTTGTCACTTCGAGACTTGGGAGCATCACTAGAGATAATTGGCATAGCTTCCTCATTGAATTTCTCAACTGTCTGACATAACAATTATCTTCAGTCTCCAGACTTCCACAATAATCTTCATCTAGTTCTGGTGATCCAACATTTTGATCAAAATTGCTTCCAGGATCAGTAAACTGTAAATCAATGTTTGGAGGATTACATTCTTTCCTGTGGCCATGGACACCAACCCTTTCTTCCATCATTGATATTAAGTGTTCTAATTGATGATTAATGGCTTCTAGCCCTTCTTTGATTGAACCCCTATCCTGTTCTATCTTTTCAAGTCTGGCTGCCAAATTGGCTGTTCCAGACTGAATTTCTGATTTTCCTGTCATCTTGGATCAGTGCTCTGATACCAATTGATAAGAACTACTAATTTGAACAATGAAGATCAGAAAGAATACTGGACTGAATATAGAAATCAATCAAGAACTCTGTATTGTATTGCATAACAGGCTATTCGAGATGCTTTAAATCTCCAGAGAGCTATTGCTCTTGTACAAACCAGTTTTACAAAATGAATGAATGAATCCTACTCCTTCTAACTGATAGCCTTTATATAGCATTTACCTCTGCTAATGACAAACTGAACAAGATATTACAACTTGCTTCTTGACAGCTTGCACTTAACAATTTGCTAACATAATCCTTGCTGTCACAGTACTTAACAGAATTTGTAACAGAAATACTAACAGAGCATTCTTGTTGATCCATGTCCTGCTCCTTGCTGATCCATGTCCTGATGATGCATGTTCTCACTTCTCTGTAAATTTGTAAACCCCCTGGTGTATTTCACTGTTGTTCCCATTGCCATCCCCTATGTGAGGTTGCTTAGTCTTGTGTCTCTGATACGTATGAAATATTTGAGGTCTATCACAGTATTACTACAGTACTTATTGATTTTTCTTCTCCTTCCCCATCTGTTAAAAGTGCATCTGCTTCAATAAAACTGAGAAAGTAACTCCATGCACGTTCAACTTACTCCAGTAACCATTTGTTTTTCCTTTTCCTTCTCACTCTGATGCCACTCATAAATAGGATTAAAATCACATAGCTCTAATTTCTTGATTCTATGGTTTTTTCTAACTATTGCCCTCCAATCATTCATAAAGTTTTCTATAAATTTCTGCTTAGTTTCATAATTTGTATCCTTCATTACTGCAAATATTGTCGCAACCTGAATTTAGGACAACTCAAACAAGTCAAGATAACTGAAAAAGATAGAACTTAAGAAAAGATAGATCTAAAATAAAATAAAACAAAAACTAGCCTATCATGTTTTAAGAAAATCGTAGTGCAAATACAGCCCTACCTCTTCTTGTTCAGGAGTCACATCAATAGGCTGCCCATTGTAAAGCATCTTTACTCCATGAGGCTTGTACGGAGGAGGTAAAATTACACAGTTGTGCTCTAACTTTGAGGTAGTCCACTTTTGCCCATCACCAGCGCTAGGCAACTTTTTTGTGGACTTTTAATATTTAGATTCTTTGACAATCTTCTTGGACTTCTTGTTTGTGTTTCTGAATAAAGAAGTGACATTCGTGGTTGTCTTCTTTGGCGATTGTGATTAGTTAGTTGATGTACCTTTCATTCTTTGAGCAATAGGAACGTTGTCATCATCTTTCTTTGCTTCTACTTTGACGAATACTTGTTCAGCTCGTTTTAACAGATGCATCCGAAGGTTTTAATTTCTTTATTGGTGACTGAACTAAAGTATTCACATCACGTAAAGGTTTCTTGTTCAAAACTTTGGATGATTTGACGTGCTCAGACACATGTTAGGGTGTGTTTGGTTGCACGGAATCCTATGCCATGGGAATCCATGAAGGGACCAATACATTTTAGGTTAAATTGATATATCACTCCATATCCAACATTTGGTTTTGTGATCAATGGTGAGAATGAAAGTCCCATGAACATGGGAATTACATGCCTTGGGGGGGCCAAGGAGTGAGATTTCCATGTTCATGGGACTTTCATTCCCACCATTGATCACAAAATCAAATGGTGGTCAAATGGTAAATGTGGAGTGATATATCAATTTAGCCTAAAATGTAGTGGTCCCCTCATGGATTCTCATGGCATAGGATTCCATGCAACCAAACACACCCTTAGATTAAACCATTTTGTTTACCTTTTGAAGCTAATGGTTTCTCTTCATCAGACTCATGAGATTTCTTAACAGACGACCCCCCACTATATTGTAATTGGAATTTTGATGACAATGAAATCTCATCTTCTGAATCTTCCGAAGATTGCTTAATGTCGTTTTTGCATTTTCTGATGATGATGATGATGATGACGGTTTAGAAACTCCAGTAAGTCTAATGCTCAAAGGTATAACATCATCAAAGTCGGCCTTGGTTTGATCAAAAGCTTCTTCTACATATCAACCTTTCCACATTTTGGTCCAGATGAATGGTTTGACTTTCCATCTACTGAAATTGATTCCATTAATGTCTTTGTAGATGGCAGGACCTTAGCCTTTTGTGAACCTGACGTTTGTCTGTTTGTAGAACATGAATTAGTGCCCTGCCTTTGGTGACAATCCATCATGTTTATGAGATGATATCTTCTTTGTTACTAGGTTCACTTGATTTTTCTTAGATGCAGTATTACTTCTTTTTAAAACTATAGGTGTATCATCATCATCCTCATCATAATAAATTCGGGATTTATACAAGCATCAACAACCATTATCCTAGTGTGCACTTCCAAAAGAAATTCCTACAAAATATGCAGACATACATTATGCATACATAACGAGAAACTTAGTAGGATACTGCTACAATTCAACTAATGGAGAATAATAATAGTGTGGATGACATTTTAAGAGTAATAATAGATGATTTCACGAAACAATCATCTTGTAACATGGCAAAGTGATTCCCATTCTACAAATAACACAACAATTATCAATTAGAATCAATTATATCTTTCGTTCTGAAAGCAATCATATTGTGTCACACAGAGATCACTTTTGTATTGAGGAGAATATCATAGTTTCCTAAAGGAGAAATAAAACCCATCAATTCATCAAATAAAAAAAATTCTTTGAAGCTATAACCTATACTCCATATTTCTGAGAAGATTAAAAATTTCTTCGAAGCTATAACCAATTCATCACTTTTTTTTTCTGAGAAGATTCAAAATTAATTGATAAGTTTGCATTGACAATAAATTCATCAATCAAATTTCTTGGAGCTATAGGATCCATTCTCCCAGTTTATTTATATATTCGTCATTCTCATAGAGACACCTAAAATTTATAGAAAGCTATATATTCTAATTATAGATTATAAAAACATATATATATATATATATATATATATATATATATATATATATATTTAGGATATTCTAATTTCATATTTAGGGAACCTAGAATATTTTCTGTAAGATTGTTTCTTGTAAGATAAGAAGCTCTATTGTATATATACCCCTATTGTGGGATGAATCAAATACACAACAATTGAAGTATATCTTTCTACATGGTATCAGAGCAGGTTCAATCATTTGAACTTGTTTTGCTTATTTTTTCTTCTTTTGAATCCCGAATCCCTGAGGACACCAAACTCGCAACCTCACAACAGTCATCCCCTTCACAAGCCATCATTTTTTTCCTCCTCTTTGCAATACAGAAACGCAACAAACATCAGTTGCTCCTTCACGCTCTGATTAAGCCCTTGAACAACCCTTCAATCGGCTCTGAAATCAGCCATGAAGAGTTCCTGAATCAACCCCACTCAACGAACCTGAAAACCTCCTGATTCAGCCAAGAAACAAACCTGAAATCAAGCCTAAATCGAACCTGAAAACAACTCTGAAATCATACTTGAAACGAATCTGAATCAGCCCCCAAAACGAACCTAAAAAAGACCAACAAACCACCATCAGTCAATCTTTGAAGAATTTGCTACCGATCAATAGGAATCTGTAGAAGAATCACTGTGTTGTTTCTTCCTCCTTCTCTCGTTGCACCACCGCGACACTCGCTGCTATCCAGACTAGCCAAGGTAACTCATCTTCGTCGAAAACCCTAGAACTCACTTTCTTCTTTTCTCCAACTCAATTTCTGAGGTGTCGAAAGAGAAAACTGAAGAGGAAAAGATGAAAAGCACAATCAAAACAGAAAACTAGGGGAAACAACAACACGATCAGAAAAAATGAGGGGAAACAACCCTGCCATTGATCTTGATTTACTGGAACTAAAGTGAAATCAAAGTTTTGAAAGCAGAGAAAAAGAGCTTTCTTCCAACAGAACCAAAAAAAAAAAAAAACAGAAGATCGCTTCCCACATCAGAGAAGCAATCCATCAATCACGATCAAAATTCTGGTTTGTATCTCTTCTTATGCTATTCACAACCCAGCCAATAGTCGATCACACCATGCAATCTTTTTTTGCTAATATAGCACAATCAGGTATGAATGATAAAGTTATTTCGAATAGTACATGGATAATTGATTCAGGTGCATCTGATCATATGACAAATCTTGTGGTAAATCTTAGAACTTCCTCTCAACATGCTGTCTCTATTGCGGATGGTACTCCAACTCTGGTTAGCAGAGAAGGTTCCATTGTGTTATCTGATGCCCTAACTCTTGAATCTGTCTTAATTGTTCCATCACTGGCTAATAACATCTTGTCTGTCTGTCAAATTATTCGAACACTTGCATGTATTGTGACGTTCTATCCATCTTTCTGTGTGTTTCAGAACATTCTGACTCGGCATATTCTTGGTTTTGGTGTTAGAAGGGGGAAATTGTACTACTTGGATCTAACAGAGACGGGAGAGAAATGCAATAATCTTTTGGGGCAAGCTAATCAGCTCATTAGGGTCGATAATGTGAAGGAGGTAGTATGGTTATGGCATCGTCGTTTAAGACATCTGTCTTTTCGTTATCTTAAGAAGTTGCAGCCTCATTTGTTTTTGGTTGTTAGTGATTCAGAATTTCATTGTGACATTTGTGAACTGGCCAAGAGCCACCGTATTCCATATTCACCAAGTATTCATAGATGTCATGTTCCCTTTATGAAAATTCACTCCGATGTTTGGGGTCCTGAAAAAATTTCTTATTTGTTTGGAGCTCGATATTATGTATATTTTATTAATGATTGCACTCGGATGACTTGGGTGTCATTACTGAAAAGAAAGAGTGAGGTATTTGGAAGGTTTACTAATTTTTACAAAATGATGGCGACACAATACCAACAATCCATTAGAGTGTTTCAATCTGACAATGGTGGAGAGTTTGTTAATGGCCTTATGTCTGAATTTTGCCGGTCAAATGGAATTCGTCATCAAACCTCCAATACTGATACTCCTCAACAGAATGGTTTAGGAAAACGAAAGAACAGGCAGTTATTGGAAGTTGTTCACACTTCCCTGTTTGGCATGAATGTACCTCGCTCCTATTGGAGTGAAGCAGTTAATCTGTAGTATATATTATCAACCGTATTCCCTCACGTGTAATTGAGTTCAAGAATCCTCATCAGAAGCCTCATACATTTTTGTCCATCCCATCTATGCCTAATTTGGAGCCCCGAGTGTTTGGGTGCACAGCCTATGTCCACATACCAACCACACCGGAGCAAGCTTGATCCCTGTGCGATGAAATTTATTTTTGTGGGTTATGCAGAGCTCCAAAAGGAGTACAAGTGTTATGACCTGCTCACTGACAAAATGCATATATCTCTTGATGTCTCATTCCATGAATCTGAGCCATATTACTCAAAGAGAGTCTCCCAGTCTTCCCTTCAGGGAGAGAGCGATAGTGAAGGGAATCCTCGTTCTATTGATGTCTTTGAAGAACTGGAACACTTGGAGGAACAATTTGAAGTTCCTGTAATAGCAGAAACTGTTCCCGCAACAGCAGCAAATGACTTGTTTCGAGAGATAGACACTTCCAATGGGCAAACAATTGACCACTTAGTTCCTAGCGATCAATTCCCTCATGAGACAGAAGAGAATGATCAAAATGTATCTGAAACTCACACACACAACATTTCCCCTTCTACATCAGCAACTGAAGATCTCGCCCAGAATGATCCACCTCAGGTATCTTTACCCTCTAATGAGTCTTCTGTGCTAGAAAGTGTTGAACCTAGGAAATCACAAAGGGTTACTAAGGGAGTTCCTAAAAAGCAATATGAACCAGACATCAAAGCCCAAGCTAAATACCCTATAGCTAATTTTATGTCTAACCATAGGATTTCTGAGTCACATGCACTTGTTATTAATCAATTATCTACTGTATCTATTCCTAGTAACGTGCAGAACGCATTGAAGGATCCAAAATGGACAATAGCAATGAATAAAGAATTGGAAGCTCTTCAGAAGCATGTCACTTGGGAAGTAGTAGACAAGCTTGTTGGAAAGAAGACTGTAGGATGTCGTTGGGTGTTTAATGTGAAACTTAATGCAGATGGAACTATTGATAGATACAAAGCAATATTAGTTGCCAAGGGATATACATAGCGCCATGGAATTGATTATGAGGGGACTTTCGCACCAGTGGCGAAGATTAATACTATCCGAATTTTAATTTCACTTGCAGCAAATAAAGATTGGCCCTTGCACCAACTTGATGTGAAGAATGCATTTCTCAATGGTAATTTGGAGGAAGAAGTGTACATGGATATGCCTCCAGGCGTGAAGAATAACCCAAGAGATACTGGTAAGGTGTGAATTGAAGAAGTCTTTGTATGGCCTGAAATAGTCTCCAAGAGCTTGGTTCGAACAAAGCAACTCTGACCATACCTTGTTTATCAAACACAAGAATGGTAAGATTACAACTCTAATTGTGTATGTTGATGACATGATCGTTACAGGAGATGATCCGAAAGAAATAAATGATTTGCAAAAGTATCTGTCGAAGGAATTTGAAATGAAGGATCTCGGGCAACTGAAGTATTTTCTGGGTATTGAAGTTGCAAGGTCGAAGAAAGGGATTTCACTTTCACAAAGGAAGTATGTTTTTGATTTGCTCGCTGAAACAGGGATGTGGATTGCAAACCAATAGAGACACCCATTAAGATGAATCATGGACTTGCTATTCTTCCTGATCGAGTCCCTACTGATAAAGGGAGGTATCAATGTCTTGTAGGAAGGTTAATTTATCTTTGTCATACTAGACCTAACATTGCTTATGCTGTGAGTGTTGTTACTCAGTTTATGCATTGTCCTAGTGAATAGCATATGAATGCAGTCTTTCGTATCTTGAAATAATTAAAGATGGCACCTGGTAAGGGATTATTGTTTGGAAAAAATGAATTGGAAGTTGTTGGATACACAGATGCGGATTGGGCTGGTGATAAAACTGATAGACGCTCTACATCAGGGTACTTCACTTTTGTTGGTGGGAACTTTGTAACTTGGCGTAGTAAAAAATAGAAAGTTGTTGCTAGATCAGTATGGCACATGGAGTTTGTGAAATGTTGTGGATCCGTAATGTCTTGAAAGAAATGGGTTTCAAGCTACAAAGGCTTATAGAGTTACATTGTGATAATACCCCTGCCATTCAAATTGCACATAATCCAGTTCAGCATGATCGAACAAAGCATGTGGAGGTTGACCGCTATTTAATTAAAGAGAATCTTGACATGATATTTATTCGCTTTCCATTTGTAACCTCAGGGGAGCAATTAGCTGATGTTCTTACTAAAGGGGTATCTCAGAAAGTGTTTGACAGCTCAGTTGACAAGTTGGGCATGATAGACATCTATGCACCAACTTGAGGGGGAGTATAGAAAGCTGTATATTCTATATATAGATTATAAAAACATATATATATTTAGGATATTCTAATTTCATATTTAGGGAACCTTGAATATTTTTTGTAAGATTGTTTCTATATTCTGTAAGATTGTTTCTTGTAAGACAAGAAACCCTATTGTATATATACCCTTATTGTGGGATGAATCAAATACACAACAATTGAAGTATTTCTTTCTACAAAATTTATTTAATTTGGCTTTAATGGCTGAAGTCAATTATGTTACTTTTTCCAACTTAAAAAAATAAAATATCAAACAAACCAGATGGACCAATGTTTTCCTGAGCAATGAGTATCCTCATAGAAAACTTCACAAACAATTGGTGTACAATCCACTATGGAGAAGCAAAGTGGGTATTAGCTAAGCTCAATAACCAAACAAAAAGCCAACAACTTTGAACAAGAACACAAAGAAAAAAAAACCCCTAGATTGAAATCAACCCAAACTTCAAATTACTCACAGCTCTTGACCCTATACTCAAATCCAACCTATACCCATTCTGTGAGAACGAAAATTACTACATGTAACACGTACAATGCAACTCGAAATGCATAAGAGATTTTTTTTTGTTTTGCTTTTTGTTTCATTGTTCAAACAAAAAGAAAAGAAAAAACCCAAAATGAAACAAATTTAGTAAATGGATAAAGGGGTAATGCCCATACCTTATTTGCAACTGTGTTTGGGAGATAAAGGGGTAATGCCAAACTGGTGAAGAAGAATATGAATCAAGAACCAATAAACCTAGCTAAATCCGTAATCAATAGAGAGCGAAACAAGAATCAATAAGAGAATTCACGAATAACAAACAATCGAAAGAGAGAAAGATTGTTCAAATTGCATGAAGAGAAAACAAGAACGTGTCACAACCTTGTGATAATTTGGTTGGACAACAACTGATCTAAGAGTGATAATTTCTGATCTAAGTTCTGAAGAACTAAATATATCGATGAACTGGAAGAGAAGAATTTTGTAATAGAAATTAAGACAAGAAGAATCTCTCTAGGAGAGCCAGAAAAGAAGAAAAAGAAGTTTGATTATTATTCCAGAGATCCCTTTATTACAAAACATCTTCTCCTTATATAATGGAGGTAAACTACAATTCAATTTCATCATTCCATAGGATGTTGACACGTGTACAATGAATTCCTCTTTTCTAACAACCTAACAACCACTTAACAACTTATTCATAGTAAATGTCTTAATAGCCCTTTTTGCAACGGTTAACCCCTTTTAAACCAATTTCAGCCTCTTGTCCTGTGAACTAATCTCTGTTTTGAATTCCCAAATTGCTGAGTCTCTCTTTCTTCTGAATGATTTCAGTTGTTGGTCGTGACAAAGCCCACCTCTCGAAATGATTCTTGTCCTCAAGAATCAAAGGATGGAAATTGATGGTGGAAAGATAGCCAATCCTCCCAAGTAGCGTCTTGAGGAGAACCATTAGACTAATGAACCAGCACTTGTGTAACGGCTTGATTGTTGCGAGGAACCAATCTGCCAGCAAGGATGGCGATGGGTTCAGCTTGAATTTGACCACTTCCATCGGCAAGTGGCAGTGTAGGTTGAGGTACGTGATTTTGACCTAACTTCTTTTTTAATTGTGATACATGAAAAACTGGGTGGATTCAAGATGAATTTGGGAGGAGGAGTTTGTAAGAAACCTCTCCAATCTTTTCCAGTATTCCAAAAGGGCCATAAAACCTTAAAGCCAACTTCAGATTTCAATAAAATTGGACTGACACCTGTCTATATGGTTGCAATTTCAAATACACCCAATCCCCAATTTCAAAGGTTCTCTCTACTCTGTGTTTATCTGCATACCATTTCATCCTTTCTTGTGCCCTCAGCAACTTTTCCTTGATAATGCCCAACATAGCAACTCTATCTTTGAAGTAGGTATTAACGTCAGTAACATTGACTGTGTCTATTGGGGGTAATGCCAACAAAGTGGGAATACCCATACAAGGCCTTAAAAGGAGAGGTATTCAAGCTTGAATGGTATGTTGTATTGAACCAATGTTCTACTAAATAAAGCCAATTAGCCCATTGATTGGGAGCATGACCAGTCATACACCTCAGATAAGTTTCAATACATGCATTTGTCCTTTCTGTTTGTCCATTAGTCTGGGAGTGATAGGAGGTACTTAGGTTGATAGATATACCCAGGGAAGTGAAGAGTTGGGACCAGAATGTACTAGTAAAGACCTTATCCCTATCTGACACAATAGAGACTGGGAGACCATGTAACTTGTATACATTTTTCATAAACTGATCAGCTACTATAGAAGCATTGTAAGGGTGTGGTAAACCCATGAAATGGTTGTATTTGGAGAATCTGTCTACTACCACTAGTATAACAGACAACCCTTGGGATTTAGGCAGACCTTCGATAAAGTCCATAGTGATGTGTTGCCAAGCATGATCCGGGACTGGTAAAGGTTGGAGTAAACCCCCATATCCACTCTGGTCTCCTTTGTTCCTCTAACATGTGTCACTCTCCAGGATGAGTTTAGTAATGCAAGCTTTAAGACCTGACCAATAAAAAAGTGATTTCATTCTTTGATAAGAAGCCATTATGCCTGAATGACCACCAATATTGGAACAATGAATTGTAGAACAGAGTTGTTGTCTCAAGGGTCCATGACGGCCAATGTAAAGTCTTCCTTTGAATTTCAATAATCCATTGGACAAGTTGAAGTGAGGAATATCATCTTTATCCAGTAATAACTTGGCACAGATTTCCTTAGCAAAATCAACATGGTCATAGCTCTTTAATACCTTTGACAGCCATTTAGGAGTGCATATAGATAAAGCTGTCAGTGAAGCTTTCCCTTGTTTTTTGGATAATGCATCAGCTGTGAGGTTTGATAACGCTGTCAATGAAGCCTCCCCTAGTTTTCTGGATAATGCATCAGCTGCTAGGTTTGTGGATCCTTTCTTATACTCAATGGTGTAGTCATAGCCTAATAACCTTGCAAGCCACTTTTGTTGCATAAGTGTAGTCAATTTTTGTGACAGAAAGTACTGTATGCTTTGATGATCATTCAAAATAGTAAATTTAGATCCCAGCAAATAACATCTCCATTTTTGGACAGCTGATACGATAGCTAATAGCTCATTTTCATATGTGGACAGGGTGATGAATTTGGGACCTAATGCCTTGCTGAAATAAGCAATTGGATGACCTTCTTGAGATAGGACAACCCCAATACCTGAAGAACAAGCATCAGTTTCTACTGCAAATGGTAAGTTGAAATCAGGTAACCTTAACACTGGTGTACTGCACATTGCTGTTTTAAGTTGTTGAAAGGCTTTCTCCGTAGGCTCAGTCCAAGTAAAAGCATCTTTTTTGAGTAGTTCAGTGAGTGGTCTTGCTATTATACCATATTCCTTGACAAACTTCCTATAATAGCATGTTAGACCCAAGAATCCTCTGAGTAATTTGACTGAGGTAGGAGTAGGCCATGATTGCATAGAATGAACCTGCTTAGGATCAACAACTACACCATTTATTGTAATATTATGGCAAAGGTATTCAAGGCTAGTTTGACCAAAAAAGCATTTGGTTTCTTAGCAAACAGAGAGTGTTGTCTCAAAGTATTAAAAGTAATGTCAAGGTGATTTAAATGGGAATCCAATGAGGGGCTATAAATGAGTATATCATCAAAAAGACAAGGATAAATTTTCTAAGATAGGGACCAAAAATTGAATTCATTAATGCCTGGAAGGTAGTAGGGGCATTTGTTAGCCCAAAGGGCATAACTATGAATTCAAAATGACCATGATGTGTCCTAAAAGCTGTCTTGTGAATGTCATCTGGATTGACAAGTACTTGATGGTAACCTGAGCTTAGATCAATCTTAGAAAAGATCTTGGCCCCATGTAATTCATCTAGTAACTCATCAATAAGGGGCATTGGAAATTTGTCCTTAATAGTCATATCATTGAGTCTCCTGTAATCCACACAAAACCTCCATGTTTGATCTTTTTTTCTTGACCAATAAGATAGGAGCAACAAATGGACTGTGAGAATGCCTAATCAACCCTTTAGATAGCATCTCTTTGGTCAATTGTTCCACCGCACTCTTATGTAAATGAGGTAATCTATATGGGGATTGAGAAGGGGGAGTAGTATGTGGTTTAAGTGGTATTGAGTGATCTAGAGCTCTAGAGGGGGGTAACTTGGTAGGTGTTTGAAAAAGATCATCATACTGACTTAACATTTTCATAATGGCAGGGTCACATTCTGAGTCAGATTCACTAGCAGTAAGAGAAAAAAAAATAGCCCAAAAAAGAATGGCTAGACTTAGACCATATTTTATTGGCTTTTGATTCAGTCAAAAGAGATAATGAAGCCTGCTTAGTGACCCCCTGCAATGTAATTTTCTTGCCATGGTGTATCACTGTAATTTGAAGTTCTTGCAGGTTGATAATGATGTTACCATACGGTTTCAGCCAATCCCCTCCCAACACCATATCAAACTCCCATAGTTGCAAAACCCTTAAGGTGCCTTCAAATTTGTATCCTTGCATTGTCCACCTGAGTGGATTACAGAGTTTACTACTGATCACTTGTTGTCCATTAGCTACTTTCACTAGCATCTTGGAAGATATTGTAGGCCATTGAGTAAGATGAATAATTCTAGGATTCACAAAGGAATGGGTACTCCCAGTATCCACTAAAATTTGTATTGGAACCTTTTTTTACCAGTCCTTGTAACAGTATTGTATTATAGGAGTGGTTTCCCATCAAAGCATGTTTGGATATTTCCATTTCAGTAGGAATTTCTTGGGCTAGATCTTGTATTTCCATGATACCTTCACTGTCTATAGGATTTCCATTTTCCTCTGCTACCAACAAGTAAATATGTTGTTTCTTGCAAAAATGTCTAGGTTTGTAAACTTCATCACAATGATAGCACAGACCTTGCTCTCTCCTTATCCTCATTTGTTCTAGTGAAATTCTTCTTATATAAGGATTGATGTTGTTGGTTCTGTATTGTGGTGGTGTTGATAATAAGGGAGCCTTATTGACAGAGGAGTTGGACATCTGGTCTTGCATATATGGTTTAGCTTGACTAGTGAATGAAGGAGTATTGTAAGACCTGTTTTTAGACCAAGAGTTGGAAGAAACAGATTGGGTTTGGTTGTTCTTGGACTCGAATGTGGTGGACTGTTTGGTTAGTGGTTGAATACACCCTTCTTGCATCTTAGCTAAAGAGAATGCATGAGCAAGATTGCCCGGATTGAACATTTGAACTACTCTTTTGATTTCAGGCTTCAAACCACTAATAAAACTAAGGACAAAATAATATTCAGATAGAGTTGGGTTAGACATTACCATCCAAGCTTTCAATTCTTCAAATTGTTCCAGATAAGCCTCATTAGTCTGGTCTTGGTATAGCTTGTTGAATCTATCCACATAATTGTCTTGAAGAGGGTCTACGAACCTGATACATATATCTAAGACCAACTGATTCCATCTGATTGTAGTTTTTCCTACCTGGTAATCCAGAAACCATGTATCTGCTCTATCATCAAAGTGCAGTGAGGCTACTGCCACTTTGTCCTCTTTTCCCACTTTGTGTAGTTGAAAGTATCTTTCACATTTCTTAACCCAAGATTTAGGGTAATGTGGAAAGTCTAGGCGAGGGAATCTATATTGAAGATTACCTTGTCCACTGGCCTGGTAATGGCCCTGCTCTGATCTCCCTAGAGGTGCATTTGGACCATGTGAGTGTGAGTTACTTGATTCTCCTACTTGGGTATTCAGCTGATTGGATGCCAAAATGCAAGATTTGTGCCATCATCTGATCTATCTTTCTCTCAGTGGATTCACCCATTTGTATTAACCTACTCACATCTTTCTTTAGGAGATCAATCTATCCATTAGTCTCTACAGTTTGTTTTCTTGATTCTTTCATGAAGATCTCCATCTCTTTAGCTCGTGTTTCCATGTCTGATTCCCAAGATGCCTGCTCTGATACCAATTGTCACAACCTTGTGATAATTTGGTTGGACAACAACTGATCTAAGAGTGATAATTTCTGATCTAAGTTCTGAAGAACTAAATTTATCGATGAACTGGAAGAGAAGAATTTGGTAATAGAAATTAAGACAAGAAGAATCTCTCTAGGAGAGCCAGAGAAGAAGAAGAAGAAGAAGAAGAAGTTTGATTATTATTCCAGAGATCCCTTTATTACAGAGCATCTTCTCCTTATATAATGGAGGTAACTACAATTCAATTTCATCATTCCATAGGATGTTGACACGTGTACAATGAATTCCTCTTTTCTAACAACCTAACAACCACTTAACAACTTATTCATAGTAAATGTCTTAATTGCCCTTTATGCAACGGTTAGCCCCTTTTAAACCAATTTCAGCCTCTTGTCCTGTGAACTAATCTCTGTTTTGAATTCCCAAATTGCTGAGTCTCTCTTTCTTTTGAATGATTTCAGTTGTTGGTCGTGACAGAACGCAAACCTTTCTTTTTTTATCTCAACCAAAATCTGCAATCACAAAAGAACAACACCTCGGAAGCTACAACATATCTGATTGCAAAATAGCACCTCGCAACACCTTGCGTTTTCCTCTAATCTCTTTTTGGCTTTTCCTCTTCTTTCTTCTCTTTGCTCATGAATATGGGAGGGATTAGGTTGGGGACGTGGAGGTAATGGAAGGCTCCGTGAACTGAGTTCTGCGAGAGGGGCAGGGTTTTTTTTTGCTTCGCAGGTTGTTTATCTTTTAAGTTCGTTAAATGTTAGCAAAAAAAAAAGGGGTTCATGACTCGATAAGAAGTAATTTTCCCAAAATTATTATACAATGACTTGGTTTGCAACGTGCACTTTATGTATGTCATCAAAATAAATTATAAGGACGTGCATGTTAAGCAAGTCATAAATTTAAGTCCTTGACACCCTTATTTGTTATAGTGGAAACTTCATTTTATGGATTGAGAACTATCTCCCGCGTATCTAGGAGCACAAGGCTAACATTAAACTTCTCTCCTACAGCACAACTACTAATTAGAGAAGGATCTCCATGAAGATCTTCTTCCTAAATACGACATGAGGCTGATAAGCTAAGGTATGTAACAAATTCCTTGTTTACAACATTACACCTTCCTCAAATCCCTGTCTGACTTTAGCATCGAAGTGTCATCAGCCACCACAACGGTGGTCCGTGGCTTACGTGTGTTACTTGTGCATGTCAGCGGGACTAGGTTAAAGCAGAGAACGAAAAATGACTGCATCAGTTTGGCGCCGTCCGCGGGGATGACAAAAGTTTCTAACATTTCACTAGCATCGTCTCCCTTCAAAACACAGAGAGATGGTGACTAGATCACGCAATGAGAATGAGCGAGTGGAAGCGTCGAGCATTCAGTCTAGCGTTGTTTCACCACCCTCGATAACGCAGGCATGTCAATGGTGAGGACACTCACATCAATTAAGCAAAGGCCTGATGAAATACTAAAGGCGTACTTGGCATGCTTTAACAGTAAGTTAACCACCGTCAACATGTGCAACAACACAACAACCGTTTCAGCCTTCAACAACGGATTACGAAAAGGAAAGTTCTACAACTTTCTGACACTTGACCCTCCGACAAATATGACAGGCCTAACAAAGGAAGCGTAGATCTTCATTGCCCTAGGAGAAGAATGGGTAGCCCAAATAGAAACCAAACCCAGGGAACAATCGGTCGACAAAATATGCGTGCTTTATGGAGCCAATTCCAAGTCCAAATTGTCCAACGGGTCAAGGAAAAGGGCTCACCGAGGTATAAGGATCCAAGCGATACTCGATGAGCAACTGATAAGACATGATCGAAAGCAAGACCCCGTCGAGCCGCTAGTATTTACGGAAAAAGACCTCTAGGGCATACAACTCTCGCACAATGACGTCCTGGTGGTAACAATTTTTCTTGTAGGTTGGGAGTTAAGGAGGTCCTTAGTAGACACAGGGAGCTCGATGAACGTCTTGTTTCTCTATATGTTCCGCAACATGCAACTAAAAGAGAAAGCGTTGATCCCTGATAATCATCCAATGATCGACTTCAGTGGCGAAATACGGTTCACTGTTGGAAAGGTACATCTAATTGCAACTGCGGGAGAGGAATCAGCTGAAAAAACTTTGTTTCAATATTTCATAGTAATCAACGCATCTTTGTGATAGGGGCATAATTATGCTATTTTTAGTACCATATTTCTATATGTATTATTAGCTATTATTTGTTAATTATGGTACTAATTGCTATTTTCATGTTTGTGTAGGGTTCCAATTACAATACTTTAAAATAGAAGCAAATTGGCAATTCAGGAATACTAATTGCACAAGGACTTCACACAAACAAGGAAACCACACCAACAAGGAAACCACAGACAGAAGAAAACAAGAATAAAAAGGGGACATACCTGGGTTTGAGAGATCATCCATCGACCCATCGAGCAATAGCATTGATCCACTGCCTCCATCATCTCCTTTTCCTCCCTGATCATCCTCGCACAAACCCTAGCCGCCGTCCTCACCCATCATCCACCATCTTCACCGCCCTCATCTACAGCCGCAGAACACCGTCGGACCCCATTCATCTTCTCCTCCTTAAAACCACGGTCCTTTCTTCCATCCTCTCACCACAGTCTCTCTCGCTGTCCCTGATTGTCGCCACCCATCGCCACCTCGACAAACCCTAACCACCGTCTCAGTCCCTCGTCCTTTCCTCTTCGTCCCTTCTTCCCATTCTCAGCCTCGTCATCCCCTTCTCATTAGAGCTTATCGCGAAGAGAGGTGAAGCAGAGAAACTGAAGAAGCAGAGGAGGAAATTCGCGAGAGGAAGCAAGAAGGAACAGAGAGGTGAAGCAAATCGCGAAGTGAGGAAGGAAGGAAGATATTTCGCGCTATTCGCACCCCAGTTCCACTCAGTACCACCACGGATCAGTGTTTTGTTTTCATCTCTAAACATCTATTTCTCTTAATTTTAGTTTGATTATTGATTATGGATTATGGATTACTGTTTAAACATAATTAATATGTCTAGCTAAACTCCTCTTAGTTAGGGGTGGATTCGAAGCCCCGAACATGTGCTTTATAAATTAGTTGAATTTAATCTTCCTTGCTATTAGTGATTGTGTTTTGCTTAACTGCTTTATAGAGAACTTTTCCTTTTATGTTTGTTAAGGTGGCCAACTTAGTAAGCATGCTAGGATTTGGGGCTAGAGTATAGGAGAATTTCACCTAATTGTTATGATTCTGTATTCGCAGTAGTAAATACCAAGGAACGTTGGTAAGGTTAAGTCAAAACCTAGGCAAAAACAAGATGCTGATCATACTTGTGATTGCCTAGTCAGTGTTCATATTTTTCACAAAACTTAATGATCTTAGATTGCTATTTAACTTGCGATTCCTGTTTAGATAGCATGATAAGAATAGTTTGAAAGCGACGCTTAGTTTAATTCAACGAACTTGGGAAAATAATAAGATTAATGCAGTGCGGTCACGGTTAGTCTTGAGCATTGTCTCTCACGAGTTAGCAAGTGATTATTGAAGATTAATTTATAAGCATATGTTTGGTGTGTGGAGATAAAACCCTTAGCTAATTTCTCATCTTTGTCATCTATTTAGTTTATTATCTTTACATTAATTTTCGTAGTTATTTTCATAATTTAATTTAGAAAATCCAATCCCCTTTTATTTAATTAATTAGGTTGTTAGTTGTATTTTAATTATTATTAGTGTAATTAACACGCCCTCTAATCCCCGGTCTAGAACGATCCCTACTTATTCTATACTACAAATCACAAAGCAGGGTATTAAGTTGTGTGCTACTAAAATAGCGCATCAATTTTTGGCGCCGTTGCCGGGGATTAGAAAAGTTGTTGATTACTTAATTAGTTTTTATTTATTTATATTTTTATTGATTTTTTTCTTTCTTTCTTTTTTTTATCTCAGGTACCAGTTCATGCATAATAGGAGATCCAGCGAAAACTTAGAAGAATACGATTCAGAGCCTGAGAAAACATTTAGAAGACGAAGAAGAGAAACAAAAGACTACAAACATCTAGCTCTGAATCTGAATCTGAAGAGTTCGACATGGGAGATAATAGATCTATTAAAGAACTTTCGGCATCCACCTTGGACAATGCCGCACCCTTGTGCATTCAGTACCCATTAGCCGCGCAGGGCAAGACTGAGTCATTTGAGCTGAAATCTAGCCTACTTCATCATATTCCGAAATATCACGGTCTTGCTATGGAGGATCCAAATAAACATTTAAAGGAATTTGAAGTTGTATGCTCCAGTATGACGCCAATAAATGTGGATGAAAACATCCTAAAGTTGAGAGCATTCCCTTTTTCTCTGACTGATAGGGCTAAGGATTGGCTCTATGAACTACCTTCCGGAACAGTATATTCTTGGGAAAGCATGAAGAAGGTGTTTCTAGAGAAATTCTTCCCAACTTCCAAAATTATCTTATTGAGGAAGAAAATCAGTGGCATACAGCAAGGTCCAGGAGAATCATATCCGGCTTACTATGAGCGTTTCAAAACTCTCATAGCATCATGCCCGCAGCATCAGATGAAGGAGGAGCTCCTGATTCAATACTTTTATGAGGGATTGCTTCCTCTTGAGCGACAGATGTTAGATGCAGCGGCAGGAGGAGCTTTGGTTGATAAAACTCCAGCAGCAGCAAAAACTTTGATTGCAAACCGAGCCTTAAATGCCCAGCAGTATGAAGGAATAGGAGAGCCTTCACGCCAAGTCAATGAGGTAAGTACTAATTCTAGTTTGGAAGCTCAAATGGCTAATCTTACCTCACTTGTGACTCAGGCCCTAGGGAAGCCGAATATGCTAGGAGTTGCACAGGTTTGTGGCGTGTGTACAAAGCCAGGACATCCATCTGATCAATGTCCTCAACTGATTGAGAATGGCGGTTGGGAGAATGTCAATGCAATAGGTTTTCAGGGGCAAAATCACTATAGAAATAATCCTTATTCGAACACTTACAATGAAGGTTGGAGAAATCACCCAAATTTTGGATGGAGAAATTTAGAACAACCTCAACAACAGACTTCGAATCGGCCACCCCCTGGTTTCACCCAAAGGCCACCTGAACCACCTCAGCACAATTCAGGTATGCCGCTTAATTATGATGAGATTCTGAAATCATTGACTATTTCTCAGCAGAACCAATCAAAGGATATAGCAGATTTGAAACTGCAAATGGGACAGATAGCTGAGTTTATTGGACAAATTCGCGAGCAAGGAAAACTTCCTAGTTCTACCATTCCAAATCCGAAAGGTGGGTTTGAAACCGCAAAAGCAATTACACTAAGGAGTGGTAGGCAAATTGAGAATGATCCAATAGTCCCTGAACAGAGTCGAAATAAGAAAGCTGAGGTACAGAAGGATGATCCCACCATCATTGAAACACCAGAGCTTCAAGGTAAGAAGGTGAGCATTCCAAATTCAGTTTCTGCTAATCTTGTTCCACCTTTTGTGCCTTTTCCAGGTAGGTTTGCCAAATCTAGAAAAGATGAACAGGATAAGGAAATTTTGGAAACTTTTCGAAAAGTCCAAGTCAATATTCCGCTTCTTGATGCTATTAAGCAAGTGCCTAAGTATGCAAAATTTTTGAAGGAGCTTTGCACAACAAAGAGACGACTTCAAGATGGAGAGGTGGTTAAGGTAAGTGAGAATGTCTCCGCAGTTCTTCAAAGGAAGTTGCCACCGAAGTGTAAGGACCCAGGTAGTTTTACTATCCCTTGTGTTATCGGTGATACAAAAATTGACAATGCAATGTTAGATTTGGGTGCCTCAATTAATGTTATGCCATTTTCTGTTTATCGTTCTATGAATCTTGGGGAACTAAAAAATGATGGTGTGATTATTCAATTGGCTGACCGCTCTAATGCATATCCGCGAGGTTTGTTGGAAGATGTGTTGGTGCAGGTTAATCATTTGATCTTCCAGCAGATTTCTATGTGCTTGAAATGGAAGATTCGGCATTGTCAACACCTTTGCCTCTTATTTTGGGGCGGCCCTTCATGAAAACTGCAAGAACAAATATTGATGTGCATGCAGGAAAATTGACAATGGAATTTGATGGTGATGTGATTGGCTTCAACATCTTTGAAGCCATGAGGTACCCTGTTGATAATCATTCTTGTTTTTCTATTGACGTGGTGGATATTTTGTCACAGGAATTCCTTGACGTCATGAACGATGATGAACTTGAAATCACCATTGCTACTGGCGCCAGATATGAAAGAAATGGAGTCCTTTGTGACAATATGAAGATCTCGGTCGATAACATGAGGGAGGAGATCATTGAGATTGTGGCAACTTTTGAGTCAATGCCACGAATTGTTAGTGAGTTATCTCCCCCAATTATTATTCCCTCATCTACTAATAAACTTTTACCTTCTGTGATTCAGGCACCTACACTTGAGCTCAAACCGTTACCGGATCACTTGAAGTACGCGTATTTGGGAGATGATGAGACATTGCCTGTCATCATATCATCATCACTCACAAATTTAGAGGAGGAGAAGCTTATTCGAGTTTTGAAGGAATACAAGATTGCAATTGGGTGGACATTGGCAGACATAAAGGGTATTAGCCCTACCACTTGTATGCACCGTATACTTCTTGAGGAAGGTGCAAAACCCACTAGAGAAGCTCAGCGCCGCCTAAACCCCCCTATGATGGAAGTTGTGAAGAAAGAAATCATTAAACTCCTTGATTGTGGCGTGATTTACCCTATTTCAGATAGCAAATGGGTTTCACCAGTGCAAGTAGTGCAGAAGAAATCTGGCATAACTGTGGTGAAGAATGAGGAAAATGAGTTGGTTCCCACGCGAATACAAACAGGGTGGCAGGTTTGTATTGACTACAGAAAGCTGAATGCAACTACCAGGAAAGATCATTTTCCTCTTCCCTTTATTGATCAATTGCTTGAAAGGTTGGCCGGTCGTGCTTTTTATTTTTTTCTTGATGGATATTCAGGATATAATCAGATTGTCATCGCTCCAGAGGATCAAGAAAGACAACCTTTACATGTCCATTTGGCACTTTTGCATATAGAAGAATGCCATTCGGTTTGTGTAATGCCCCGGCTACCTTCCAGAGATGTATGGTAAGTATATTTTCAGACTTTATTGAAAAAATCATTGAGGTTTTTATGGATGATTTTAGTGTTTTCGGTGATTCTTTTGACCATTGTCTAGATAATCTTGCATTGATTTTAAAGCGATGCATTGAGGTTAACCTTGTATTAAATTGGGAAAAATGTCACTTTATGGTTAACCAAGGTATTGTTTTAGGTCATGTGATTTCAGCTAGGGGTATTGAAGTTGATAAAGCTAAAATAGATCTTGTACGTTACTTACCCTCTCCTACTTCGGTGAGAGAGGTTCGTTCTTTTCTTGGACGTGCAGGATTCTATCGGCGATTTATCAAAGATTTTTCTAAGGTTTCTGGACCACTATGTCGACTCCTACAAAAGATGTGTCATTTGAGTTCAATAATGACTGTCAGACAGCGTTTGACAAGCTTAAGGAGTTGTTGACATCAGCACCTATCATTGCACCACCGGATTGGAGTCTTCCATTTGAACTTATGTGTGACGCATCAGATTATGCCTTAGGAGCAGTTTTAGGCCAACGGAGGGATAAACGTCTTCACGTCATCTACTATGCCTCCCGAACCTTGAATGACGCTCAATTGAATTATTCCACAACTGAAAAAGAACTTTTAGCTGTTATATTTGCTTTAGAGAAATTTCGATCTTATTTAATTGGAACTAAAGTTATAATTTTCTCTGATCATGCAGCTTTAAAATACTTGCTTACGAAAAAAGAAGCGAAACCGAGACTTATACGGTGGATACTTCTTCTTCAAGAGTTTGATGTGGAGATCAGGGATAAAAAAGGGAGTGAAAATGTGGTAGCTGACCATATGAGCCGTTTGGTGCGCAATGAGGAACCCCAGCCAATTCTTGAGACTTTTCCTGACGAGCAACTATTTTTGGTCAAGGTAAATGAACCATGGTATGCTGATATTGTAAATTACCTTGTATCCAAACAGATTCCAAACACCTTTACTCGAGTTCAGAAGGATAAGCTCAAGAAAGTGGCGAAACAGTTTGTATGGGATGATCCCTATCTGTGGAAGCATTGTACCGATCAACTGATTAGAAGGTGCGTACCTGGTTCTGAATTTAATTCCATATTGACATATTGTCATTCCTATGCTTGTGGGGGACACTTTGGAACTCAAAGAACGGCTCGTAAGGTTTTAGAATGTGGATTTTATTGGCTCACTTTATTTAAGGATGCCAGATTATTTTGCATGACTTGTGATCGGTGTCAAAGAACAGGTAATTTAGGCCCTAGAGATCAAATGCCACAACATCCTATATATAATGTGGAAATCTTCGATGTTTGGGGTATTGATTTCATGGGTCCATTTTCTTCTTCTAATGGTTTCATTTATATTTGCTTGCTGTGGATTATGTTTCAAAGTGGGTGGAAGCAAAAGCCACCCGTACTGATGATTCCAAAGTTGTTGCAGCATTTATTCGTTCTAACATTTTTGTAAGATTTGGAATGCCGCGAGTGATTATAAATGATGGAGGTTCCCATTTTTGCAATCGTACAATTGAAGCTTTGCTTAAGAAATACAATGTCACACATAAGGTTTCAACACCTTATCATCCCCAAACAAGTGGACAAGCAGAAGTTTCAAATCGTGAAATCAAGGGAATACTTGAAAAAACAGTAAAGCCCACTCGCAAAGATTGGAGCATGCGACTTGATGATGCTCTATGGGCATATCGAACAGCATATAAGACACCTATAGGGATGTCTCCATTTCGGATTGTATATGGGAAACCGTGTCATTTACCAGTTGAGCTGGAACATAAGGCGCATTGGGCTATTAAGACTTTCAATATGAACATTGATGATGCTGGCCTTCATAGGAAATTGCAGTTGAACGAGCTTGAAGAGATTCGGAATGACGCATATGAGAGTGCCAGGATTTATAAGGAGAAAACTAAAGCTTTTCATGATCGCATGATCCGTGGAAAGACTTTTGTGGTGGGCCAGAAAGTCTTACTTTTTCAGTCACGCCTTAAACTTTTTCCCGGTAAGTTACGTTCTAGGTGGGTTGGTCCTTTTATTGTTACTAATGTTTTTCCCCATGGTGCTATACAGGTGAAGAGTGTCACAACTGGAAATGAGTTTAAGGTGAATGGGCATCGACTTAAGCCCTATTATGAGTCATTTGTGGAGCATGACGTGGAGGACGTATCACTCCATGTTCCCACTTATTCTGAGGATTAATTGGAGATACCGTCGGGCTGCACGACGTTAAGACAAGCGCTTCTTGGGAGGCAACCCAATCAGATTTGCTTTCTTTATCATTTTATTTTATTTTCGTTGTTTTTGTTTTTGTTTGTTAATAGTTTGTTTTTCCGCGTTTAAATCTTTCATTGCATGTGCTATAATCTATTAGAGCTTTGCTATGCGTCGAGGGAAAGGGCGAGGAAAACAGCGAGGTAAAGGAGGTGGCGGGGGGTGAACCGTTCACCCCCCTCGAGATGTGTGCCGCGCGCGCATCTCGAAGGGGGTGAACGGTTCACCCCCCGCCACCTCCTTTACCTCGCTGTTTCCTCGCCCTTTCCCTCGACATTTAGAATTCCCGAATCTATTAACATTGAGGACAATGTTAGGTTTAAGTGTGGGGGAACAAAACATTGTTTTATTTTGAAAAAAAAAAAAAATTTGTTAGTTTTTATTTTCTTTGTTGGTATTAGTGTCAAAAATAAAATAAAAAAATAAAATAAAAATAAAAATAAAAAAAATATTAGTTGTTTTGAGTCTTAGGATACTTTCCAACACAATGATGAGATTTGGTTTTTAATTACATGACTTTAAGATGATTTATAAACATGATTTAAAATCTAATATTATTCTTTGGTTAATGCTTATTTATGGTTATTATATGCAAATTCACATGTAATCAACTTAGTAATTGGTACTCATAGCATGCTTAGTTGAATTTAACTCATTCTAACCCATATGTGAGTTTTGAGCCTATTGTTCCTTTGATTTTGAGAGTTTTTAGTTAGGTCATCTTTTATTTCTTTTGTCAATAATAATTCGTTGCATGATCTCAATTTTGTTTGCTTTGGTTGCCACTTGGATTGCTTCCAAAATTAAGAATGAAACACTAGAACTTGTATTAATTTCGTTCAAAGCATCATATTGAATTGCATGACATGCTTGACATGATAAAGGCACCTAGTTTCCACCATTGCCAAATTAGCCCGATCCATAATATTTTTCCTTTAGGTTAACCCCATTGAGCCTGTTATAAAGCCTTTTATTTCATTACCCTCATTCTCTATCATAATAAAACGAGTGGAGCATAATTTGATTTGCAGATACTTTATTGTGGTTCAAGGTATGTTGAAAAGCAAGTGTGGGGGAAGACCCTTGTGGTAGACAGTTCAAAAGAAAGAGTTGCAAAAAAAAAAAAAAAAAAAAAAAAATGAAAAAAAAAAAAAATTACAAAAGGGATACAAGTCCTTATCTTTATCCATTCAGTATTACAGTACCATACATATAGTTCAATTCTTTCAATAGATGCAAAATGATTGCTGAAGCTCTTCATTATCAATGAACCACCTCGTCATTTTCCCACTTATGTCTTGAACCATATGATTCTTTGCTAATGTCTCTAATCTTATTGCATGCTTTCACAATTTCTTCAAGCCTTTGAAAACTTCATATCCGTTCTTTCTCTTCCCTTGACCCCTGGCCCCATTACAACCTGAATTAAGACCTTTTGATTGAGCGTGTCTTGCAATGTCACGATGTGGAGATTCGAATGAGGTATGAGCATATGGTGTCACTAGTTCTTGCATTCAAGTAGTAGCATTCCTTCCATGAGATCATATATCTAAAAAAAAAAAAAAAAAAAAAAAAAAAAAAAAAAAAAAAGTCAGAAAAATGCCATTATTTCTTGTTATATCATATGTGAGCTATTTGTTTCCCTTTCACATCAATCCACTCACATATAACTAGAATAGGAAGAGCTATTTTACCAAAAAATCAGTGAAAAAGAAAGGAGTGTATCTAGTGAGATTTTTGGGGTTAATTCTTCTTGGCACGCGCTTGAGTTTCACAGTCACTTGGATTGATTTAATTGTAAATTTTTATATCATTGCTATGAACGTGTATTAATTTTTGAATGATGTGGATTTAATCTCGTGTTTACAAAGAATCTTAACATGTCATGATCCGTTGAAAATCTCTGAGACAAATGTTGGAAAGTATAGATTGAGTCATTTGAGTCTTTTATTTTTGTTTCTTAGATTTGCTCGAGGACTAGCAAAAGATAAGTGTGGGGGAATTTGATAGGGGCATAATTATGCTATTTTTAGTACCATATTTCTATATGTATTATTAGCTATTATTTGTTAATTATGGTACTAATTGCTATTTTCATGTTTGTGTAGGGTTTCAATTACAATACTTTAAAATAGAAGCAAATTGGCAATTCAGGAATACTAATTGCACAAGGACTTCACACAAACAAGGAAACCACACCAACAAGGAAACCACAGACAGAAGAAAACAAGAATAAAAGGGGTCATACCTGGGTTTGAGAGATCATCCATCGACCCATCGAGCAATAGCATTGATCCACTGCCTCCATCATCTCCTTTTCCTCCTTGATCATCCTCGCACAAACCCTAGCCGCCGTCCTCACCCATCATCCACCATCTTCACCGCCCTCATCTACAGCCGCAGACCACCGTCGGACCCCATTCATCTTCTCCTCCTTAAAACCACGGTCCTTTCTTCCATCCTCTCGCCACAGTCTCTCTCGCTGTCCCTGATTGTCGCCACCCATCGCCACCTCGACAAACCCTAACCACCGTCTCAGTCCCTCGTCCTTTCCTCTTCGTCCCTTCTTCCCATTCTCAGCCTCGTCATCCCCTTCTCATTAGAGCTTATCGCGAAGAGAGGTGAAGCAGAGAAACTGAAGAAGCAGAGGAGGAAATTCGCGAGAGGAAGCAAGAAGGAACAGAGAGGTGAAGCAACTCGCGAAGTGAGGAAGGAAGGAAGATATTTCGCGCTATTCGCACCCCAGTTCCACTCAGTACCACCACGGATCAGTGTTTTGTTTTCATCTCTAAACATCTATTTCTCTTAATTTTAGTTTGATTATTGATTATGGATTACTGTTTAAACATAATTAATATGTCTAGCTAAACTCCTCTTAGTTAGGGGTGGATTCGAAGCCCCGAACATGTGCTTTATAAATTAGTTGAATTTAATCTTCCTTGCTATTAGTGATTGTGTTTTGCTTAACTGCTTTATAGAGAACTTTTCCTTTTATGTTTGTTAAGGTGGCCAACTTAGTAAGCATGCTAGGATTTGGGGCTAGAGTATAGGAGAATTTCACCTAATTGTTATGATTCTGTATTCGCAAGTAGTAAATACCAAGGAACGTTGGTAAGGTTAAGTCAAAACTTAGGCAAGAACAAGATGCTGATCATACTTGTGATTGCCTAGTCAGTGTTCATATTTTCCACAAAACTTAATGATCTTAGATTGCTATTTAACTTGCGATTCCTGTTTAGATAGCATGATAAGAATAGTTTGAAAGCGACGCTTAGTTTAATTCAACGAACTTGGGAAAATAATAAGATTAATGCAGTGCGGTCACGGTTAGTCTTGAGCATTGTCTCTCACGAGTTAGCAAGTGATTATTGAAGATTAATTTATAAGCATATGTTTGGTGTGTGGAAATAAAACCCTTAGCTAATTTCTCATCTTTGTCATCTATTTAGTTTATTATCTTTACATTAATTTTCGTAGTTATTTTCATAATTTAATTTAGAAAATCCAATCCCCTTTTATTTAATTAATTAGGTTGTTAGTTGTATTCTAATTATTATTAGTGTAATTAACACGCCCTCTAATCCCCGGTCTAGAACGATCCCTACTTATTCTATACTACAAATCACAAAGCAGGGTATTAAGTTGTGTGCTACTAAAATAGCGCATCACTTTGGTGTATAATGCAGTCTTAGGGGGACCCTCAATACACCAGATGAAAGCGGCGGTCTTCACTCTACTCCAGTGTGTCAAGTATCCAACGAATCGAGCGGTTGGTGCATTGAGAGGCGACCAAATAGCTGCCTGGGAATGCCAGTAAATGACGACCCTGCCACCTGGCGATTCTCAATCAGCGGCTAAGCCAACGGTTGAGATGACCATTTGTTCTACCCGAAGCACAGGAAAGAACAGTCAACCCCGATAATGAGGCACCAGTAAGCCATCGAGGCAAGCCCAATGTTGGGCAACCAGAGGAAGAGACCATTACAATCTACCTTGATAGCCCTTACAACAACAAGGCTATCCAGGTCAGTTCCTGTTTGAACAAAGAATTTGTGAATCAACTCACAGAGCTGCCACAACATAACCAGGACATCTTCGCATGGACCATGCAAGACATAGTGGGGATCGACCAATCGATAATCATTCATCGCCTTGAGGTGGACCCCTTGAGGAAATCTGTCGAACTAAAGAAGAGACCCGTAGCGCTCGAAATGAACGTGATCATAAACGAAGAGGTACAACGTCTACTCAATGCGGGCATGATAAAAGGAAGCACGATACCGGCTGGCGAACACCGTTCTTGTAAAGAAGAAAAATGGGAAATGGAGAGTATATGTTGACTACACTGACTTGAACAAAGCCTGCCAAAAGACGGCTTCCCACTCCCTCACATCGATCACATCGTAGACGCCACTTCTGAGCACAACTTACTCAGTTTCATGGACGCCTATTCAGGCTACAATCAAATATTAATGCACCCCCAGATCAAGAGATAACTTCTTTCATGATGGAAAGGGGAATATACTGCTATAGGGTGATGTCATTTGGCTTAAAGAACACTGACGCTACATACCAACGACTAATCAACCGAATGTTCAAAGAACAAATCGGTAGAAACATGGAGGTTTACATAAACGACATGCTGGTCAAAAGTCTCTGCAACATGCCTAATCTCGCTGAAGCGTTCAACCAACTCGAAAAACACCATATGAAGCTCAAGCCATAAAAGTGCACGTTCAGAGTCGAGTCTGGAAAATTCTTAGGCTATATTGTGAACAAAAGGGGGATCAAAGCCGACCAAAAATAGATTAAGGCCCTTCTATATATGAAAGCCCCGATCAGCATCAAAGACGTTCAGAGCCTGACTGGGAGGGTAACAACACTCAACAGATTTATATCGAAGTCGTCCGACAAATGCCTTCATTTTTTAAGATACTAAGAGGAAGCAAAGGATTCTCTTGGAACGAAGAGTGCGAACAAACCTTTCAAAGCCTCAAGCATACATCGGGATTCCAGATCTACTCTCGAAACCTGCGACAAAATAAACACTCTACTTGTACCTATCTATTTTTAGGCATGCTGTCAATTTAGCCCACGTACGAGACGATCGGGGGACCCAAAGACCGGTGTATTACACCAACAAAACCTTTGTAGAAGCGGAAGCACACTATCCTGACCTAGAAAAGTTGGCTCTAGCACTGGTCTTGTCCTCTAGAAAACTAAGGCTCTATTTTCAAGCCCACTCTATAACGGTCCTGACCAAGCATCCACTTCACTCGGTATTACATAAACCAAAGTTATTGGGTAGGATGGTGAAATGGTCAGTGAGCTCGGACAGTTTGACATAAACTACGCTCCAAGAACCGCCTTTAAAGCCCATGCGCTGGTAGATTTCATTGCGGAATTCACCGGCAAGAAGAACCAAAGACAGACAACCAGCCCTCAGATTCGAGTCTCCAAGCATGGATATTGCGTTGTGACAGGTCCTCCACCGAAAAGGCAAGCAGAGCCGGGATCACATTCCGCTCCCCCAGCAACTTCACCCTAAAAAAACCGGTCTGGTTCGGCTTCCCCGCTTCAAACAATGAGGTCGAATACAAAGCCCTCATGTCCGACCTAAATCTAGCATTAGGGATCGGTATAAATCGCCTAATGGCATACAACGACTCAAGATTTGTAGTCAACCAGGTCAAGGGGGCTTCAACAGCAAAGACCCCCACATGATAGCCTACCGCGACAAAGACCTTGCATAATGGGCATGTTTAATAACTGTGAACTCATACAATGCCCCCAAGACAACAACAAAAGGCCAAACACGCTAGCCAGAAAAGCCTCAACCTCCGAAGAAATCTCCAGCAGCTCATTGAATACCAAGAACAATCGTGCCTCGACAAAGAAGAACATAGAGACGTCTACGCTGCGGAAACGCAACCAAATTGGATGACTCCTATACTAGAATACATAGCAACCGAAGCCTTACCAACTGATAAGGTCGAATCAAGAAAACTAAAAACAGAGTAGCAAAATACATTCTCCTAAACGACAAGTTATACAGGAGATCAATAACGAGACCCCTACTCCGATGTTTATCACTTTTAGAGGCAAGCCAGGTCTTGAGAAGCGTCCATAGCGGTGTATGCGGGAATCACCCTGGCGGGAAAACCCTAGCCCATAAAGTCCTTACTCTAGGGTACTATTGGTTGACCATGCAGCAAGATGCTAAGGATATTGCCGCAGATACGACAAATGTTAGAAGCTCGCGCCATACACGCATACGCCGACCCAACCACTAACTCTGATGACTAGTTTGTGGCCATTCGTGTAATGGGGAATGGACATCGTCGGATCGCTGTCGGCATCAGCCGGTAAAAAGTTCATTCTTGTGGCCATCGACTACTTTACTAAGTGAGTCAAGACCGAGCCCCTATCCAAATCGGGAAGGTCCAGATCAAAAAATTCATATGGGCCACCATCGTCTTTAGAATTGGCATCTCCAAAATATTGGTCAGCGACAACGGAACCCAGTTCGAAGGTAGCAATGTCAAGAAACTATGCAAAGTTTGAGTATTGATCACCACTTCTCCTCGCTAGGGCACCCCCAAGCCAACGAACAAGCGGAGGTTACCACCCGGACGATCCTAGAGATCATAAAAAAAAGCTCAAAACAGCCAAAGGGAAATGGGTTCCAGAGCTACCGAGAATACTTTGGGCATATCGGACAACCAAAAGAGTCTCTACCAAAGAGACACCTTTCGCCCTAGCATACGAATTGGAAGCTATGGTTCCGGTAGAACTCGAAGTGTTAACCCTCCCAACGGAGGAGTTCAAATATGACGGTAACGACGAAACCTTGAGCGTAGGGCTGAACCTCCTCGACGAAAAGCGGGATCTAGCCTCCGCCTACCAATAGCGAATGGTGCAATATTAAATAAAAGGTCAAACCACGCTAGTTAAAGGTGAGAGATTGTGTACTAAAGAAGACCCAGCAGAACACCAAAGAAGCCAGAGCGGAAAGCTAAACCCGAATTGGGAAGGTCCTTACAGAGTCACCAAGGTCAACATGTCGGGAATGTATTGGCTGGAAGATGCAGATGGCGACGTGCTTAAACAACCATGAAATGTAGAGCACCTCAAAAAATATTATCAATAAAATATTTGCTTTTACCAAAACTTTCACTATTGTCCGTTATAGCCCTCGACAAACCCAACTATGGCCAAACTTGAATATCATCCCAACGCCTAATCCGTTGCATGCGGACCATGATGGCCAAGGAAGTGGGAGTCTAATAAGTGCTTGTCCGTTGATTACGATGACTCGCCAAGGGATCACTACTCTCCAACAAAAAATGATCGCCGAACTTTCTAGGTAAGCTTAGTCAGTTCGTGATTGATGACGATGACTTCTGGTGCCCAACGCCTAATCCGCTGCGTGCAGACCATGATGGTTGAGGAAGTGGGAGTCCAGTCAGTGCTTGTCCGGTGATGACGATGACTCACCAAGGGATCATTGCTCTCAAACACACAATGATCTTCGAATTTTTCAGGTAAGCTTAGTTAGTTTTTGATTGATTACGATGGCTTCTGGTGCCCAACGCCTAGTCCGCTACGTGCGGACCACGACGGCTAGGAAATGGGAGTCTAGTCAGCGCTTGTCGGCTAATGACGATGACTCGCCAAGGGATCATTGCTCTTCAATAGACAATGATCGCCGAACTTGCCAGGTAAGCTTAGGGAGTTCGCGACTGATGATGATGGCTTCTGATGCTCAATGCCTAGTGACCATGATGGCCAAATAAGTTGAAGTCCAGCCAGCGCTTGTCCACTGATAACGATTTCCAACAGACAATGATAGCCAAACTTGCTAGGTAAACTTAGTTCGCGAATGATGACGACGGATTTTGGTGCCCAATGCCTAGTCCGCTGCGCACGGACCACGATGGCCGAGGAAGTGAGAGTAGTCAACGTTTGTCTGCTGTTGACGACTTGCCAAGGGATCATTGCTCTCCAACAGACAATGATCGCCAAACTCACCAGGTAAGCTTAGTCAGTTCGCAACTGATGATGACGGCTTCTGGTGCCCAACGCCTAGTCTGCTGTATGCGAACCACGATGGCCGAGGAATTGGGAGTCTAATTAGCGCTTGTCCGCTTATGACGACGACTTGCCAAGGGATCGTTGTATTCCAACAGAAAACTATCACCGAACTTACCAGGTAAGCTTAGTCAGTTCGCGATTGATGACGATGGCTTCTGGTGTCCAACGCCTAGTCTACTGCGCACGGACCACGACAATCGAGGAAGTGGGAGTCTAGTCAATGCTTGTTCGCTGGTGACGATGATTTGCCAAATGATCATTGTTGTCCAACAGACAATGATCGTTGAACTTGCCAGATAAGCTTGGTCAGTTCGCGACTGATGACAACGGCTTCTGGTGCCCAATGCCAAGTCCGCTATGCGCAAATCAAGACGTCTGAGGGTGTAGGAGATTAGTCAGTGCCTATGCGCTAATGACTCAACAAGAAGTCATTACAGATAATGATCGAGGGAGTATGGTCAACCTTCAACCAATGACGATTTTTGTTGATTAACACCTAATCTGTCATGAGGTCAATGACAACAATCCAAAGCAGCAATATATTTTTACTGACAAAACAGGCATTCTGCCCTGTAGTACAAGTTATATGATCTTCAAAGCATCAAAAATGAACGTGACAATACGGGAAAAATAATAATTTCATTCAAAAATATTTGTCTGTCTAGGAAAGGACATTACAACCATTTCAAGGAGAAACATCCTCCTAAGCAGCTAGTCTTGCGGTGCCAGAGCCCTTTCCTCAATTAATCGGTCCGAAACACCCCTCCTATAGTGGGCAAAATCTAGATCGAAGCCAGGGTGTTTCCTCTAATTAGCTTTAGAAGCTCCAACCTACCTTGAATAACCTCAGACGAGATCAACGGCCTCCTGCCTGACACGTCGAAGTCCACTGCACCAACCAAGGTTGCGTAGTGCGAACGCTCCTCCGCCAACAGTCACTCTGCCTCACGAATGCGGGAAGCCCTCGTCAATTGTAGACTCTAGCTGCTGTCGTTCAACGACCCATTCCTCATTCGCCCACCTCCTCTCGACCTTTTCGGCCTCCAGATCAGAACACCATTTGTCCACGGTTGCATCTAGAAGCTCTAGTTTGGCCCTAGTCCACCTTAGTTCAGCGCGAGTAGATGCTAAATCAGAATTGGCTGCACTCAGTTGAGATCTCATACTAGCAAATTCCATTTCGGTAACATAGGTTGTACCAGAATTCTGCAGCTGATTATTCAGGTAATCCACTCGATAAAAGGCATCTGAGTATTGCATTCGCTGATCCGTGAAGGACTTTTCCAAGGCGAGAACTCTCCCGCGGGCTTCGGGGTGCAGCGAAATAGGACTGTATGGCTCAAGGGCACGAGCAACCATCTCGGAGCCATGTTAATGCGATGCATCGATGCACGATACAATTTCCTCCCCTCATGAGTCAACAAGGGAAGTAGAAGCATTTAGAGGGAAGCTACGACCCTCCGAGGGTGCCACCTGTGTAGACTGTGACGTCCCAACAGGAGGAGCTAGGTCAGAGGGTTGCTTGTTCCTTGAAACAACGATGGGAGGAACAGTCGCATCCAATTTAGCAAGCCTGTATGGGTTGGGCAAGGCCATACTTCTCTTCCTCGTACGACGATTGACAACCCTCTCAGCCAGTGAACCTAGAACTGGGCGAACATCATGAGAACATTGCAGCAACCCAGAGCGCACAATAGTGCCTGACATTATGACCTCCTCAACGAATGTCAAAGGGAGCTTGAGAAACTCTTGCTTTATCCGCTTCTCTTCCTCGCTAAGAGACGAAATAGCAAACTTCCCTGAAACAAGGGAATAACGTCAGAACCAACGTCGCACAAGGGATGTACAAAAATATACATATAATTCGCAGGGAACTAAGAAACTCACCAAGATCAAACTTAAAGTATTGAGACACTCTACTACTCCCAAGCTTGAAGTACACAAAATCCATCAAAGCCAAGAACCAATGCTTTTCCCAAGATTCATCGCCATCCTAAACCAAGTGAAGACAAGAAGGACAGTTTAATATGCAGAGACCCCTGGGGTCCAATCGAGCAATGGTCATGTGATGGATCACCACCGGGGTCAAACGGAAACCAGCATCATGTGCCCTCAGAAAAATAGCAAGAATAATTTTAAACCCGCTCGAGGCCATTTGGGCGGGAGGCATACAAAAATTAAGAAAGAAGTGCCAGACGTCATCTGTTACTGGAAACCGAAGCCCAGACTCAAACATGCCTCGATGCAAACTTAGTAGCCCTAAGGAGGTGTAGTTGGGCCCAAACCTTCAAACGCGCGAACAATTTCCAAATCTCCCAAAAGACGGTATAGACTACGAACCTGGATCAACTCGATTTCATCGACCAAGCTACCTTTGAAGAGCTTGACTCAATTGAAAGATAGAAGATCCTTGGGAGAAAGTTCAACATTGTCAGCCATTGGTAGAAAGAGCGAAGAAAGTTTCACAGCGATACTATTACTCGAAAGAACAACGCGGATAAGAATGATAAAATCTTCATTGAAGCGACAAATATTTGTAAGGAAGGCAAATCACACTTTCCTTCCTTGATCAGTCGTGTACCTATTAATGTCATGCGCCACTCGAGACAAACATTTTAAGTTCAATCGCCAAGATGGTACAGGTTCTTTTTCAAAAGAGTCAGTGGATTGACTTAACGCCCCACTAACTCAGGGAGAGTAGCTGATGAGACACAAAATGGTCACATCACTGAGCCATACATGTGTCAAGATGATCTCAAAGAATTACAAGCCCCAACGTTAGTCCAACACTGATCCGGCCCAAGCGATACCAAGCCTGCCTAATTCAGTCCGCCAGACGACCCGAACTCTTACAGCATGCTAGGCCCACACGTCTAACATCTATCCTCAATACCCATAAGTTCTACTAAGGCAAATATCTCGAGGATCAGCTTAGGACAGACAAATAAAACAGCTTTATGTTTCCAATTAGGAAGCAAATACCAAAGCACATTCTACGCAGGAAAACTTCCTTTTTACGGAAAAATACCAGAGCACACATCTCGAGGGGGATGGAGGGTTCCACCCCTCCCTCGCCTGTTAGACAAGCCCATGAATTTATAGTTTTCATTATACTTTCATCTCAAACAGTGTTGTAGAATGACATCACCTTTATTTTTAATGGTGATATACTTTTTTTATGCAAGGATTATGTTACTTTTATTTGTTTGTCATACCTTTTTTTGTAAAGTTATTTACAATCCGGCTAGTCTAACCTTATTAATCTTCACCCTATGCAATGTAAGTATGTGCAATATTTTGTAATGTTCACCAAAACAATCCACATTCATTGCATAACACTTTGACATTCTTACATAATATGCAATGGCGACATCTTCTTCATAAAAAAAATGATGCTACATTGATTTTGTTCATCATTTTCTCCCTCACTCCCCAAAAACATAAGCTCACACTTGATCCTATTACATGTACCATGGTTACCATAAGTATTTACAACACTCACACAATGGACTGAATATGAGATGCAAGTTGTATATGTTTCTCATACTCATTCAATCCCCTCATACTGATTCAATCCCATATCACAAAATATCTTCACAGTTCACATAACAAGCAGACATGGGTTCACAAAATCACATGTTTCTTTCTTTAGCATTTCATCAAACACCTTACGTGTACTTTTAAATGGCCTACAATTCATGGACAAGTTGTTCAACAAATTTCCAAGAAGAAGATCTGAACTACACCCAAACAAAACAATGTCTTCATAAAACCAATATCTTTGTTGAGCTTCAACCTCAATACACCACTGTCAAATACGTTGATCCAACCTCTTTGGCTCTTGCAACTATGAGTGACTGTTGTAAATGCAGTAATTCAAATTAAAAAACAGGAACGAGGTTACCAATTGTTCTTGGATCGAGTTGTGGACTAGGTCGCTCTCTTTAAGACGTTTCGCGACTCTACCCCAAAAGTGTGCAAGCAGTCTAGTAGCCCCGTTGTCCCCAGGATAAACAACCCATAATCTTCTATGTCTCGTTCAAACAATTGCACTGTTGATGAATGAAATACTATCCACCCTTAATCTCTTGTTGCTCGGAATCACCAATACAATGTGTAAAATTCAAACAAAAAAGAAAACTTTGAAATACGAAGATAAAGAGTTCCTTTTCAGATTGAAATACTAAGCTAAAAGTGTTTTGCAAAATGTTTTGTTTTTTTTGTGTTTCTAAACTCTGAATTGTGTTTGTATTTATAGGGAGAAAACAACACTGCTGAAATACTAAAATTTGGCTAGATGCATCGCATATGTTGAAGTGCAAAAACTTGGCTAGATGCATTGACAAAAGCGTGGAAATCGTGTGGATTTTACTACAGTGCAACGTATGGCATGGAGAACGAACAGTCTCCTTTCTCTGCAGCAATTCAAAAAATATTTTCGTTTAAATAAATGTTCAGTAAAAAGAATGGGTTGCTCTCTAAATGACCCGACCAGACCCGTTCGGACTGCAACAGCGGCCGCGTGCGCGAGCGAGGGTCTATCTCTCCCCTCCTCACAAAAGTGTGGTACCCCAAGGGGTCCAAACCCAAGTCCCAAACACTCTCCTTATAAACTCGTCCACAATGAATTGTATAGAAGATGTGGGACTAAAATTAGAGAGAGATCCAGAGATCAAAACCAAGTTCATACCCATTTTCTTTTATTTTTAAAAAGCCATATTTTCAACAGTGACATATAAGGAGAATAAGAGAGACGATCACATTGAAGAGAAAATGTTGGAGGGTTCGAGGAGAGCAAACATAAGCACCATGGGATGAGTTAATCAAGAAAAGATGTATATGGATCAAATCACATGACCATGGAGTCCAGGGGAAATGTAGCAACGATTGAAAGGGTTGCTCTTTCTTATCACACTAACAACATAATCAAGAGCTACAACAAGTCTACTATGAAGCAGTGGGAAAGCGATTTTTGTAACATGTGTTAATAGATAGTCGAACACGATGGTTGACTCATTGGCAGTGAGGACGCATAAATAAGGGATATTGCGTTCATTCGATGCATCCAATCTTCCAGCAATAACCATGGGTTTGGTCAAGCTAACAGCTTATGTCAAAATATGTTAATTTTATTGGGACGAGTAGTAAAGGTTTGACATCCCAAAGTTGCTCCACTATACTGAAATATTTACCTCTAACCTCTCTATCTCCAAGTGGTAATATTGTCCTGAATTATTAATATCGGATCTTTCCATGTGCAGTTTGTATTTGCCATAACATTTTGCCCTCTCGATGTTATGTACTGCCCGAGTCACTTCTTACTAATCCGTTGTATATATGTCGTTGTCTTTGTGCACCTGTCTACAAGGTACACAATTAAGTGGACTTCTACTTTAAAAATTGTAGAATTGCTTTTTAATTTTCTTCGCGGATTCATTTCTGCAGGTCATTCTACAAGACTTTTTCATGGGAGACCAGCTTACCAGTTAGGTTTGAATCTGTGATTCCTTTCAGTTAGAACTACATTCTATTTTCGAACAATCCATGTCTATTTGGGGTTGTAATAAAATAACCAACAATTTCTTATGTGGTTTCCTTTTTTTTGTATATAATTTTTGCCATTATCCCCAAAAAAATTGGCCAAGAAAAGATCTTCCTATGCCCTAGAAATTGGTGTACATTATAATAGAGTTCACCGTATTGAGATATGTTGGCGAAAGGTTGGGGTTTAGGTAAATTAGATGGTCATCAACTCTAATTGTTGTTCGAGGGATAATGTTAGTGACTTCTTTTGCAATATGGTTTTGTTTCTAGGGATTTAAAGTTTGTTGCTATCTGTTTGTTCGGTGTGAGAATTAACCTGTGCCCTGTACCAGGTTTGTGCCCTTTTTAATTTCCCTTTCCTTTCGTTAATGGCAAGGAAGGACAATCTTAAAGCACTCTTAATGAATTTTTAGGACAAATCGAAAAATAATAAAGTAATTTGTGCTAAGCAGATGATGAGGCATACATCTGGATCAAAGTCATATGCATGTACTAAAAAAGTTTTGTATGTAAATTTCTTTATCTTTTCGTCTTATTAAGTCACAAATTTTATAAATGTACAAAAATATGATGTAATTAATTTTTGGTTCTTCATGTTCATGTATAGGAGAAGAAGCGTAGATGATTTTTTGATCATCTTTCTTTCGTTTCACCCACAAGTGGAAAGATTATTCTTGGGTGATGAGCCACCACAAGAGAAAGGGGTATTTGTTATTAGTTAAGATTTTGATTCTCTGTTATTTTATATTATATTTTTAATTTTCTTAATTATTAATAGTTCTAAATATTTGATTGCTAGGTTCCCATGGATAATTCCTTTCAATTACGAATTGAGGATGGAGCGAAAAACTCCAATGAGCTTCTTATGCAAGTTTATGTGGAGTAGATGGGGCCTGATACCCTAAATAGAGTTAGAGACTATGAAAAGGTGTGACTCCTGATTTGGTGCCTTATGCCATGGCAGAAATGTATGACATATATTTGGGACGGCGGATATGTATGATACATATATTTGGGATGGCGGATTTATATGACATTTGTTTATATATAATATTTCTTATGGTGGATAATTATTAATATCATTTTTAGATCAGTTGTAAAAATATTTTTTAGAACGTTTACACAACCTCCCGGGGAATAATATTCAATTCCGGGTGTATAATATTCAATTTATGGCTAAATTTCGTGGCAAATAATATACTATTCCTGGCGAATAATGTTCAATTTCTGGCGGATACACACATCACCAAGTTAACAGTCCTAGTGGATACTACAGTCCTAGCAGATACAATTGTCGTCCCGGTGTATATATGTGTCGCCGCATCCTCTTTCCTGAGAGCCACTTATTAATTTTTACTGTCATTTATATTTGCTGCCACATTTTTCTTCGCGGATATCTTTTTGATGTTTTGTCATATTTAAAATAATGTCCTAGCAGATTAAGAAACTTATCCTTCGAGACAAGCCCTTTCCCGGCACCAACAATTTTGGCGGATATTTTATCCACCAGTGCAAGATTTTTCTGGTAGATATAGCTTTTCTTGCGCTGGGATAGGCCTTTCCTGTCATATATCATCCGCCACAATTGTCCTATTTTTTAGTAGTGGTTTAAATAATTAAAAAGTAATAAAATTTAATTAAAAAAAACTCTACTATGAAGCGAAAATACCATCTAATGGAATGGTGACAGTGCCAGTTCCAAATGAAGTCTGTCATTCCATTGAAGAGATTGTAATAGTTCGTGCCATGTCAAAGTGTTGATAATGTTATTTTGGTCATATTCAGAAGTTGTTAATTAATCGCACGTGTTTGGGACCTTTGAGTACCATCATATTTTTGGATTAGACACTATGTTGGCTCACCATGCAGGGAGTTTTGGATCATTTTTGCCATAGGTTAAATAATATATGTTTTACAAAAGATAAATCCTAATTTTATTTAATTAATTATTTGCAAAGTTGTTCAACAAAAAATTTATTTGCAAAGTCAATTTTCATAGAAAATTTGATCCAAAAGTACATATCATTGTTTTATAGCTTGATGATCCATTACAAGCATGATGTTGTACGAATGTTGTGTACTAGTTTACACATTCACATCATGCTTTTTTTTTTGCTAAATAATACTATATATTAAGAATCAAATGAAGCACATAAAAACCCAGCTTGAGTAGCCAGGTCATGAGCCTCATTGTTGAGGTCTCTTGGGATATATTTACAGTACCAAGAGGGGAGGAGAGAAAGTAAATGTTTAATATTACATATGATAGGCCTCCACATCTAATGTGTTTTAGAGTCCACAGGCTCTACACTAGACTTCAAAATGGAGTCAAGAACACCAAAGTCTCCAAGCAAAAGTCCGGTTTTCCACTGCTTCGCCTGAACCAAAAGGAGAGTAGCTTTTGTTGCAATACATTTTTCCATGGTACTATCATATAGCTTCCCTTGAACCCTTTGTGCCACTTTAGAATGAATCCTACCCTGAGTGTCAACCGCAAAAATCCCAAAGGCACCCTGAGAAGTGGAGGCAAAGAAACTGACATCATAAGTCACAATAAAAAAAAATCCTGAGTCTACTCAAGCGAGAATGGGTACGGGGATCTAGACATCGAGTTAAGGTGGTGGTGCTTTATAGCCAGGAATTGTTGGTGAATTGTGGAAAGGCGAGACATTTGACTGTTAGTAATAAGAGGAACTGCCAAAGAGTGTCGACTGGGAGGTATAGTGTGAGACGTGTCGTCAAGAGCATGGTGTAGGGAGACCGTTTGCACTGTATTGGAAGTAGGCTGTGGTGAAAGAAACCATTGTTTTCTCCATTGTTGCCAAGTGTTGTTGACCAATAGGAGAAGCTGCTGAGTTGAGAATTGTGCCTTCCTAAAAATGACATTGTTGCGATGGTTCCAAATGGATAGGACCACCGCCGTGAATTGGGATAGCAGGTCATCCCTGAAAGTAAGATTAGTAGCTACAAAGTCCCATAAGAAATATAGGAAAGAGAGGGGAAATTCCACACTGGTGGTGACATTACTCAAAACAATTGGGACCGAGGTGAAGAGCCAAAACCTACCACTACACCAAAAATACCCATTAGCAACGGTTTTAAACCGTGGGGGTAACCCATTGTCACGACTTAGAGCCGTGGGCTGTAGAGGCGTCGCTAAATCCTCAGTAATGGCTAAAAACCATGGAAAAAATATTAGCAACGATTTTATCTCGAGGACAGTTGATGATTTAGCCACGGTTATAAACCGTTGCAACAATCTTAGCCACGGTTCTAAGCCGTTGTCAGGAGTAGCAACGGCTTATAACCGTTGCAAGGTATGGCCACGGTTCTAAACCATTGCAATAGCTTTAGCAACGGTTTTAAGTCGTGGCCAGTACTAGCCACGGTTATAAGCCGTGGCAAGGTAGCCACGATTTTTAGCCGTTGCAATAATTAGCCACGGTTTTAAACCGTGGCAAATTTTTTTTTTTTGCTATCAAATGACTTTTTATTACATCTTATAAGTTTTATTTCTAGAAAATAAAAATTTTAATGTGCCAAACTTAAACATTTCCATGAATGGAGGCAAAGTAATGTAATTAATGAGATAATGTAGTACATTAAGTCACAAAATCTATCAAATAATATCTCAATTACAAAGAAAGTGGAACAACATCATTGGTTCTCTACTCTTGAAGTTTGCATAGCTCATTGAAAGCTTCAAATATGTCAATGCTAGACTGGTGAATGGTGCACACTACAGTTCGTCCTGTGTCCACTGTGTTTCTCACTGTTCTCATCACAATTGCTGCTACTCTAGAGTCAAGTCCAGAGGTTGGCTCGTCCAGAAGTTGGATGAACCAAGAGTACCCATCCCAACTGAGCCACATCTCTTCCCACACACCAATCTGCCTGTTAGTTCACTATAGTGTGTAAGCAAGGAAAATATGTTAACAGCTGCAGCCGCCTTTTGTTTCTCCACATCTCTTGCCTCACATGACTCCTCAACATCCAATCCTACAAGAATCAATTCATGACGAAACAAAATTAGTTACTCGAATTGCAAATGAACAGGCAACAGAGCCACAAACATGTGACATCTAGTAAGCATTAAGAATAAAAAAACATGTAACTATGAATAGTTGCTACTATGAAATAGTTTGTTTAACTATGCTAGAGAACACAAGGACTTCACTTATACTCAAGGGAAACAAGATTCAAGTCAAAGCATCTAACACCATACTTTGGTCTTGACAGCATCAGGAAACAATGTTATATCGCCAATTCTCTTGTTCCTCTTTCTTCATTGCCCTTGCCACATATAAAGCCTTTGATCCTACACAAGAAATAAACAACATTTAATATGACAAATAGAACCACATTTCATTAATCACAGAAAATGATACTACACTTCTAAATTACCAAGTGCCACTCCCTTTATCCCCTCAATAGCGTTTTTGGCACTGTCATGCATTGTGTAATTCACAAATCCAACGCCCTTTGAACAACCATATTCATCCTTCAGGATCACTAGGCTTTTGATATTCCCAACATAATAATTTTTCAACTATATGATTTTTCTATGAGATATCAAACAATTAAGTGCCTAGCATTTAAAAGAAAATTACTATTAAGGTAAGTCATTCTCACTTCTGTGAAAGTTGATGATGGCACCGCGCACGAAGTTTGGTCAGACTGTAACCAGCCTTCCCATGCCTCTAGCTCTCAGTTAAGTACCCATTAGCTTGAAGAGTCCGAAATTTGCAAAACAAGTATACAACTCATCAATTTTAGAAATTAGGAAACTCAACTTCACAAGAAAGAATAACATTCACTTACATTAATGCAGGTTAAACTCTTCATACCGCCAAACGAATTTTTGGCTGTTGCCTCAAAACCGAAAAAAATAGACCCTGCGAAATGCATGAATAACATATGTCAAACTCACAAGTCACAACACGTCTGAACTGTATACACAATACATGCAAACTTTTGAATGTGAAGGACTTATTTGACATGCTCTCTATAGAATAAAGAGTCATTGGCAGCAGCAGTACCTGGCAGTCAATTAAGAGAAGTAGTTAGCTTAACGATGTTCACACCATACTGACATTCATCTAATATTCAAATGGAAATAGTAAAGTAGCAATTAGCTCAATCAACCATCCATCGGCAGCTCGCCACAGTTGACAATCTTGCATGGTAACTTGGGAATATCTGCTCTGCTTGTTTCTTGGGATTCAAGCTTCCGAACAACATCCATGCCATCGATGACATGTCCAAACACAACATGGCGTTTGTCCAACCATGGAGTCCGTCTCACATGCATTAAGAATACAAATCAATATATGAAAAACCTAAATCATTTGAAAAAGAAAATTGAGAAAGGAATTATTCAAAACTTTCTTTTTAAACAAGTTCACAGAAAGACACTAAGAAATACAATCTATAATGTTCCTGAAGGTCAGTTTTGTAAGGTGAAATTGAAACTTTGATTGTGAATTAACTTCAACTCACTTTTACTGTGCAAATGAAGAACTAGCTCCCATTAGTATTAGGACCTGCATTAGCCATGCTCAACACTCTAGGTCCAATATACGTTACTGCAAATATTGATAACAAGATTGTGATATAAGCAAGTAATACGTGTATTTAGACACATGAACTTTCATATTAAAAAAATGCAGCGTATGATATGATTCTATTCCACAATCAACAAGAAATTTTGTTACCATATCTAGTGAAAACTATGAAGAGAATTAGGTATCTTGAAGAACATTCAAAACTTAAACTGGGAACTAACAACTGATTGTTGATGGTTGTAAGCTCACCTTCAAAAACAGGTTTTAGACTGTCTACTCTTGTTTGCCACTTATCATTATCTACAACCCATCTAAACCCCTGCAAAAGTTTTACATTATATTCAGTTTTTTTTCGTAAACTTTCCGAGTGTGATAAATAATAGATCTTAGCATGTCAAAATAAAAGCCAGAGCAGTGTAGTTACAGGTACCTGAACACCAATTATTGGGACAACTACTGCATACCGGGTATCCAAGGCAGTAGCAAACCATGCATGCATTCCTGCAATACATAACTACTATGATTGCTACACGCTGCTGCAAATGACAACTTAAACTACAATTGGTTAAAAACTTTCATTTTGCTAACCTCCCAGTGATTCACCAGTAATTCCAATCTTAGAAGGATCAATATCTTCTCTTTGAGTGAGATAATCAGCTAACTTTATCAAGTCCCACACCTGCCATAGTTCTACTTTAGTTTGTCATTTTCCGTAACAATAAGTAATAAACTGTGATGATTTCACATAAAATTCACTTAGAAAAGATGTTATACAAACAAAGTAATAAGCGTCGAGAATATCAATTATATATTTGGAAGGTACGCCTTATCAAATTATAAGTAGTAGTTGTACTAGTGCAAAACTAAATTGAAATTGGCTCTACCGTGTCAAAGATAAAAGGCATTGTGTCACCATCCTTCCATGATATCACGAGCGCCTGCATTCAATACCAAAATGCACAAGACAACAATGGGATGAAGAAATCATTATATACAATGCAATATTCCAAACTGCTTCACTGAGTTGCTAGATAAAAGCCTTTAATCTTCCAAACTGAGGAAATTGTACTCTTGGATAGCATGCTCAGAACATGGAAAGGTACAGAAAAAAATTTTGAAAATTACCTTACACAGTATTTTACAGCTCGGGAAGTCGATGTAGCTATGTCCTTTGGCAAAATATTCAAAGCCTGTCACAGAAAGTTACTAGTGTAATAAGACAAAACTATACAGAAAAACTAGGAATGCATGAGTAGCTGAAACGGTTGCCAAACTAAATTAATGTCACAAAGAGAGACCCGATAAGGTCACCTAACTCAATAGATTTCTCCTATTATCTAAAATATTCAAAATTATCGTAGTGAACAAGAATAACATAATTCTCCTGAAATAAGATAGCCCTCACTAATCTGCCAAAACTTAGTAAATACTAAGCGTGTATTAATCAATATGGTATATTTTTAGAAAAACAAATTTAAGGTTTAGGAATCATTATGATGTAATGGCAACTGCAAACGGTAAAATACCAAAGATGTGGCCGAGCTGACTAACCTGTGAGAGACGCAATGCTGACTAACCTGTGTTGATTCAGGTTTTCCCTCTTGGTCTGATTCTATGGGCAGGGCCAGGGACGAACTGCGGTTGATGTTGCTGCTGCTGCGAGAGACGCAATGCTGCTGTTGCAAGGGACGATCTGCTGATGATGCGAGGTACGCACTGTTGCTACTACTGATGCGAGGGAATCACTGCTGCTGCTGCGAGGGACGAACTGCTGCTGCTGCGAAGGAAGAACTGCTGCTCTGCGAGGGACGCACTGATGCGAGCTTGCTGCTGGTCGCAAACCAGAGTGCGCTCTGTTTCACTGCAGAGTACCCACTGTCCTGGCAGTTATGATCTGCGGATTTTTGAATGCAATCTGGGTGCTGCATTTCACTGCTTGCACTCATTCCTGCCGCAGGTCTTGGATTCCAAGCAAATACATTACTTTAATTTGTATTTGCTATTGCTATTGCTACTGCATATGGTTCTAAACATAAACTTTAACTTGTACGCACTGATAAGACTCTTTGCTGCAAAAGACAACATAAACTTTCAATCAGTTCTAATGGCTGGTTTGAAACAAATATTTGAATAATTTATGTTATCAAAACAATACCCTGTTGTAATGCTAAAATAACCTCCACAAATTAAGAAAACTACTAATCTCTTTCATCCACATCCATGACAAAAGCCACTGATCACTAAAGTCGAGTATACCACATTTCATAAGATTGAATATTGCTACTAATCTCTCACTGTGATCTGCTTCGTCCAAGGAGGAATCTCCTTGAACTCACGGCCAACTCATTTTGTTCCTCATCCAGGTTCTTTGTCTCCATCTCTGTCTTGTGTTTCAGATTTTCTGCAATCATGCCTCCAGATGGAATCTTATCTCCTTGTTCATGCATTGAAGAGCTGCATTTGAAAAAACATATCATTGTTATGATCTCTAATTCAGAAGAAATTGTGTAGACTCAAATGCATATATATATAAGAACCATGTTAAATCTTGCAGAAGAAATTGTTTCAGATTTATGTTGTCTTTTGCAGCAACTACAACTACCATGTTAAATCTTGCAAAATATAAGAACCCGAAATCAGTGTTTCTCCTCACTACTCACAACAAAATCACGAAATTGCAATAAATTATTCCAATGGGTTTTTACCTGTCTTCAAGCTACTCACCTCTCCAACCTTAACTAAAAAAAAAACACTCTGAGATTGCTACTTAAAGACTCGCAGTAGACTAAGTAAATGAAATTATTACCTTTGTCTTTTAAACGTCAGTCTCTAACCTCCTTACTGGTCTTCCTTGCAACTCAATTATTCATTGCAGAGAGTTTCTTCCATTAAAGGAGAAATTGTGTTATTTCCAACAGGTGGGCTACCAGAAGTATTTGGTGCATTTTCTGCACCAGAATCTTTTATTGATTCACTCTCATAAACATACTTTTGTTTGTCAGCAATATTAGAAGAAATAGGAGAATCTAAATTAGCTTGTGCAGCAATTTGCGAAGATGATGAAGCAGGAGGAACAGATTCAGGAGAGTTTCCTTGAGCCCTACTTGTTTCCTCCATCAAACCTCAAGGCTGAGAAGTTTCAATTAGGTAACTGAAATAGAACACAAACAAACAGCATCAAAGTTAGTAAAGAGCTATACGATGTATTTTGCAGAATCTCTACTAGCAGTCCAAGTAAAAACCTTTAAAACTGGAAAAAAAAATTTCAAAGATTGAATTCACATCTACAACTTATCAATTTTGAGACCCAGCAATCCACAAGTAGCTGGGTTTAAATAGGTAACTAAGAAGAAAAACTTTGGAAAGCTTATTGCACTGTATTACACAACTATTTTATATTAGAGATGGATGTGCAAGCCATATGATTTAGATGATAGAGTTGCTCCTTATGCTAGATGGTATTCTTCAACGTACAGATGTGCATAAATCTCGAGTTGATTATGAATATCTATAACAAATATAATCTCCAAGATTCCTACTTTTTTTTCAGCTACAGCAGGTGTACCAGATCATATGTTATTCTTATCTGCTGTAAGTTCTAGGGAACCACCATGAAATAGCATCAATCATGGATAATTGCACATATAGCGCCATAAAGCTCAAAGTACATAGTTTATGTAGCTCTCAAAGGAAAATGTAATGGCTACTTGTATTCTGTAAAGGCTTAAATATTATGGGATAAAGTTGCAAAAAAACTATGGAAATCTCAAGCGATAGTTTCCTGGAATAAAATTTTTTTAACATGAAAGCAAGGAAAGAAGCAGAGTTCAAACTACGTAAGTCGTGGCAAATTTGGAAAGAGTAGAGACACATGAAGATGAAGAGCACTTTATTAGAAATGGGACTTGTTTAAGTTGCGACTATAAGTAGGACCATAACCTTCATCCAATAATGCAAATGTTGGTTTCAGCTTAGATGGGACGGTATAGAATACAAGTCTAGCATTATATATATATATATATATATATATATATATACTCATTAACTAACTTCAACAGATGCCTATATGTCCATGAAGCAAAATGACCAGAAACAACAGAATACAATAAAGGGATATCATAGTGAGAGATGAGAGAAGCTCAAAAGTGTCCTAGGAATGGTTCAGTAAACTAAAGAGAGTTGAATTGGAATGATTAGAAAATTATGAAGCAAGGTTCACATAGAGCTAATAACTGTTCCGGAAATCTTATTCTCCTCTCCCCTCTCTTTTTCATTGTTTCCCCTAGACTTATCATCTCAAAACCAAACACACCTCAGGGATGATATATGACTTAACATATAGAAGAATCCAAGTTACAGAAAGTGAAATGAGCTTTATCAAAGAGTGGTAAGGAATACAAAATTTATTATCTCAAAACCAAAAGCACCTCAGGTGTTATACATGACTAAATTTATAGAAGAATCCCATTCGCAGAAAGTAATATGAGCTTTATCAAAGATGGTAAGGATTTTGAAGATAACGTTATTGCAATGAAACTCAGAAAATCACAGAAAATATTGTCGGACACAAAATTGATAATGAAGGAAAGACAATGGACAAGGTTAGATAACCACTAAATCTTCACGCTGCACAAACTATTTCAAATAGAGATAAATCTTGCATGTGATCTCCAAAGTTTTTCAAATCCTTCCAATAGCAAGAATCGCCTGAGAAACATACAAGAGTCTACTTTGAAAATGAAAGGGGATATAAAAATGATTATATTTTGTTTAGTTTACTATTTCTATGCCAAGGAATGTTAGTTATCTTCCCTTTTTTACCTCTTAGTTAAAGGCCTAATTCTGTTGCCAGGTGTGCTATATTTCTTAAAGTCACACCTCCAACTTAGATCAACCTAAGTATCAAGAATCATGTTTCCTTCTATGGTATTTCAACAATGAGAATTCATTTGAACTTCTTTCAATAAAAAAGAGAGATACCCATTGATTTACAGGTCATAGTCTGCCTACTAAATTTTTTTTAGAATTTGATAAAATCACAAATAAAAAATAAAAAAACACCATTTGAAGTGTTTTGATCTATGAAATCACAACCAATAAAGAGCTAGAGAAGAATCTTAACATACCTTGGTGGCTTGAGCTAGTATCTAAGTTTCTAGGGGGAGTAGTATTAGAAGTTGAAGTATCTGAATTTGTAGTCTGAGACAGTTTAGGTTTCTTGACAGTTGAAGAAGACCCAAAAGAACCAGCAGCAGCAGTAGTGGTAGTACATAGCTGACGTTCACGACGCCGAGCCGCAGGGACATACGTGCTTTTCACGTGAGTAGCACAAATATCCACATCGTGATGTTCATTACTCTCACATATATTTTTCACGGGTCTAGGGTTGATACCCGCCCACAAGATATTACATCTGAGATCCAAAAACATAGAACAAAGGTAAACAAATCTCTACTTGAGAAATCCAAAAATATGAGATACTAGCCAAGTGTCACAATAATCCCTGGTCAATATTTAGAAGAAAACTCTAGATAAAAGCACTATCACCTGCCACTGTCCATCATGGAACTGTAAAATAGGGTTGAATGAATACCTTTCTTTCACTCTCCTCTTGATAGTAACGTTCTTTTGGAATGTAAACTCCACTTTTCTCCCGCGCATCATAAACCTCTTCAAAAAAAGAAGCCAATTATTTACAACTAAATATGTTATGTCAAAAGAAAAACATATGAGTAATCAGACTGCAGAACAGGAAGCATACACTACCTGATTTACCTGGAAATAATACGTAAAAGAAAAAAAATAGTTAACTGAGATTGAAATAAATCAGAACAGGTTCTAGAACAATTGTCGAAAATATAGGATCCATTGCAAAATATAATGACAACTAATAGTTATTTTTCACAATTCCTTGTACACCACACCATCATGTCAAACAAGACTTCATTTTTGAAGAATGAAGTGTGCACAAACTTCAAGTAACATAAACACTCACACAGATTTTACATTTTAACCATCTAATCTTGAGACATCTTCTAATTATAAATTATCATACAGATTAATGAGAATGAGAAATACAATTAAAACATTAACGTTTTTGGTAAATTTAAGCACACGTTAGATCATGATATTGATTATGCACAAGCAAGTGCTGACAATGTATCCCCTAGCAGCTACAAGCAGCCGTACTTGTTCAAGTGCTATTTTGAAGGACGATTGGGCTTTGTTGAAATAAGCAATGGTAACAATGTTCCCGTCCAAGTACAAAAACACAAGATCAAAGATTTCAGAGCCCAAGACAATGGTTGGTTCAGGGATGCGAAGGAACTGATCTATTTTGTGGAAAGTGAAGAAACATTTTGGTGTCATCTCAATGGAGGAAGAGAAAGACAAGGTTCTTTCAATTATGATGCATCTTACCAACATGATCACACTCGATAAAATTATGTTTGACATTTTTTTCAAGCTAATGCCAATTGTTCAGCACTTCAATAATTCAACAAAGCATATAGACAGGAACAAAATAAGAACTACCACATGATAATTTCATAAAATCGTTTCCTATTGTAGACATAAATGAAACTATGAACAAATGAGAAATAATTATCAGCTCCAACAATTAAAAACCCACCTCTCTTGATCAATCGCAGACCTAATCCTGGGTTGACCATCGGGGGAGTTTACTTCTTTGCTTTACGAACCCGAATCTGTCCACTTGTCTCACAGGTGAAACTGATCCAGATTCAAATTCATCCACCCTTTTCCTCTCCATTCTACTATCTCAATTGAACCCTTCCAGTCCAAAATCAGAGTGCTAACCAATCATTGTTGGTCTTAAACAAGGTGATCAAGCTCTGGAACACATAAAAACGTGAGTGTTAAGGTAAATTAAATCAGATTTCCACAGTAATACTAATAACATAACAGACGTATAGCAATAGACTGTTTGAAATATAGTGAAAATCCCCCACATTTTCGAAATATTGCTTGCCACTCGAGTATTGTAGTATCCTTCATGTAAATCACAAATTCAAACTAACAGGTGACAGTAAAAGGCATGGTTGGCCCAAGCTTCTATAAGATCAAAATGACCTTCTGAATTGAACAAACAAGACCAGCATTTGAACAAAATAATTTTGTGAAAATCCAATACCTGTAATAGAATATGCTCTCAATGAGTCTATAAAAGACAAAGTGTCAACACTGTTCCTGAGAGAATTACTATGATCTCAGTGCATCAGTAAACACCCAATCTAGATATAGAAACCATTATATATTGTCTTCAAGATTTGGTCGACCTTCAATTATCTGAAACATTGAGCTGTCATCTCAGTACAGATTGGGTATAAGCCCAAAACTAAGACAACAAGAATAGGAGAGTGGATTGAGAGCAAGCACCGGAGATCGAATTGTACAATGCCATTTGACTTATATGGTGAAGATGTAAATGAAAACCCCTAAGAAAAAGTGATGATTCATTCATATGAAGCCAAACAGCCATAGTACAAACACAAACAACAAGAATTCAACAGTGGCATGTAAACAAGAAGAAAAACAAACCACAATTAATGATGAAAAGAAAAAGAACAACACTTTGATAAAACAAAAAACAACCCAATTAAGGAATACAGAGCCAACTCAACCAAACAGACCGGTTGAGAAACTATTAACAAAAATAAACTAAACCCACGAATTAGTTTCGACAGAAAAACAAACCCATTTCTTGCTGTGATCATTTGGTTGATTTTGTGGTTGATTAGAAAGATACCCAATGGTTGTAATGAGCATGAGTGAAAGAGAAACTGAGATTTGGAAGAATGGGCAAACCTGGGGTTCCAAGTTCCAACACGATTATTACTAGCTGAAGGGGGTGAGATGCTTAGATGCTTGTTCTACTTGTGATTTGGACAGAGAGATAAAGAAATAGACTGGAATGAAGAAACTGACAATGGAGTTCCAATTTCATGTTCTTCTTCAGTTCAGCTCTCTCAAGATCTAAAGAAGAAGAAGGAGATCTTACCTTCTCAAACTTTTTTTTTTTTTTTCTTCTTCTTCTTCTTCTTCTTCTTCTATCGTCTTCTCCTTCTTGAGTTCTTCTTCTTCTCTGGTTCGAGAATCCGTGCTTGTGAAGAGGAGCTATGGAGAGAGTGAGAACCTATTTCTCCCCAATTTTTTTCGCTAAAGCGCGAAACTACTCCCTCCAAAGCGCGAAAATATTTTCACCAAATCGTAAAAGTGTAAATCTGATAGCTACGGTTTTAAACCGTTGGCAAGTTTAGCCACGGTTATAAACCGTTGGCAGTTATAGCCACGGTTTCAAACCGTGGCAACCCTTTTGGTGTAATTTTTTTAGCCACGGTTATAAAGATAGTCTTTAAATCTTCAAATCTTAGCAAGTTTAATCAATCTTCAAACTTAAGTAGTGGCAGTGATAGTAGGAAACAAGAAGCAACAGCACCATGTTGCAGTTGTAGGGTCAATTTCACCAATGTAGTATTTCTCCATCATCTCTCTGGCAGAGTCACTGTGACCCACATCTTCAAAATCATTTGTTGCATTTTTTCCTACACACACACATATGACGTTACCAATCAAATCAAAACAAATGATTCACTTAGAATACCCTTGATCTAATTAGCACAAAACTCTTTTAGAAATGCCTCATCTCTCAGGCATATATCTCTAGCTACTAACTTTTTTTTTATAAGCAAAACTATACCAAAACAAGATACAAAAAGAACATAATGAAAATAAGCAAGAGGATGCTCAACAAGCAAATAGAAGTGATGCCAGAAGAGAATGAGTGGGATGAGTTTGGAAATGATTTATATGCAATTCCCGAAGTGATGCCAGTCCAGTCTAGCAATCAAGTTTAGGATACTCCTCCTCCTCACCCGAACCCTAGTACAACCATCTAAGTTCTTGAAAACTCACTTCGATACTTTGGTCAATTGTCGTTACTAAATGGAAGTAAACATTACTCAAAGATTTGTTGTTTGTGCAGATCATTGTAAAAGAAAAGGGTGTGTTCACAAATGTGATATCTCCAACCACCAAAGCTAAGCTGAGGTTGTTGTTCAAGGTGGCTCCCCTTGGTTGTTGATTGAGAATGTTGGAGGTTACAGCAGTGATGGAACCCAATCAGTGCTAGACAAAGTGGTCATCAATTTGGATGATAAAACCCAAGTTGCTTATGGATACAAAAATTTGCTTGTAATTAACATCTTTTCTCTGTTAATTTGATTAAGAATCTTTCCTATATTTTTCTGTGCACATCTTCGCCTTGTGTAATTCATTCAATTCAGGAGTTCTAAAACACCAACATGAACTCAATTCTTTTCTGCAGAGTTTCCTTGGTGCTTTTATGATTTGGAAGAGTCATCACAAGACAAGATGATGACATTTACTAGACTGCAAAAATGATACTAGTGACCCTAGATCTAGTAGAAACAATAGATCTAGTAAAACCCCTACAAGAAATCAACCAGAAATCAATGAGAGACTTACCTTCAGTTGAGTTTTTCTGATGGGGAGAGCTTTCTTCAAATGGGGACGATGGTCTGAGATTTTTTACGAGGGAATGCACGACGGAGCTTTTTCTCTTCTCCTTCTTCGATCGGTTGAGTCGATGATGGGGAGAGGGTGGCGATGGAGCTTCGGTCTTCTCTTCTCTATCGAGTCTGGTTTGGGGAGAGGGAGAGATTCGATTTTATCGTCTCTTCTCTTCTTCTATGTGGAAATGTATTTGGGAAGAGGGTGATTGTTCCCTCCCTCCCTCTTAAATTTCTTCCCAAATTCGATTTCCCTTATTTATTTATTTTACAAAGCCCGCGCATGTGCGAGGGAGGCTCCCTCGACAATTAGAATTGTTGGCTAATGAGGGAGTGGACTTGAGTTGGTGGGGTTTGTCTAAACAACAAGGGAAGTGAAAGAATGTCTTGACCTGATTGAGTGTTAGTGAGTAATGAAGTTCGGGAAGTGGGGGGGAGTTGAATGATAAGTTTCGTTTGCATTAATGAGAGTTGTTGTTGGATTGAAATATGATGGGTTGGCAATATGGGTGAGTACCTCAACATGATTTGGATCCGGGTCGGCAACAAGGGTTGCTGATGGAACTACTAGATTATCAGAGTCTGGATCCGAAAAATCTGATCTGACCGTAGGTCAACCAAAATGAGTGGATGAACCCGGATCCAAAGGGGCACTAGCCCGATTACCCACCTGATCATCCTCTGTGCATATCTGAAGATCTGCACCAACATATCCAATGGTCCCTGAATTTCCTACTTCAACTTGCATGTTGGTTGTTGGAGAGGAAACATGTTTGGCTAGTTGCCCCTGTCGAGCACATTTGTTTTTGCTTTGCAATGGTTTTGAAGACCAAAATTTGTTCTCATAAACAGAGTGAACCTGATATAATCTTCCTCGTTATAGACCAAAAGTTGTCCTCATTTTGTTTGGGAATGGTTTTGAAGTATCCAACATGACTTTAAATCGAATGAAAGGGACCCCCAAATCTTCAAGGGCTTGGGTATTAACTTCCAAAAACTTTCCCAGACAGTTGGCTAAGACAACAACATTAGGAAGAGTATGTTTGCATGGTGGAAACTCATGTATACGAATCCAACATGGGACCTCATCGAAGTTCGAAATCCAGTTGGGTGACCAATCCTTGACTAAGACTAAGTGTCCCATAAGATACCAGGGACCCTCCAAAAGGATCCTATTTTTGTCGTCTTCATTCACAAACTCCACTAAAAAGGCATTGACTGGGTGTCCTTCAAGAAGTTCTACTTGAAAGTGACGTGTTGTATTCCATTGAGTGAGCATTCTTTTAGCAAATAGGTATGCCCTTATAAAGTGTAAGCTGTAGTACTTGGCCATTGTTAGCAAGGTGGTAGCTTCCATATCCTCTTCATTAGGCTGAGTGAAAGTAGGTTCAAGGATAGTAAGTTTATCAGCAAATCTTTGTCCCAATTGATGAACAATAAGATCTTGAAAAGAGGTGGAGGGAGCATGAGTTCGCTCGAGGTGAAAAGCGGTGGATGCAAAGGTAGACGTCCCTCGCAGTGAAGGGTGTGGAAGCATATGGGAAGATAATGGAGGATCCTGGTGTATGTGGGGTGAATGTTGTTGAAAGTGGGGAGAGCGAGACTGTAACACCACTAAATTTCATAAAATTAATTTATTTTATTTTGAATTAAATAAAATAGAGTTACATTTAATTGAATTTAAATAACAAAATTTTAGGGCTTTATTAAATTTGAAGTTGAGCCATATAATAACTAAATAAATAAATAAGGGGTGTCACTATAACCTTGTGCAAACCCTAACCTTTTAGGGTTTTGTCTTTAGGTTGGTTAAATAGAGGTTTGGTTCTCCCTGCCGCACAAAAAAAAATTTGTAGAAAAAAAGGAGAACAAGATAATGAACAAAGAAATAAAGAAAAAGGGAAATGAAGAGAAAAGTAAAATGTGAGTTCTTTACTTCCTTCTCTTTATAAAAAATTTATTAGTTTTCTTCATTCTCTTTATTATAAAGATTTAGTAAATAATCTTTGGATATAATTGAAGTCTAGTTTCTATGAATATGATTTTTTTTCTTTAAAAAAAAAAGTATTGATTACTCTCACTCTTATATTATATTTTGTTAGATATGTATTGGTAGAATTATCGAATATTAGTAGAAGTAAGTGTTCTTGATTCTCTAGTTCTCTTTAGATATATAAATCCATGAATTTCGGTTTAGATTTTAATACATAAATAAATCTATAAATTCATGTAGTATTGTATTATAATTTTCGTGAAAACAAAAATAGTTGAATTAAAAGAGAACTAAGATTTTGTTAAATTTAGTAATAGAAAACAGCTTTGTGCAGTATAAAGTGTTGCAGTGGATCAAGATCTTCTAGGACTCAAAATGATTTCAAATTTAATCCTCAATTGGGAAACATCCATAGAAAAATTATTGTTTTATTTCGCATTCATCCAACGGTTGGATATACCTCGAGGCAGGGAAAACCACCACTAAGCAGATTGTAGAACATCCGATTTGAAGATTGATAACTTGAGGTATAACTGCAATTGGGTTTGAGTCTTAATCTTACCCAAGCTTACGAGTAAGCAATTTCTTAAGAAAGTTTGGGCTATTCAACTTTAAGCATGGTCATATACAACTATATCATCATCCCTCTTTGTGTTCTTGCATTTCTATGCTTCCCTTAGATGGTATCTATCAGAACTGAGGAGAGTTCACTTGCTTTGATTGGCCATGTGTGTTGGGTAATGTTGATAGGGCTTCTAGAATTTCAGATCAGAACTAAAAGATCTCAAGTGTTGCCTTGTTTGGAATCTTCATTCAGACTTCTTAGCAGTCCAGTGATGTGAGGCTTATTTTTCTTTCGCCTCTTCCTTGTCGTATTAGGCTATTAGCCAATGGAACTAGGGTGTAATCGGTTGTTGGCTATTGTACTAGGTTCATCCTATGGTAACATAGCACCATTAGAATCTCTGTGGTAGTTTCTATACCTTCATGTTCTATTTGAGTCCTTTGGATGATGTTAATAGCATTAAAAACTGTTATTTTCGAGATCAAGAAGTTTCTTACTTCGAGAATGTTGCTAATAGTGTGGTGCGTGAGATTCAAGTTTAAAAATCAATGGTCTCCCTTTTGAGGAGATGAGATTTCTCATTTGGTGGGATAGAGTTTGATCCATAAATTGAGTAGTAGTTGCCTGAAAAAAAATTGGCTTGGTAAGATGGTTTTCTTACTTTTTCATCTATGAAAAGGCTTCCATGTGTTAGACTTCCAAAATGAGAAAGCTTCAAATCAAGCAAATATATGGGTATAGACACAGAGTTCATGGTAAAAGGGATTGCATTACAGTTTCTTAAATGCTGAAAGGAACCATGAGGGAATACTTTTAAATACCGGAATGGTTTTATCGAGGATTGTGGGATATATAGGGGCTCTACCTCGTGGGCGATCGATGGTATGGGAGATCACAAGCGAGATGCTGTGCTGTCTGCGCCATCGGTTGATTTGTGGTTGCAAGTTTGCGTGGTGTGGGAATCAAATCAGATTAAGCATCTTCCACTCTGGAATTGAAGGTGAGATTTCTCCTTATTTTGCTAACTTGCTTTCTTGTTCATTCCTGGCGCCATTTGTTGCACTTGTTGTTCTAGTAATGGGTTTGTTAGTTCCCATTAATTCTTTGTGAGGATTTTGGTTTCTTGTTGCTCTTTATTTCAATTGGGTATCTTGGATTGTGAGTTCTACTCTCCTTTAAAATCTTGGGTTTCGATCTAAGCCTTCATTCATCTCTATTGTGGGTTGTGATGTCACATATCAGGGTGAAGTTTCATAGGACAATCTTTTGCCATACATGATTAGTTAGTATTTGTATGGTGAATTGTAGATGTGCATCAGGATAATAATTTCTGAAATCATCAAAACTGATTTAATATGGTGTTGTGTATTTGTTTAACAAATATTGGCTAGTTCTTGCATATATTTTATACCAAAGTTTAGCAGTTGAATGTATGATGTGGGCTTGACCAATTAACATTAAAATGTGAAGTTCAAATGATGTGAATCAAACTAATTAGCATTAAATTGTGGTTTTCATGGGGATCATAAATAACAGAAAATAGTAACTTATTCTTAGTTATTTGTCATTCTATGTTTTCTTGAGTATGACAACTAGGAATGACAAGATCTGATTTGGGAACAACATTATTGAAAATGGGGAAGGAACATATTGTCTGTAAGTGGACAATGCAATGATACTCAACTAAGGCATGAGACTAGCATTAGCCCAAATACAATTGTTTACTTGTTAATCTTTCACTTACTGGGGATAAATACTTATTGAAGCTAAAATATTTCTACTTGATTGTCTTGGATTATTGTCTATAGTTTTACTTTCATGTTTAATGTTTCAATTATGAATGTTTTTGAGATACTTTTGCATTTACTTTATAAAAAAATTGGATCTACCTCATTTTAAGTATTTGTTTGCGAAGGAAGCTCTGATTGAATTATATTTGAGGAATTAATTTGTGAAAACTTATATTTTGATGAGATCAATTTGAATAATTGTATTCTTATGTTAATTGACTTGTAAAGGAGACTAAATTCCTTGCATTGAATGAGCTTTGATCCTCTTTTTGTTATCAAAGGTTTATATATGAAAGACATTGTGAAATATCAAAATTAAATGATATTGATAAACTTTGATTCCTGAAAATTTAATCACCTGAAATTATATCACTTAGAACTACCACACCTCTTTTTGTTTATTATTTCCCGTCTCTTACTAGATAAACTAAATAACCTGTTGGTTGTCTTGCGGAGGTGGGCGCCTATTTCTTATAGAGAAACTAAAATAACTTTCGGGTTAGTCATGCGGAAATGAGGTGAATTTTTATGCCTAAGATAGGCTTTGATATTTTTTCGTAAAAAATGTGACGTGACTTTATGCGCATTGATATCCCAATAGTGGCTTTTGGTACTCATATAGTTAGGATGACGGAGAAGTCTTCTTTTATATGAGAGAGACATACGGGCATGTATGCTCGGCACAGAGGTGGTGAGAATGTGGTATTGTCTAAGTTATAAGTCCATTAAAAATGAATCAAATTTAAATAAAAATGAATAATATGAGTAAGTCAAATATTGTACGAAGACAACTGTTTAATTAATAAATTATGTTTATATTGTTTCTAACCTTTTCATGAAGGATGACAAGTCTACTAATATTTCTGCAGGTCAGACTTGCCATAGTCAACTTCTACAGTGTAAGTACAAGTAAATGCATATTTACTTAATTGGAATGATGACATGATTGCCTCTTTGAGGAACTAAATATAATTGCCTCGTTGAGGAACTAAAATTATTTGAACTGTCTTTTTCTTGCATGACACTTTTGCTTCATTGAGGAACTACATATTGGTGTGGTTGTTTATTGTTTGTGCTTAGTTTGATGTTATCACGTGCGAATTCATTGTTTTTTGGATGAAAATTACTCACACCAGCTTTATTGCTGACCCAAGTGAGCTTTTGCTTCTTGGGTACATTATTTTGAGAATGTAGCCGATGAACCTTTCAGGTTTAGAGACTTTTGAGCAGCGTTACTGGAGTTTGCTAGTGGGGCTAACAACGTCAGTATTTCCTGATTAGAGTTTTTACTTGTTTCAGTAATTAAATCATGTTTACGTTGTTGTTGCTGCTAAATGTTTTTATTGTTATTGAATTTCATGCCTCGAGTTTTGAAAAAACGGATAATCCTACGTGGAGAATTTTGGGATGTTTGTTTTCCTTGAAAATCGAGGTGTGCCAAAGATTGAGCTAGGGGTGGGGGGATTCGATGGTGAGTGGTTCAGAAGTGGGATTAATAGATGTAATTAGAAGAAGATTGGTGTCCATGGCAGGGAAAAGAAGCAGTGGGGGATGAAGAAGAAGACGCTGGAGAAGATGATGAAGAGGACGAAATGGGTGTGAGAAAGTAGGGCTCAGGAGAGGTGATTGGTTAGGGTGGTAGGTTAAGATTGATTTTTGAGTGAATTAACGGGGGATGTGAATGATTATTTGCAGATATCTCCATTAGCATAGCGCGAAAGCAGTGATGATCTTGGTGGGGAAGATTCCAAATTGCAGGAAGAGGAGTGATAAACTGCCAACTCTCTAAAAGCTCGAACTTGTAGAGAAGGTGAATCCAATCATATATCAAGTGGAAGCAAGAGCAGAGTCATAGAATTATAACTATATCAATGGGTACCAATCGTACAACTACACCGTAGATTCACACAATACTACCGTGAATAAGTACATGGACAATTTTAAATCTACGGTTAATTGGAGTGAGTTTGATATTGCAAGAGAGGATGCAACTCGTAGAGCGAGTTCCTCTCGCTCATGAAATGTGACTATAAAATGAGGTAGGCTGAGAGACTGATTTAGAGAGTGAAAGAAATAGAAATGAGGCTTATCAGACATTGAATGAGAAAAAGTGTTGATGTTAAACCCCGATTAAACAGGAGGAGCAGTTGTCAAACTGAATCAAAGTCCGAGTAATTAATGGCGGACAAGATGTCAACTTAATCCTTGGAAAACAGAGCGTCAAAGACCTGCAATTAAAAACAGAGATGCATAATTAGCAACCAAGCTTAAGGGAGATAAGCAGAACGAGAGAGAGAATGAGAGGTAAAGAAGAAAGAGAAGTTAGAAATGGAGCAATGGAGACAAAGAAGCAGTCTGAGATAAAGGAGGAGGATAGAAGTTGGGTTAGAATTCTCTGGCAAACCCGAAGTACCAAGAATGGTCTAGCCCCACGTCATGGCCATTTGATTAACATATCTTTCGTTACTCTTCTGACACATATTCGAGATTGCAATATTCAAACTCATTATTTTTCAGTATTGAGTTAATTTAACGCGTGCGCGCATACAAATATAACTCATTTTTGGTTGTTCGCTAATATCTTAACATCTCAATTCGATTGCATAAATTTGTACTACATCATGTTTGTAAATTGTATAATTCTAGGGAGCCTGTGTTTGCTGTCTAGGGGGGGCGAAATTATCCTTTTGTCCATCCTTTGTTGTTGTTATATTTAAAGAGTGGTTAAAAAGGCATGGGTAAAAGTGTAAAAATGCCACTCAGACTCCCTAGAAGCACTCTTGTAAATTTTAAATATTATATGTGATGATACACCAAAATTGTCACAATCCTGAGTCATATACGTGTCATGATGATCTCGAAGAATTACAGACCCGAGCATCAGCCCAACACTGATCCGCCCCAAGCGTTTTTAAGCCCGCCTGATGTAGTCCGCTAAATGGACCCGAACTCTTACACCTTGTTAAGCTCATGCGTCTCACAATTATCCTCAATACCCGTAAGTCCTAGTAAGGCAAATATCTTGAGGATCAGCTTCGGATAGGAATTTATAGCAATTCTCCGCTTCCAACTAGGAAGCAAATACCATAGTACATATTACACAGGAAAACTTCCTCTCACGATTACCCTCAGATTGGGAACTATCTCCCGCGTATCTAGGAGCATAGGGCTAACAGGCAAATTTACTTCCATAGCACGACTCTTAATTAGATAATGATCTCCACAAAGATCTTCTTCCTAAACTATGTCATCGATGGCTTGGTTGAATCAGGACTCCTGCACTATAAATAAAACATGAGGTTGGTAAGCTAAGGTACGCTATAAATTTTTTGTTTACAACATTACACCTTTATCAGATCCCTGTCTGACTTTAACATCAGAGTGTCATCGGCCACCACAACGGTGGTCTATGGCTCACGTGTATTTCTTGTGCAGGTCAGTAAGACTAGGTCAAAGCAGGGAGCGAAAAATGATTGCATCAGTTTGGCATCGTCTGTGGAGACGACAAAGTTCCTAACCTTTCATTAGTATCATCTCCATTCGAAATACAGATAGATAATGAACACTGGATCCAGAGTTTTGACACCCTTCAATCCTAGCCTCTCGGACGTACTGAACTCCATGAAAAACTGGGAAGATCTGAAATGGCCCCCAAAACAGCGTGAAGATCCCTCCAAGCGTGACAACAACAAGTACTGCTCATACGATAAGGAGGGCGACCACGATACAAACGACTGTAAGAGCCTAAGGAATGAGATTGAGTACTGGATCCGTATGGGCAACCTAAAGGAATTTATTCTGACAAGCGACTAGAATGATTCAGGGACCGAGGGGAGTCAATCAAAAAAATAGAAAAAAGACTCCTGGCATAATTTATGTCCTTCATGGGGTCGGACCAGACAAAGATCAGTCACACAAGTCCCACAATTCAGCAGACTTTAATGGAGATGCAGACACAACCCGCGGACAAGGACAACCGCATTTGCTACTCGAGGATTCAAAGCCACATTCTCACCTTGACTTTCATGGACAAGGACCTTGAAGGAGTCCAAGCGCCGCACAATGACGTCCTAGTCATCTCGGTTTCCATTGCAATGTGGGAGGTAAATAGAGCTTTGGTGGACACGGGGAACTCACTCAACGTCCTATTCTACAACACGTTCCACATTATGGACCTCAAGGAGGAGAATCTGACGTCTTCAGACTACCCGCTAATTGGATTCAGTGGAAAGAAATGCTTCCTGATCGGGAAGACAAGGTTAGCAGTAGTGGCAAGAGAGCCGCAATTGAAAAAGGTCATGTTTATGGACTTCATGGTAGTAGACGCACCGTCTACCTACAACCTTATCTTGGAAGACCATGGCTCCACCAGATGGAAGCAGTAGTCTCCATCCTTCAAAAGTGCATTAAGTACACCGCTATCCAATCTGAAGGAACAATACATGGAGACCAACCTACTACACGAGGATGCCATTATGTTGCACTGAAGCAAATAGAACGTTCACAGATCCAACCGGATCCCATAGTGCAATCAGAACCAGAGCCAGGCCTAGTGATTGCAGACGCATCACTCCACTCGCATGAGATCCCAATAACACTGACTCACTTCAGATAAACGGGACAGTCAAGTGGTATGGGAGCAATCTGCTTTTCAACCCAGTAGAATGGGGAAATCAAATCAAACATGAGTACAACCCCCGACATTCCGTCGGCACAGAGATTAACTCCCCCACAATGTTTACTCTTTAGTAGCCTCTATGGCATCAGTGGTGCTCAACAATCTACTGAAAGCACCAACGATTCACAAGAGCGATACAAATTCACTTCAGAGCAAGGATCAATTTATCTTCGTCAACAGTTTGTTTATTTCAATTGTTTATTTCCCTTTCCATAGTCAATGTAGAGTTTTAGTTCTTAAAAACTTATGTGATTTGCAAACATTCAAGAAATAAAAAAAGGATTGCACAAACACACTCTATTGATTACTAGAAAGATGTAACAACAGACGCCCAGAGGTGGCTACAAAATACTACATACTACAAGCATCAGAATCTGATGCGACATGGAGTAAGGATTCACTTAAACAGTCTGACTACATAAGAAGAGCCGAAGAAAGCTCCAAGTAAACTTCGCTCGACCCCTTCCCAAGATAAAAGACAAAGGGGCGAGAAGGGGCTGAGGGTACAGAGCAGCATTCTGCTCTTCCAAACCACCCTCGGAAGGTGACCCGACAACGACAACATGAACCCAGCGACGAGTTGCAGACTTTTTCAAACGGTATCTGGCCTCCCGAAGGTGGTCTAAGAAAGCAGATGAGGATGGCTGCTAGTGGTGGAGCGGCCAAGGTTTCACATTGTTGTCAAGTGAGGACACTTTTCCTATGTGTGGTACCCAGGTGACTGAGAGATACCACCCCCGGAAACATCACGCACTCGCCAACACTTCAATCATCCTTAAGCTAGCAGCAGGAATCGCATACGTGCAGGCATAGTAGCACAAAGTAACACCAAAGCACAAGCGGATAAACGAAATACTCTTCCCTTGGGAGGAAATTCGTACTTCTTTTCCGCAATATGAGAAGAAATTATGAGATCTCAGTGAATCCAAAACTACATGCCCACCCAGAACAGGTGATCACGCATAACAACGAATATCATCGTGCTCGATCAGTGCAAATGTTAGAACATTGGAAGACTCCAATAATGGAGATATCCCTTTAGCCTTTGGAAAACCCAAAGCATTCTCTTCAAGCAAGAACATTACAGGAGATACACTCTACAGAAGATGGTGCCTACAACAATTGAAAAACACCATTATATAGGCATAAAGGTCCACCAAATGGGCGCTTCAGCATTAACTGACAGCATTGAATATCGTATGAGAAATGATGAGACGTCGGTTTCCAAGGAAACTGCATAGACCACGTTCATCCAATTAATGGTGTTGTGCGCAACCCCGTCAATTGAAGGGGAATGACCAATACTCAACCATCTCGCAGTCTACGCTATACACATGCTACATGCAATCTATGTCGTACACGTGCTACTATGCAATCTATGCCATACACGTGCTACCATGTGATCTATGGCGTACATGTGCTACCATGCAATCTACGTCGTACGCGTAGCATAATTCGTGCAAGAAACCCTAGCCCTCCCTCTGCGAGCCCATGGGATCGACCTACTATTAAAACAATATTCTACTACATGCCTGACACAAGCACTAGAAATCTTAGTCAATTTTGACATCAGATCACATCTGCCGATCACTAGCTATCACGCCTGGTGACGACTACTAGCTAGGGATCATTGCTCACTTTGCGGTTAATGATCGTCGAACCCGATTAGGTAAGCCTAGCTGGTGACAAAAGACAACAAAAGCTTCTGATCAAAGCCCACTGCGCAGGTGTAGATGGTTTGGAAGGCGGAAGCCTAGTTAGTCCCAAATTGATTCCGATGGCTCGCCTTGGGACCACTGCTTTTCAGCCTGGCCGCTGAATTACAAACCCTGAACTTGTAGCCCCCACCGTGTGGGTGTAGATGGTTTAGAAGGTGGGAGCCTAGTCAGTCCCAAAATAATTATGACAGCTCACCGTAGGACCACTGTTTTTCAGCCTGGCTGCCGAATTACCAACTTTGAACTTATAGCCCTCACCAAGTAACTGTAGATTGTTTAGAAGGAGGGAGCCTAGTTAGTCCCGAACTTATTTCGACAGCTTGCCACGGGACCACTGCTTTTTAGCATGGCCACCGAATTACAAACCCTGAACTTGCAGCCCCCACCGCGTGGGTGTAGATGGTTTAGAAGGTGGGAGCCTAGTCAATCCCAAACTGATTCTGACGGCTTGCCACGGGACCACTGCTTTTTGGCCTAGCCGCCGAATCACAAACCTTGAACTTGCAGCCCTCACCACGCGGGTGTAGATGGTTTAGAAAGTGGGAGCCTAGTCAGTTCTGAATTTATTCTGATGGCTTGCCACATGACCACTATTTTTCAGCTTGGTTGCCAAATTACCAACCCTAAACTTGTAGCCCTCATCACGCGGGTGTAAATGATTTAGAAGGTAGGAGCCTAGTCAGTGCCGAATTGATTCCGACGGCTTTCCACAGGACCACTGCTTTTTCACATGCCCGCTGAAAACCCCAAAATTTGTAGCTTTATGCGTACATGTGTAGATGATTTGGAAGGTGGGAGCCTAGTCTGTCCCGATTTGATTTCGACGGCTTTCCACAAGACCATTGCTTTTCAGCTTGGTTGTCAAACCCCTTCGTCTCAAACTTGTAGCCCCCACTGCGCGGGTATAGATGGTTCAAAATGTTGGAGACTACTCAGTCCCTGACTGATGTCGACGAGTCGCCACGGGACCACTGCTTTTCAGCATGGTCGCCAAATCCTTACACACTGAACCTATAGTCCACTATGTTCGAACATAGATGGTTCAGAAGGTGGGAGTTCTAAGTAGCTCTTCACACGACCACTGCTATCTTTTGAAACAGCGGCCACAAAGATAAATCATGGCTCAGTCAATATCTCCACGCTTAAACGAGCTGGCATTCTATTACCAGCAAAGGCCATTTACGCCGACACATAAATCGTTAAGCAAACTCGCAAACAGGTGCTACATAGAATACCAACCCGAGCTTACAACGCCTGACTCGGTACAAATGCTCTATCGCGTACACTTGGCTATCACAACTCGCTTTTGATGGCAGCTGCAGCTGATGAATTAGACAAGCGAGATAAGACCTCAGAGGCTTACCTTAAAAACGAGATACATCCTGGGTAATGCAACCCATAGCTAAACTGTACACGATATGCCCACTGATGGACATGACTATGCAACTGTGACTCTGAGTCACTCTAAAGTAAAATTACAAGGCGAAATGGAAAACACAATAGTAACAAGAAACACAAAACGGATACAGAACGTACTTCAAATAAAACCGTTTTTATTAACAGTCGAAGAATAATGGGTTCAAGTATACTCCTTATCGGGAGAGAGTACAGAAACAGAATAGCTAAGCTTAACGAGGGAGGGAGCAGGAGCCGTGTCCATATGCACCACGGCCTGAGCATCGGGGTCCAAACCGCCTCTTCGTCCGATGACGCAAAGGCAATAGACAAGTCTACATACGACATCTTCTTATAGCAGCCAAGATTCCATTCTGGATGCTCCTCCTTCATCAACGCCAGCAGCTCTAGTCTGTCATGTACAACCCAACAGAACTCGCACTTGCCTTGTTCCTGCAAAAGCCTTCCTCGCGCGCCTTCGTGTCAGCAAGTTCACGCTCTAAGAGTTCCAACTTTCCAGTCATCGTATCAACTTGAGACTGCTCTGTACCCATACTGCTCTTTACAGCACTGAGCTCATGCTTCTCTAATTTTAGTTGGTCATTGGCCTTCCCCGCCTCTCGAGCATTGAACTCCACATCGGACTCTAAATGCAATTTTTTAGCAGCCTAGTCAGCGTTCTTCAAGGTATTCTCTTCAGCGAGAGATCGCAGTTTAGAATATGCCTCAGCCGCAGCCTCTTGCACAACATCCATATCTCGACGGGTCTGATCCAAATCCTGCTTGAATCTTTCCCTTGCAAACACCGCCTTCGTAAAATCGTACTCAAGGGCTTCCAGATGAATCCTCTTAGTCTCATCAACCATGGCTGACCCTCCAACTTCCTCTCCTCTACCTTCTTCTTCAGCCACTCAATTTCATAAAGCGCATCAAAATACAACACTTGCATGTGTGAGAAGAAACACTCCATGGTGTACACCCTCTCGCGAGCCTCCTCGACTTTCGTCCCAGCAATGGGCACCTTGCTCAAATGAGACATCCTCAGCATAAGGTATTTTACCCTTATCTATACGCCCTTCTAACATATCCTCATTGGGCTTTGGAGCGTAATCCATCAGCCAGCTATGACGCCTACTTATATGCTTCCTCGAAGCACACTCCACGTCAACCTTTTGGTGTCAGACCTGAGTGCTATCCTCACTAAGTCTGGTGCAAATAGACTTATCCGCACATACAGATGGAGCTATCTAGGATTAGGAATTAGACCGGCACAACCCTTCGTAGTTGCCAATATTCCCAAGCTCTCTTCCGTAACCTTTCTTTTGTCACGAACAATCGACCCTTTAGTGTGAGATGGCTTAATAGGATCCGGATGAAGGGAATGAAGCGAGTTATCCAACAAACTCTCCAATACCTTGAGATAGGGCCTGAAACGAGATGGTGAACAATGCGGACTATGAGAACCTCAGGCGAATCCTCACAAAATGGTTCCCGTGCGAATCGACACCAGCAGAAGCCACTATTGCAACCTGCATCAACTACTCACTTAGAGTTTCTGCGTGCGTGATACTAAGATTTGACATGTCTTAAACCCCTGCTAATTGCAGGTAGTCCTTCTCCCAGTCAGATACATCAGCCTCGGCCCTGACGGGTCGATCAGACTCACGTTCTTCACTTACAGGAGCGGGTCATTTTGGAGTCGACCCAATTCTAATGTTGGACCTCTTCGAACTCACAAAGGTGGCAAGCGTCTCAGATGCCTCCTTCGTGTTAGATAAAACAAGATCTTTAGCCCCAGCAGCCTTCCTCTTCCTAGAAAGGGCCTCATCTTCAGACTTAACTCGTGACATCCGGTAAAGAGTGGGGGCCACATGCCAGTTGTCCCATAGCTTACTACAAATAAAGTTGGGGACACAAATGACGTCTACCACATTTTGTGTTGACAAGCCGCGGAATGTCTCCATAGTGTTTTGCTCCTTTGGGTAAGAGGAGTATTGGAAAATTGTCCTGCGAAAAAACACAAGCAAGGATTAGCATGCAATAAAGCTCAACAGGATCAAAAGAAAAGATTGTACTTACGAAATGCCTTGAACTCTCACTCGAGCAGACGACCCTTGAACTGGAAGTACTTTAAATCCGTAGGGGCCAAGAAGCAATACTCCTTCCACAACTTGAAGTCATTAGGCAGATTCGCAAAGCGAGCCAGCGTGGTCATTTTACAGACAACATTACTCTCCAACCGAGGAGAAGTCAATAACTGGATCACTCGTGGAATCACGCGAACGCCAGCTTCTTTCGCCCTAATCAAAATGAGAAGAATGATCATGTATCCATAAGGCTCCAACTGGGCCAGAGGAATTCCAATGAAGTCCAAGAAGTCCCAAATCTCATCCAGAATGAGAAAATGTACTCCGATTTGGAGCATCTCGCGGTGCAAGCAGATGAACCCCGCCAGTGGCGACATTGGTGTCTGGTCGCCCTTCAGAACATATAATGGAAGGTCCTCAGAGACCCCAAACTTCGTACAGATTTCAGCAAGGCCAGATTAAGAAAGCAATCTGTCTTCGAAAAACTGAATGCCTCTGGCCAATGTTGTGTCATCAAGAAGGTTTTATTGAGCAATGAAGAAGATGAACAATTATTTTAATCAGAAGATGAACATGGCAATATCTTTAAAAGCAAAAAAAATAGAAGAGTTAGTGTCTGCACAACGGATGACCTAAATAAGGATTAGGTTCCCGCCTCTTTTCCACTGAACCGACGCACGTTTAATAAATGCAGTACATGGCTCAAGCAACGATTCAGACTCAATCATCATGAGCAGCGTATCTTTTCAAGAGATGACTTAGTGAATCGATGTGATGACCTACTAACTCGGGAGGAGTAGATGATGATACACCAAAATGGTCATAGCCATGAGCCATACACGTGTCGAGATGATCTCAAGGAATTATGGGCCCGAGCATCAGCCCAACACTGATCCGACCCAAGCAGTTCTAAGCCCGCCCGATGCAGTTGCCAAACGGACCTGAACTCTTATGGCTTTCTAAGCCCATGTGTCTCACAACTATCCTTAATACCTGTAAACCTTGCTAAAGCAAGTATCTCGAGGATCAGCTTCGGACAGGCAATTACAACATCTCTCTACTTCCAACTAGGAAGCAAATACCAGAGTACACACTACACAGTGAAACTTCCTCTCACGGATTACCCTCATAATTGGAACTATCTCCCACGTATCTAGGAGCACAAGGCTAATAAGGAAATTCCCTTCCATAGCATGACTCTTAATTAGAAAAGGATTTCCATGAAGATCTCCTTCCTAAACTACACCATCGATGGCCTGGTCGAACCAGGACTCCTGCACTATAAATAAGACATGAGGTTGGTAAGCTAAGGTACGCTGCAAATTCCTTATTTACAACATTAAACCTTCCTCAGATCCTTGTCTGACTTTAGCATTGGAGTGCCATCAACCACCACAACGGTGGTCCTAGACTCACGTGTGTTCCTTGTGCAGGTCAGCAGGACTATATCCAAGCAGGGAGCGGAAAACAACTGCACAATATGTATAATATGTATAGTAGTTACTGATAGGGCTGGGCAAGTACGGTTAACCGGCCCAAAAACTAATAACCGAAAACCGGCCCGAATGTTTCGGGCCCGTGTTTATGAGAACCGAAATCGGACCGAATTGACCGGATAACCGAGGTACCGGTTAACCGAATTACGGGCCGGTTTCGGTTCTGAAAGAAAAAAAAATATCTACAGTAAAAAACTATATATATATACTGATCATCGTACAATAAATTACAAAAAAATACATATCATTGTACAATAAATTATACAAAAAATTACATATCATTGTACAATAAAAAAAATACAGTACAAAAAAAAGAAGAAGAACAAATTACAAAAAAATACATAAATTCATCGTAATCAGATCTGATATGATCAAGATCTGAGATAGATCAAGATCTAAGACCAGATCTGAGATCAGATCAAGATCTAATCAGATCTGATATGATCAAAGATCAGATCAGAGATTGGATCAGAGATCAGATCTGATAAAGATCAAGATCTGAGACCAGATCTGAGATCAGATCAAGATCTGAGATCAAGATCTAGATCTGAGATCAAGATCTGAGGGAGAGGAGCGGTCGATCTTCTGTAAGAGGGAGAGGAGCGGTCGATCTTCGCTGTGAGAGGGATGCTTCGCTGTGAGAGGGAGAGGAGCGGTCGATGCTTCGCTGTGAGCTGAGAGGGAGAGGAGAGGGAGGCGGTCGAGTCGTTGATTCGCTGTGAGAGGGAGAGGAGAGGGAGGCGGTCGAGTCATTGATTCCCGCGGTCGATGCTTTGCGAAGGGACTTCACTGTGAGAGGGAGAGGAAGCTGTAAGGAGGAGAGGAGAGGGAGAGGTGAGGGAGGGAGGGACTTCGCTGTGGAGTGTGGACTTCGCTTTGAGAGGGAGAGGGAGCTGTGAGAAGGAGAGGAGCGGGAGAGGTGAGGGAAAGAGGGATTTCGCTGTGAGAGGGAGAAGGAGGAGGCGGTTGATGGGTTCCATTTTAAGTTATATATTTAAAATGGGCCGGGCCGATTAACCGACGGGTTTCAGAAATGGAAACCAAGGCCCGGACCAGAAACTTCGGGCCGGGCCGGGCTTTTACAACCGAAATTTTTTAATTAATTATAACCGATCCGAACCGACCCGATCGGTCTGGTTGTCGGTTCGGTCCGGGTTTTCGGTCCTAAATGCCCACCCCTAGTTACTGATGCCTCGTTTTCTATTTAATTTTTTATTAATTACTTAAATGTAAAATTACCATAGAACATCTTGATCAAAATGCAAGAAATTTAGCGATGTCTATATGGGAACATTTCGGACGTTGGTTTATTAGAAACATCTCCTAGTGATGATCTTCAATTAGGCAACATAACGTCAAAAAGTTTAATAAGTTGTTGGGTGATGCGCAATGTCCATTTTTTTCGGGTTGTGAAAAGTTGTCTAAGTTGAATTTTAGGCATTTGTTAAATGACACCACTACTCGAAGATTTTTTTTCCACTACAGGACACCACTACTATATACACCCCAACAAAATTTCCCCAAATCCAGCAATGACATGAACCCCACTCGCAGCATCCTTTCACCTTCTAATCTTACCAGAACGACGAATGTCGGTCACTCATTTTTATCGTTTCTCTGCCTCTATTCTAATACTTTATCATCCCATTATTATCTTCTCTTTGCCTTTCTTCTACTGTTTCATTTTCTCTTTCTGCACGAGGAAACAAACCCAGCTCGCAGGGCCTCTCTTCCCTCCCAAGCTCGTCGGATGTCCCTAAACGCCAGCGTCTCTCGCTCTCTTCTACGTCTTAATCGTCTCTATCCCTCTCTTTTACTTCTTCATTTTCATTTGGAAGGGTTTGGATGAAGGTTGTATCTAGAAATGGATAAGTTTAGTAAAAATGATGTTGGCGGGCTAAAATATTATAATGGTGGAGTCGAGAGTCAACATTTTGCTCCATTTATAGGAATAAATGAAGAAGATGAACATTTTAAGAAGAAGAACAACACACGCCACTTGAGGTATACTCTCTACTTGAGTTGAGCTTGCATGGGAATTTTTATTGTTGTGATTAGTGTAACATCATGTTTAATTTCCTTTTTTTGTTCATATTTGAAGCAACATTGTTATTTTTAGGGTTAGTTGTTAATATTATTTGAACCCTAAAACTCGTTATTTAAGTTTTTAAAGTTAGTTTAATCGTTGTTGTTATTTTATGCAAAAGATATTATCTTCGATCTAATAGATTTTGAGATACCTTCAAGTAATCTTAACAACCTGGAAATACTCAAAGCATATTTGGAAAATACCAACCTTCTAGAGGTAACTGTTGCCTTAATCATTTTCTTAATATATTATTAGAATAACAATTTTTTTATTTACTTAATGTAGAAAGACGATAATGTTGACACCAATGAGGAACGAGCACTTGAAGAGGTAGTCGATGATGGCGTCTTATTTGTTATGGAAAAGATAAGGTTAATTCTTGTAGGCGGGGCATTCTTGTTTAATCATATTTCATAAGTTCATTGATTTAGTAACAAGTTTATAAGTGTTCCTAATGTGAGTATGCATTAATGTTTTTTAGGTATTCCCATCGAGGTCGTCCTTAATCGCTTAGTGCCAAGGTATTGATAGGGATAGTAACATGGTTCTGATTATCACTAAATCATGACCCACTGATCACCGACGTAAAGGAAGGATCCACTTGGAATGTGAGAGGGGAGGGAAGCCCCAGAAAATCAAAGGCAAAAAATTGAAGGTTGGTTGATCAACCATTACAAATAAGTGTGGGTGCCAATTTCCATTGAAAAGGGTGTCCAAAGGCAACAATCGTTGGAAGATGCAAGTGACCTGTGGAACCCACAATCATCCACGATCAAAATCTATTTTTGGTCATTCCTTTGCTCGTGATATTCACATAATTGTTACATAATATATCCCTTAATTTATATATGATAGTGTTTATATTATTATATTTTATAGTAATTATTTCATTTTCATGTCTTTGTAGGAATTTGAGCGTGAACGATGAAATCGTATTAAGGCAACAATTTAAGGATTGACAATTAGTCGACCCTAGCGGTGGTACAAAGTCACATGTCTAAACCCTTAAACCCAAAACCAAGCCCATAAATTAAACCCAAAAGCCTAACCCATAAACCCAAGCCCAATCCTACCCAAAGAATATTCTATCAATTATACCTTGATTCTCTCCATGAATCATCCCTTTATCTCATCTCTTTTCATTGTGCCCATTCTCTATAAATACAAGAGAAAAAGGGTGTGAAAAGGGGAGAAGAAAAGGGGAAAAAATACAGAAAATTAAAGCCTCTTTCTCACAAAGTGATTTTCATCACAACCCCTCAATACCATCTCTCACCGTATCCCCTCACTGTGATTTTCATCACACAACACCATCCATAGACACACATCCTCCAATGTCCTCACCTGTCTCGCTCCACCGAGCTTCGTCTTCGTCACAATCGCCACCACCACGAAACAGGGGCGTGACAACCCTGTCTCGTGTCAAACTTTCACTCCGCCACCACTCTCTATCCCTCTCCCTGTCCATCATCCATCAACCACCATCATCTGATCACCTCCACCATCTCCAGACAGCACCTCACGAGCCACCACAGACCGCCTCGCAACAGAACAGATTCATCCACCATCATCACCGCGACTCTGTTCCGCCTTGCCACAGAACCAGACAGTCGCGAGCCACCATCTTGGCCTCTCTTCGTCTTGACATCCTTCCTGTCTCCATGTCTCAAGACCACCAGCACAGAGCCACTCGTCCGCGGTGCACCACCACCACGACAACCGAAACAGGGCCGCGACATTTTTCTGTTTTTATTTTTTTTTGCATTTTTCTCTCTTGTTGTTGTTTCCTCACCTTCTCTCTCTTTTGCAGGTTCCAGATTCATTTGGAGGACGAGGACGCTTGCGAGGAGCATGGAAGAAGCCGGAGCGGCGCAGAGCGCGACTGTGCGTCTGGCGGGAGAATGAGTCAAAATTCTATTTTTGGCTATTCTTGAAATAATTTGTTAATGTTTGATAGAAAGATGATATAATTTGAATTGGATTTTAATGATCACATATTCGGTGTAAGCAAGGGATTCTGATCCCTAAAGCTTCTCATTTTAATTTTTAGTAATTTAGATTTAAAATATTTTTGCTAACTCATTGGTAAGACCAAGGCCACAAAATCCAACTTTTTTTTATTTAATTTTTTTCTTATTTTTAATTTAATTTTTAGTTTAGTTTTAAAAACAATGTAACCCCATTTTCTCTAAATTAGTTTAGATAATTTCTAAAATTCAATTTAATCCACCTTCCTTGTGGAATCGTGTTCTTGCCGTTGTCTACCAGTTAGGCACCGTGCACTTGCGATTATTACAAGTGGGTTAAATTAGCCTATTAATTTAGGTTAGTTAAACTCGCATCAAGTTTTTGGCGCCGTTGCCGGGGAAGGTAGCGGTGTAATTGAATTTAAGATTTATTTTCACTAATTTAAAAAAAAATTCAGAAAAAAAACAAAAAATCAAAAAACAAAAAAAATTTATTTTTATTTTGCTAAGTCTTCTTACACTCATTTTGTGTTTGATTTTGCAGATTACACGTTTCTCAAGAAAATTGGACGATCCTGCAAACATCAAGCAAAGTTTTTTTTATTTATTTTATTTGTGAGGAGAGTTTTAATTTTATTTTCACCTCGTTTTACGAGTGTGTGGTGTAATAATTTTTAAACTCTATTGTTTTTCATTTTGTTTAATCACAAAAAAACCCTAAATTCTCTAAGTCAAAAGAAAATATAGGGAAAAATTTTAATTATTACCCAATAATTTCTTGTGATTTAGAAATCCGACTTCTACGACCAAGACCAGTAAATTTATTTGCATGTGCTTGTGTGTTGAGTGAAACGGATAAAAAGAAGTCAGACATTTTTTTTTTGAATTGTGCTAACTTTTTGTGCAGAACGGAATACGCACACTGTAAGTATTTCTATCACACGCAATGTATTAGCGACCGGGTACTTTGTGTAATTGTTTGAAATTGTGTGATTGGTTGTTTAATTCAGTAATTGTGGATGCTAAACTTTAGTAATTCATAATAAGCAGACCTAGCTTCTAAATAGAAATTGGTGGGACTTGATATCCCCACCTCATCACTCTAGTTGTGTGCAACCAATAGCCAAACATAATTAAAATCAATTTGCAAGTTAGATAAAGCCATCTTTTAGGTACGGTGTTCATAGGACAACCTAGACCACGGTGAATCCAATAATTTTTGTGTTGACCCAAGCTAAAGTGACGATGGATTTAATTATTCAATGGACTCTGAGTGGCCACTGCCACAAGGGAAATTTACCCGGTACGCCGAATCATAAGTAAGCTACGATCCACAAGAAGAATTGGTGTAACTAATAGTTTTCGGTTAGGAAGACAAGCCTCAAGTGTACATTTGACATCACATTGTTCTCACATCTATTTGCTTAAAGAGCGGTAGCACAAAGAAGTACTTAATTGGACCATTGTGACCTCCTTCTCTTGTGCAATAATCCGGTTTCTTTGAAACAAAACTCTATCCTACTGATTTTGAACTTTGTGGTGTAAACTATACACTTTTAGGATCATCTTGTAGCACCCATTGCTATGTAATAAAGATTACTTAAGAAATAATTGTACCCCAAAGATAAAAAGATAATTGATCTCAAAAACGTTGATTGCTTAGGGATTTATGTTTCTTGTGCATTTATTGGTTGCTGATTGCGTGTGAGCCTGTGTATACTTTTAGAGTTAGTGCTTTCAAAAAAAAATGAACACAAGGGGTTATCCAGCCTATTTTTTCGAGCGAGTCAATTCATTTTATGACCTGCAACGACCTGATTATGACCCATATTTAGATTATTGCAACCCAGGTTTAGCCTATCATCCTGACTTCTCATGGGCTCATGGTCAGTACCATGAAGGCCCTCTAGACACTCCTCAAGCTTTCATTCCGGATAATGAGTCTCAATTTCATCGAGTTGTTCCTCCTTCTAACACATCTAGTTTAGAGGACGCCTTAACTCGTGTCATGCAGCGAACAGGAGAAATGCTTGAGCAAAATTCTCAGGACATTACAGAATTGATAGCTAATTCTCAACAAAATGCTCATGCTATCAAGAAACTTGAGATGACTTTGAGTCAGATAGCTGAGTCACTTCTTGAGATAGAGTCAGAAAAATTCCCTAGCCAACCTATTTTCAACCCAAATGGACAATTTGAAATTAGTGGAACATCTGAGCCGGACAATGAAGATGTTCAATCCATTACTACCCTTAGGAGTGGAAAATTGGTTGACAATCAGGTAGGAGTGCCTGACATAAGTGTTATCATATCCTCACCCAATGTTACACAGGTTGCATCCTCCTCTCATAAGAAGGCTGATAAAGCCTCATTTATTGATGAACCTGTAGATTCTGAGACACTACAGACATCTCCTTCCCATGTTGACTCATGCCTTCCTAGTGACTCATGCATCGAATCAAACTGTGAACATTTTTTTAGAGTCTCCCCTTGACTGTTTTCATGATACACATGACCATTTAGAGGCTTGTTTGACTCATTTTAGTTTAGACTTTTATGTTGATGATTCCATTAGGGAAGTCAATGATTTGCTTGACTCAGTCCCCATTGTGGATCCTAGTTATAAATGGAAGTCTAAAGTGAAGCCTCTTCCACTTAGTGAGTCAAAACTAGTCCCATCAGTTGAGCCACCTGAGCTTGACCTTAAACAATTACCTGACACCCTCAGGTATGCATTTTCAGGTGATGAGTTTTCTAGACCAATATCTCTATATATGTGATTCATGTGATGAGCCCGTACCACCTGATATATCCATTGTCTCATCTACTTGCATCACATTCCCATTACTAAGGCTACTTTCACTGATCCCTTGTGCTGTAGTGAGGATTTCAGTTTTCACCATCCTGTTGTGAAAATTATTCAATCTTATGATTTGGAACCACACATAGGATGTTCCCTTTTTGGAGCACGCAAGGCTACTGGTCACTTTTGGAATGTCCTAATGTATTTGGTGCCCCATGTGATTGCTATATTTGGGTGGACTGATCCTCAACTGTTCAGGTTGTTGATATACGACCATGGACTAAGTGTTTGTCATGTTCTTCTTCTCCACTTTTCGATACACCATTTTTTAGGAAGAATATTTGTCGGGCTGATGACGGTAAACCAAGCGCTCCTAGGAGGCAACCTAGCTTTAGTTGTGTGTCTTTGCTGTTAGTCTAGATTGATTTTCGAGTACCCTATTTAGTTGTGCTTCACTCATACTCGTTAGCTCCATAACAGTTTTAACTTACAACTTGCATTCTTTTTAGTTTTCTTTGTTAGTGTTGAGTCTGCATTTTATCGATTTCTAATGAAAACTCCATGATTCTTATGTTTGTGAGCCTCATTGATGGATGACTTCTTGAAAATTGGTAAAATCTTCACCGCGGTAATACTGTTCTAACCTCCTCTCATGTACTTATTTCATTCATTTGTCAGAATTATTTTGGTAAACATTGAGGACAATGTTTGGATTAGGTTTGGGGGTATGCTTCATGAGTCGGTGAATTTTTCGTAGTGTTTTCTTATTCTTAAAAAAAATGCTTTTCTTTCAAAAAAACTTGGTCTTTTGCGATTATGAAAATGGATTTTAAATGTGGAGATGTGGAGATCTAAAAACCAAGACCTATGGTGTTTGATTCAACATTCCCAAAAGTAATTGATATTCATGTCCATGAGATCGTGCTCATTCCATTCTTGAAAAGTCTGTTATTCATATTACTATATGTGAGATGATTGTTTTCCATTATTTACTCTTTTTCTCACATATAGACTGAGTGAAATACCAAATCTCTGAGTGTTTTATTTTGAGTGACATGAGAGGTTTGAAATCAAAACAAACTTTCTACAGGGGATTTAGTCATTGTTTTACTCTGAAATGAAAAGTTATGTTGATAGTGCTATCCACACACACACATTGAGTTGAGGATGATTGTGAATTTTTTCTAATCTTTGGAGAATATTAAATTATTTGGAAATTTGTTGATACACTAAAATGACACTGTTGGTTTCTTGCATTTCTTGAAGTTTTAAAATGAACACTGTTTGACCAAGTTTTGTTGAGTCAGTAATGTTTGTGGGTAACATTTCTGTAAACCCTCACAAGGCTATAACTCGTCCACTAGAGGTAATCTAGGGGTTTAAAGCCTTGTTGCATGTTTAAGGTAAGTGCAACCGATGATTCCTGCAAAAGTGAGTTAGAATTTTATTTTTATTGTTTTGCTCGAGGACTAGCAAAATATAGGTTTGGGGTATTTGATATTCACATAATTATTACATAATACATCCCTTAATTTATATATGTTAGTGTTTCGATTATTATATTTTATAGTAATTATTTCATTTTCATGTCTTTGTAGGAATTTGAGCGTGAATGATGAAATCGTATTAAGGCGACAATTTAAGGATTGACAATTAGTCGACTCTAGCGGTGGTACAAAGTAGAGGGTCACATGTCTAAACCCTTAAACCCAAAACCAAACCCATAAATTAAACCCATAAACCCAAGCCCAATCCTACCCAAAGAATATTCTATCAATTATACCTTGATTCTCTCCATGAACCATCCACAGACACACATCTTCCACTGTCCTCACCTGTCTCGCTCCACCTCGCCACCACTGAACTTCGCCTTCGTCACAACCGCCACCACCACGAAACAGGGGCGTGACAACCCTGTCTCGTGTCAAACTTTCACTCCGCCACCACTCTATGTCCCTCTCCCTTTCCATCATCCATCAACCACCATCATCCGATCACCTCCACCATCTCCAGACAGCACCTCGCGAGCCACCATCGATCGCCTCGCAGCAGAACAGATTCAGCCACCATCATCACAGTGACTCTGTTCCGCCTCGCCACAGAGCCAGACAGTCGCGAGCCGCCATCTCGGCCTCTCTTCGTCTAGACCTCCTTCTTGTCTCCATCTCTCACGACCACCAGCACAGAGCGGCTCGTCTGCGGCACATCACCACCGCAACAACCGAAACAGGGTCGCGACATTTCTCTGTTTTTGTTTTTTTTTCGCATATCTCTCTCGTTGTTGTTTCCTCACCTTCTCTCTGTTTTGAAGGTTCTAGATTCATTTGGAGGACAAGGACGCTCGCGAGGAGCACGGAGGATGGCAGAGCAGCGCAGAGCCCGACTGTTCCATTGGTGGGAGACTGAGTCAAACTGATTTTGGCTATTGGCACCATGATTTCTGCTCATACCACCACAGAGCATTTGCAGAATTTTTTCTTGGGATTCGTGTTCAAACCAACTGTTGATCTGTTGAGTAACACCACATCGAGTTTGCGACAAACTAAATGGGTTGTATAAGTTATTTTGATTGATTTTACTGAATTGTGTGCTTAATTGTTAATTACAATTTATTTTTGAATTTTTGATAAATTGCTTTCACCTTTCATGTTCGAGAAATTAAACTTGTTTGGTAGTTAGAATTACCCTTTATCAATATTCAAAGCATGTGCTAAAAATATTGAGCTTAAACTTTGATTAAGTGTGCCCTAAAAAGACATTTAATGCTTGGTAAGAGTTGATGCTTTTGCTTGAAATAATTTGTTAATGTTTGATAGAAACATGATATAATTTGAATTGGATTTTAACGATCACATATTTGGTGTAAGCAAGGGATTCTCATCCCTAAAGCTTCTCGTTTTTAATTTCAGTAATTTAGATTTAAATAATTTTGCTAACTCATTGGTGAGTCCATGCCCACAAAATCCACATTTTCATTTTATTTTATTTTTCTTATTTTTAATATATGTTTAGTTTAGTTTTAAAAATGTTGTAACCCCATTTTCCTCTACATTAGTTTAATTAAATTATTAAATTCAATTGCATCCACTTTTCTCGTGGGATCGACCCGTACTTGTCGTAGTCTACCAGTTAGACATTGTGCACTTGCGTTTATCACAAGTAGGTCAAATTAGCCTATTAATTTAGGTTAGTTAAGCCTGCAACAGCTCGCAGACTAAACGAAGTAGAGATCAAATTTTGCATAACATGTCAACATCGGGTGTAGCTCCTCGCTACATATTGTCTGATTTGAAAGATATGTTTTCCAACAATGTGTCATATTTGAAGACTGTTTCTAAAGACACTCCAACTGAAAGGCAGGACAACTTTACAACACAAAATGCAATTGTTGAGCGAGAATTGTTATATTGAGTGACATATAATCTACAATCAGAAAAGAGTCATCAATCTTTTTGCTCACATGTCGAGTCAATTCAACTAGCAAAGTGTTTCCCATCGGTGATGCTAATGGATTGCATCTACATAACCAATCGCTATCGTATGCTGCTATTTGAGGTTGTGGGTGTCACATCGACCGACAAGACTTTTAGTGTTGGTTGTTGTTTTATGTCTTCTGAAAATGATGAGTTGTACATCTGGGCATTGGAAAAATTACTGGGGATGTTTGAGCCAAACAACTTGCCAACGATGTTTGTGATTGATAGAAAACCTCATTTGATCAGAGTCATTGAGCGAGTCTTCCCTGAAGCAAGGAGATTGTTATGCAGGTGGCACATTAACACAAATATTGAGAAGAATTGCAAAAATACTTTGAGGATAATGAGAGGTGGAACGAATTTATTAAATCTTTCTCGAATTTGTATAGATCAACTACAGAGCAAGAATGAAACAAGAACATTATTAAGTTCGAAAGAAGATAGGTATTACATCCCAATTTTTTGGACTATATGCTGACAGTTTGGCATTTGCATGAGTATTTTGTGAATGCATAGACCGACACTTTCATGCATTTTGGTCAACAGACAACTGGTCGCGTTGAAGGCGCACACTCCAAGTTAAAAAAATTGTTGGAAAATTCCCAAGGCACATTATATAATGTATAGACAAAAATGCAAGACATGATCCGAGTCCAACTAGTAGAGATTGAAGCATCCTTTAGAAAAATGTCTGACGAAGGTCAAGAAATAACACGTGTCACCTTTATTTGGAAAATTTCTTGGGTACGTGTCCCACAAGACTCTTGATTTGATGTTATAAAAAATTCGTAGGTTTGAAGCTGAATTTGTGAGCAACAACCTAGTCAGGTGTTGATGTGTGATTCAAACAACTCATGGGTTACCTTGTGCTCATGTTTCCAAAATTTGTTCGATGTCCAATTCTAGATTGGTGACGCGATGGTTAAGAAGTACAATGTATCCAAATCTAAGAAGAAGTTGAAAAAAGTCGTTCAGATTATGGATTGATGCACATTTTGTAACTTTTTGCACATATTTGCGATCACTAAATGTCAACAAAATATATTTCACATTTCATGTTAACATTTTTTATTCGCATTTTATAAATGACTAGTTGTATGGATGATTTTTATATCATGGTATAATGGTTACAAAGTTAACTGATAATCAATTAATCATGATAATTTTGATCTATAAACCCGGAAAATTGGAAACACAAAGTCAAAATTCAATGACAGCAAATATTTCTGATTGCAAACCCATGAACCACTGCCAAAATTAAATTCACATTCGCAGATATCGCGACAAAATAATCGCATAATACCATGTGTTACATACCTGACTCACCTTTGCAATGGGACATGCGAGTAAAAAATAATAATAAAATGGCATACTATTATGCAACAACTGAAGATCGCATTGCTTGGAGAACCAAAATCCATGTAGCTGACCCCGAAAATCTCGGGAATGGGCTTTGATGATGATGATGACTATTATGCAACAACTAAGTGCAATTTATGTCAATTCGCAGAGAATCATGCGAATATTAGTTTATTAATGCAGCCTCTGTGATTGGACAAAAATAAGATTATCCATTTTTGAATTTTTTTGTGTTTGACTTTTTTTTTTCAATTCTTATGGTTTAGATACACTCTTGGCATATGATTGATTGCAAAACCACCATTTCTATTGATGCATGATGAGAATGTCAAAATGGAGGTTTTGCAATAAATCAAATATGTCAAGAGTGTATCTAAACTATAGGAATTTTTAAAAAAAACAACAAAATAAAAGAATCAAAATATAAAAAAATCCAAAACTGGACAGAAATCAGACACATTGGTCTTAAACTCTGTGAAAATTTATTTTTTAGTCATATTGTCCGTTGAGAAAGGTAGCAAGGTCAGTAATGCAAGTGTTTCTGCGATAGTTGTTATCTTCGCAGCGGCTTTTGCATTTGTTGTTAGAAACTTTTGCTTTCATTGAATTTTGATTTTGTGTCCAATTTTCCTGGTTAATTGATAAAAAAATAATTATGTTCAATTGAATTACAGTTAACTTTGTAACCATTACATTGATATAAATTATACATAAATATTGTCCCTTATCATACTTGTGTTCGCACTTTAATATGTTGACATTGTCATGTTTCTAAACAACCTACCAAAACTATAAATAATTTCAAAAATATTTCATGTGTTGGGAAATCATAATTCATTTCATAAACGTAAAATCATTACATTTTATTCACTACAAAGTTTACAGCAATCAAAATTGTATAGATCAAATCCTCTTAGTTTTTTTTCGAGTTGAGTTGAAGTGATTTTATCATGTCTCTTCTTGGTTCTGTACTCACTTCCTCCACCAATCAGAACTTCTTCAATGTACCATCACCCTTTTTTCTACCACCACCACCATCACCTCTTTCTCTACCACCATCACCATCACCCCTTCCTCTACCTCTATCACCACCACCACCATTGCCCCTTTCTCTACCACTACTTGAAGCACCACTACCATCACCACTTGGACCACCCTGTTGCTATTTTTCTTTTGTGTCATGAGCAACACACCCTTATCGACATTCCTGCCTTGTTCAATAGTGGCATCCACCAACTCAAGAGCCTCATCAACCAACATGTTCTTCAAGGAAAACATTGATCTTAGTAAAAATAATTAAATTTTTTATTTCAAATGTTTGTGAATTTGTTAAAGTATAGATCAACTACCCGATTTTGTGATATGGACAATTGATTTCTTAAGGGATGTGTCCTCCTAGTTGTCGGTGGTTGGATGAAAATATGGCTAATGTCATGAAACCACTCCAAGTATTCATTGCTACAATCCCATGGAACCTTCAATGGTGCACTTTGGTTGTCAATTGACATGAGATGATTTGCCAAGTTACAGCGAACGATGATAGTATCTCGTGCTTGATCAAGTAGTTATGTTCATATCGACCTCTATTATTCATTTTAGCTTAAATTGGGGTATTTGGAATGACATGTACCCTTCTCATCTTTCTCATCACTCGATCTAGGTGATAGGGCTTTTTGACGTCAGTGCATAACAAGCAACCTTGGAACCATGTAATGCTATGAAGTGGAATTATTAGCTTAGATTTCAGATAAGGGTCCCAAACAACCTGAATATACAAACATTAAGATATTAAATTATGGAAAAAATGATAACAATTACCTGAGATAAAACACGAACTTAAATGACTAAATTTTACCTCTTTAGGAGATGTCATCGAGATGCTCCTAAGAGTCGGGATTTCTTCAGTCATGCCCCTGCTAAGTTGGAGGCAGTCCCATTTAGCCATGGTAGGCAGACGATCAATCCACGAGGCTCGGACGGTTTACCAAAACCTAAAGTGAGCGTATATCCAACATTAAAAAATAAAAACTAAAACACATAAATATATTACTTCAATATTTGAAACAATAAATAGATAATTAATTGAACAACAAAGTCTAAATATACCTCCAAAAGTGGCATATATCCATATATTTATTTCGTACCCACTATGCTAGCACAACATAGTTGAGATACAAGAACGCTAAAGTAATAGCTCCATGAAAATTCCTAATATCATCTACCTTCATCAACAACTTCCAATATTCTGTGCGAACCTTTGTTCTAGTCTTATCAGCAAAGATAGTTATGCCGAGAAGAAATAACATGTAACCCCTAGCAACTTGTTGTTTCTTTTCAAGAGAATCAGTTTTACTCACTTTCCCACAACAATGCTCCTTAATAAATTTCATCTCACAAAACTAAGATTTTTCTATACATACTTTTGTACTTTACTCTTTTGAATATCTCAACTATTCACCGATAGTTGCACACATTCATCTGCCTTCATTTGACTTTTTTTTCACTATAACCGGCTTACCAACAATCGACAACTGAGTGATACGAAAGACGTCATCGATGGTTATAGTCATCTCTCCAAAAGGGAGGTGAAATGTGTTGGTCTCAATTACCAACGTTTGACAAAAACACAAATAGTCGCCGTATCGACATGATCCTTACAATGATCGATCAACGGTCGTAGACCACTCTTATAGATCATTGAAATTACTTCTCTCAGCTCTTCACTCCTTTTCCAAACTATAAAATTCGTATATTCATGTCAACATCTCAAATCGCCTTGTTCTTAAATACAACAAGCAATAATAAAGCTAGTCATTTTCCAAATAATATAAATAATTTATTATAACAAATTTTAAGAAGTTAAAGATATTATGATTACCTCCTCACCAGCCCAAATAGATCGAGAAACATGGCCATCATAATTCTCTAATATGGAGACATCCTTAGGAATACCAGGATATGAAATTTTGTCATGTTCTTCATCTTCATCGGAACCAGTTTCGACAAAAAAATTGTTTCCTTTTGATTTTGAATCTCCTCATCTCTCACCCTCTTCATTTTGACCCTCTGCATCCCCATCACCCTCCTCATTCCAATCCCCTTACCCTCTTTCGCCTTCTCGATCTCATGTGCAACACCCACAACAACCACACCACGTTGACTTTGCGATAGCATTAGGTGTGTTGCCGCTTCATCCGAGTTAGTCAGATCATTCCCCATTTCATCCTCTCTCATCTTCATATCCTCTTCGTTCTCCCTCCATTCTTGCATTTTTCTCTCATCTATCTTTTGTTTTTTTTTGTAATGACCTTTCTCAAAGACGTCGTCATTGGTCGTCTTTGAGCTGGATGATCCCTACTACCACCACCAACCAAAGAAGACACAACGTCTTTGTTTATCTTTACCATACTAAACATTTAAAACAAAATGATACAATTAAAACAAAAATTAGGCATGGAGATTTAGAGTTTCGAAATGAAATTTAAAGTTTAATTGACTTCGTAGGTTTAGTTGAATGAACGGACGAACTCCACAATAATTGAACAATCCCCAAATTGTAGCAACCCCTTGTCCTAATTTGACACAAACTACACCCCAAACACACACAAAAAATACTTAGTTTTGTATCGCACAATGAGAGTAGAGGGATATAGCAGAGAGTAGAGCGAAATAATAGAAAGTAGAGTGAGAATGATGGCTGGAAGGTGCGAATATTCAAATTTTGTAAAAAGAAGAAGATTGTTTTGTGGGAGAGAAGGGGATTATTTTTTTATGATTGAAGGTTTAAGGTTTATACTATTGGTGTCCTTCAGAAAAGTGGTGGTGTCCTTTAGAAAGTAAGGCAATGATGGCATCCTTCAGTAGAATTGGTGGTGTCATTTAGTCATTGCCTGAATTTTATTGTGAAGTTGTTTCATTTAAAGACAACAAATTAGTGGATTAAAAAATCAATGGCTATGTTGTTTGACTTATTGAAGAAAACACTCCCTTCTATAGAAACATTGCATGAATTACATTATGATGCGAAAACCTTAATACAAGGTATGGGAATTGGATATAATTGTAGACACGAATGTAAAATTTATTATGTATCATATTGAAAAAAGCATGCAGAAGCAAAAAAGTGCCATAATTGGTAAATCTAGGTGAAAGTTTGACCTAGCTAAGTGTAAGAAAATTTCACAAATGGTATTGCGACACTTTTCCTTAAAACTGAGATTGCAAAGGTTGTTCATGTAATGCAATATAATTAAATATATGAGGTGGCATGAGGAAAAAAGTGTTTTAGATGTAAAATATGTTGAGGCATTTAGCTCTGAAGCTTGGAAATAATTTGACAAAAGCATGATTGGTTTGCACAAGATTCTAGAAATGTTCATCTTGCATTGGAAGCCGATGGTTTTAATTTATTTTGTAACATGAATATCTCTTACAGTATGTAGCCAGTGGTACTTATGCGATACAATTTACTACATTGGATTTGTTTGAAAGAATCAGTTTTCATGATTTGTTTGCTTATTCTAGGACCCAACGTACCCGAAAGTAATATTGATGTGTACTTGCGACCATTAACCAATGAGTTGAAAGAATTATGGGAATATGGTATACAAAAATCATATGCGTCAATAAAACAACATTTTCAATTGCATATAGCAATTTTATGGAAAATAAGCGACTTTTCTACATATGCAAATTTTCTAGGTGGAGCACAAAAGGGAAGTGGCATGTCCTACGTGCAATGGTGAAACATGTTCACCAACACTGAAGCATGGAAGAAAATTTTGTCATATAGGTCATCTTCATTTTTTTCCAATTAATTATAGTTGGCAAAAAAACCATGATGTTTGACGACAAACAAGAATGTAGGTTGCCACCAAAAAGGTTATGTGGGGAGGATGTGTTACAATAGCTTAGAAAAATTGTAGAGGTTAAATTTGGGAAGGTATCATGTTCTAAAAAAATTGAACACAGTGAAATGGAGCTTAACTGGACAAATAAGGGCATTTTCTTTGAGTTAATTACTGTATCAGCACATTCTCAAGTTGCGCCACAATTTAGACGTCATGCACAATGAGAATAAGTCTTTGCGATCTCGCAAATTTATAGAAGTGACTGATCAACTTATTTGTTAGTGTGTGTTCCCGATCGACGAGTTTGGAGTAATTCAAGTTGCATTGTAAACAGGTTTAGATTTCACATGCAAGACTGTGAGAAACATCGAACCATACAAAACAATGATATTGTTTTAAGCACGCATAAAGGCAAGGAAGCTGATTTTTATGGTGTTTTGATTGATGTTGTCGAGTTAAATTATTGCATGGGTAATCAGGTTTACTTAATCAAGTGTGATTGGTGGGACACTGAAAACAAGAAATATGGATCTTACATTATATTGTTTAACTTTGTACTCAGAAAAGAAACAAAATAAATTCTCAGAATAAGAAAAAAGGTGGAGTAACTCATATCTCAGGTTCCAAATCATTTGTTTTAGTATTTTATATGATAATGTACGATTTTTAATTGCAATGTTTATTATATCTTGTCAAAAAACGGACCAAGTGTTACCATTGCAATGTTCATTCATTACAATGTATAATAATTGCAGCAGATTCTAGAGATTGGCCAGTGCGAGTGAGATAGATCATTACAAGAATGTACGTTGTCAAAAAAATGAGAGAATGGGTTCACGAGTCGACAGAGGCTAGTTTTGTAAGAAATGGACTATAAATTTATGTTGATGCTTAAGTTGTATCTTATCATGTTTAAATTGCATGGTACAACAAAATGTGGAGCATATGTCTAATATACGAACACTAGATGGTACTCATGGGAATGCACGGGAGATCATGACTGAGGTCCTTGGGACAAAATCAGGATATGTACGTGAGCTAGGGCATGAGCCAAGCTCGTGACAACCCCTAGATCAAAGCTTTTGTCGTAGTTTAATGGAGGCTAGTAGTAGCTGTGGAGCTAGGAAGGTTAAGAGAATCAAGAATTACGCAAACGAGTATAGGAATTGTTATTTATTTTTTATTTTTTTTGGCTTTCGCTTGAGGTTTCCTTTTAGGAATCTCATCCATTCAATATATTTGGATGTTGTCACCTACATCCTTATCCTCATGAATAATCGTATTTGTATGAACTAGTTCATGTTCAAAGTTATGAACTAAATTAGAAGGTTCAACCTGACCTCAATTGTTTTTTTTGCATCCCAACTCGCAGTCTAGTTTCTTGAGTATTGACCTGTTTTCTTTGTCAAGATCTTGTAATTGACTTGAGTTGTATCCCGTTTTTGAATCCATAGCAAGTTGTTCCTCTTTCTTATCACAATTTCCCCCTTTGTTCCCAATTTTTTTCAAAGTTTCTTTATTGGTATTGTTCAACATTTCAAATGTTTTCTTCTTTGTTAGGTTGTTGCTCTGCTTTGTTGGCCTTTTAATCTTTGCACCTTGTTTATGAGTGTTCATAACTTTGCCATGTTCTTGCATCCTTAATGGTTTGTGGTCTCTAATTTGCGGAGTTTTTTTTGTTGGTTTGCTTGGTAATTATTTTAACAAACCCATCTTCATCTACTAATTTCCCTATTTATTTCTCCATTGGGATCGATTTTGTTTGTACTCTTATATTAATTTTCAATTCCAGGTGCTTTAACCAATAGGTCTGTATGGAGTGACTTTGCAAGCCATCATGGTTGCAATATAATGGAGGGTCTGTGTGGGAACCGAAAATAACCTTTAGCACAATTGGATAAAAAAAAGCCCAAAGATTTGGGTCTTTCCTAAGAAGTTTGAAGATTATCCACAAAAGCTACAAGTATAGAAGGCCCGAGCCTGGGCCCAATAAAAACTTAGTAGAACATTATTTTCTCAGCAGGGGAGTAGTGCTCAGTGCCAACCACTATACTCAGCTGAGCATATGGGCTTGTAGAAGAGGTGTCTCCAAACAGGAAGTTACAACCACCAACAGGAGGTTATAACCAACACAAAAGTTACAACCACGTGAAGGAAGTTGCATCCGCTTGCAAGCAGATGACTCACTCATCTTCCAAGCGTCTTACTCATCTGCCACGTGTCTCACTGATCAGCCACATGTCTTACTCATCAGCTAACAGTTGATTCTTTCAGCCTCTATAAATAGCCAAACACAAAGCCTTTTGGAGGTAACACTTTCCTGACTTACAATTTTCTCTTCAAATATAGAGATATAAACATTTTTCTAAAACATTGTTCTAATTTTGGCATCGAAGTCCCCGTGGCAGGCACCACACCGGTGTCAAGAATTAATTAATATCTTTTGCAGATTACTAAGCGTGATCAGCATGTGATCCGGTGAAAATTTCCATCCGCAAATTGGTGCTTTCAATGAGAGCTTGAATCAAACTCATTGCATGTTATCTTCCATTCATAAAAATAAAATAAAAATAAAAAAAAATAAAACTTTCATTCATTCAGTTTAAATTTCCTTTCAAAAACACTTTTATTTTCAAAATTCTTTTCAATACAATGGTGGGAACTCGAAAACAAACTAGCAAAAATAATGTTATAAGGTCCTCTGCTCGTACTAGGACGCCATTGTCACCACGGGTTTAGCCGTTACCGATCGGATAGCCACTGGTAGTAGGTCTACCACTGCCTGCTAACCATCAATTGCAACCTTTTGCCCAATAACCAAGCCAAATGGAGATGATACAACAAGAAAATCTTACATATCAGATCGCCAATCTGACTAAAATATTGGAAGAACAAACCCGGGTGGTAGAGCGATTGGTGAGCGAACAGCCAAGGCAGATGACACACTGTTACCTACCAACAGATCATGCACATGGGAGTGGAAGTAGTCATCCATCAAAGGGAAATATCCATCTGGAAGCATTCATTCGAGATTAGGGCCACGAGTAAATGTACACACTAGGCTCGGGCCTCAAACGGGAGTCTTCTCAAGGTTTGGCGCCTAAGCAACTGTGCACTCAAGGCTGGGACCACAGACTACACCCGATAGAAGTGATTTACGCAGAAGAAAGAATCCCGATGGATGTGAACAATGCAGAGAACCAGATCTAGATCACTACACTAATTTTTCCCACATACCACATTCAAAGGCTCGTCAATTCAATAAGAGCCTTCAGGCGAATCCTATTAAGATTCTACCTCACTCACATGCAGGTAAGTCACAATAAAATTCAGAATATGAGGAGTCATCTACCACAAAGAATTGGAATTGAAACCACCATACAACCGATCAGTAGGGTACACCCAGGCCCTTAGGGGCAGATGATGTGGCACGAATGGTCAAGGAGCAGTTGAAGAACTTACAAGTTATGGGAAATCCAGTTGATAATCTGTGCAGAGAAGTAGCCTTAGTGAACACGTCACTTTTTACCGATAACATCAAAGGGGCTCCTCTACCAGCAAGGTTCACCACACCAACATTTACCCCTTTCAAAGGAGATTCTGATCCTGATAGGCACTTGAGGCATTTCCGAAGTGTCATGACTCTACACAAAAATGATGACTCGCTTATGTGCAAAACATTTTTATGACTTTACAAGGAGTAGCCCAAGATTGGTTTCACACTTTGACCACCCAGTCGATCAACAACTTTGGAGATCTTTCCCTTGTCTTCACAAAAGAATATTTATCCTACCGAACCGTCAAAAAGCATGTTGACCACCTCTTCAACATGAAGAAGAAGTCAAATGAATCCCTCGGAGACTTCATTAAAAGATTCAAGGCAGAAAAACGAGCATAGTTGGGTGTGATGATCAAATTGTGTCATCGGCTTTCAGGAAGGGTATGCATGCAAATCACCTGTTGTATGGAGAGTTGACGATGAAACCAGACAAAACTCTTGCAGAAGTCTTCGCCATGGCAGAACACTACACATTGTGGTATGATGAAAAAATAGTGCTAAGGTATCTGATGTATTCAAGAAGGATAACCAACCTACACAAAAGAAAGATGATCAAAAGGAGAGTAAAAAGAACATGGGTGACAAACGTAAAACACGCTCTCCAATAAAAGACTCATCTACCAGTAGAACATACATAGAGTTCTCGGTTTCAATCAATCAAATTCTCCATGAGATAAAGAACCAACCTTGGCTGAAGATACCGCCACCCATGAAGGGAGATCCGGTAAAAAGAGATCCGAATAAATATTGTGCATTCCATGAAGCCACTGGTCATTTGACAAAAGAATGTCGAGAATGGAAGGACCACCTTGAGGAGTTAGTCAAAGCAGGGCATTGCATAGAGTATGCAGCCAAAAAAGCCATTCAGCAAATTGAAGAAAGAGATGCTGCTAAGGAACCCCCAAAGAAAGTCATAAGAATCAATGGAATTTCGTTAAATCTAAACTCTTTGGTTTCACAAATAATGAAAGGAATCAAAAGATCAAACAAGCAACTTCGGTTGCTCAAGTGCTAATCGGCTCAGTTGATGGCCCCATAACTAGTTCCTCAACCGAAAATTAGATCATCGACTACACTAAAAGTGATTGGCAAGGCCTTGATCTACCACATGAGGATGCACTCGTCATCAGCATTCAGATCGTCCATGCAATGATTGATCGAATTCATGTAGATGAGGGAATTCAACCAATATACTTTAACTTTCGGCTGTCAAACAGATGAATTTAGAATCACTTATTACCAAAAAAATAAAAGTCTTGACTGCCTTTAATGGGGCTACATCACTAACAATTGGCACTGTGATTCTAGACGTCTAGTCACCACCAGTCATTTGCTCGCAGACCTTTATGATAATAGATGAGTCATCTCCCTACAACGAACTATTAGAGAGACTATGCATAACTAAAATTGATGTCGTCATGTCTTGTCTACACCAAAAAATAAGATATCCAATCACAGGAGGTGAAGTTGGAGAAATAAAGAATGATCAAGCCATTGCAAGGAGGTGTGCAACCCAAGTCTTGAAGAAAACAAAACATAAGGAATTTATTCCTGTCACTTCAGTCGAAGTGAAAGGGAAGAAGCCTTTTACCTCCCAATAGCAATTACAGCACCAGGATCAGGAAGGAGAAGTTTAATTCGAATCCCCAGTTGAGAAGGGATGGAGACTTGAAGAAGATGCAGAACTTGTGATTCATGATTCTGATCTGCCTGAAATAAAGGTGAAAATTGGCTCTCGCCTCAACGCAGATGAGAAGGCAGAGCTCAATAGTTTCCTGGAAAGCAACAAAGATGTGTTTGCTTGGTCAGCCTTAGACATGCCTGAAATTGATCCGATTGTGATATGTCATAAATTGCATGTAGACTCAACATTTAGACCTATTGTGTAGAAGAGGCAAAACTTTGCCTCAGAAATAGTAGCAATCATTGAAGCTGAGATAGACAATTTCTTGCCAGGCGATTTCATCAAAGAGGTATGCTACACTAAGTGGTTGGAAAATGTGGTATTAGTCAAGAAAAAAAGAAAAAGGAAAATGAAGAGTTTGTGTAGATTACACTGACCTCAACAAAGCATGTCCCAAAGACAACTATCATCTACCTCGCATTGATCAGTTAGTAGATTTCACATCTGGTAATCAGTTGCTCAGCTTTCCGGATGCCTATTCAGGTTATGATCAGATTATTATGTACAAACTCAACAAAGCCAAAACTTCATTCATCATCGAAAGGGGGACTTACTGCTACAAGGTAATGCCTTTTGGTTTAAAAAATGCTGGAGCGACCTATCAAATGTTAATGAACAGAATCTTCAAGCATTTAATTGGAAAAACCATGGAGGTTTACGTAGATGACATGCTAATCAAGGATCTTCAGCGAGCAGATCACAACAGAAATCTTGAAGAAACATTTGGACTTCTAAGGAAATATCGAGTGAAGTTAAATCTGGAGAAGTGCACTTTTGGAGTTTCATCAAGAAAATTTTTGGGATACCTATTCACCTAGAAGGGAATTGAAGCCCATCCAAATCAAATCAAAGCTATCATTGACTTGAAGTCACCATCAACTCCAAAAGAAATCCAAAGTCTCACAGGTAGAGCAATCGCTTTGAATCGATTCCTGAGTAGATCAACTGACAAATGTAAACCATTTTTTAAAGCATTGAAAAAAGGACAGAGAGACAAATAGGATGAAGAGTGTGAAACTGCATTTAAAAATTTGAAAACTCACTTATCTTCTCCTTCTCTACTATCAAAACCTCGCTCGGGAAAGGACATGTATTTCTACTTGGCAGTTTCAAATGCGGCAGTGAGTTCAGCTCTCATCAGAGAAGAACTAAGGGCAGAACTTCCCGTATTTTACATATCTAAAGCTCTTCTCAATGCGAGACCAGGTACCCAAAAATGGAAAATTTAATTTTGGCACTTTTGGTTTCAGCAAAGAAGTTAAGACCTTACTTTCAAGCCCATCGAGTGATTATCATAACAAAATATCCTTTACAGTCAATTCTCCATAGCCCAGATGCTTCTCAAATACTCATGAAATGGGTCATCGAGTTAAGCCAATACGATTTGATCTACCGGCCGAGGACAGCTATAAAGGCTCAAGCCTTGGCAGATTTCATAACATAATTCACACCTTTCTCAGCCGATGAGACAAAGTCAGTCAGCAGAGCAGTGCCACATCCCTCAACAGCAGAAGATTCCTCAGTTCATGCTGGAACAAGGGCTAGTCAACCCAAAGATATGTGGACTTATATGTAGATGGGTCATCAAATCACAAGGGTGTCGGAACGTGATTATTTACGCCCGATGGAACCATGGTGGAACAAGCCATTACACTTGGTTTCAAAGCCTACAATAATGAAGCAGAGTATGAGGACTTGTTGGCTGGTGTACGCCTAGCAAAGAAGTTGTCCGTTAAAAGGCTAGCCATCTATTCAGATTCTCAGCTTATAATGAGTCAAGCATCTGGTGAATATATTGCAAAACACCCAAGGATGATCCTAAGTCCAAGAACTTTTGAAGGCTTTTCCAATTTTCATAATTAAGTTGGTTTCTAGAGCAAAAAATTCACATGTAGATGCATTAGCGAACTTGGGGTCAGCCTTAGATTATCAATGCAAGCGCTCCATCCCGGTAGAGCACTTGAAAACGCCATGTATTGAAGAAGAATAGAAAAAGAAGCCAAGATGGTGATGATCAATGCTAGTCCAACTTGGCAAGATCCTATTATTGATTTTCTATTGAATGGTAATCTGCCAGCATACAAGGTACATGCCAAGAAACTCCAACAGAAGACTGCAAGCACTACACCAAAATGTTTGTTTAGCTACGGCAGGTGGCCACGGCTCTAAGCCATAGCGTGGCCAACGGCCTAAAACCGTGGCTAAAAAATAGTTAGCCACGGCTCTAAACCGTGGGTGCATTAGCCATGGCCTAAAACCGTTGCTATATTGTGCAACGGCCAAAAGCCGTTGCTAAATTAAATTGTTTTGCACGTGCCGCACTCCTGCATGTGAGATATTTGCAAAGTGATTTCGCGCTCTGGCGAAAAAAATTGGGGAAAAATTTTGGCGAATTTTTTTTTTTGCTATTTCGACCTAGATTTGTTTGCGCGGTCATTACGAAAAAAATTTTGACCTAAATCAGAGAGAGTTTTGGCGTAGAGGAGAAGAAGGACGAACTGAAGAAGAAGATGAAGAACCGAAGCAGATTCTCAGATCCAGCGAGAGCTTCAGATCCAGCGAGGAGCTCTCTGCCCTGATCTTAGATCCAGCGAGCAGCTCTCTGCCCTGATCTTAGATCCAGCGAAGAGGGGGGGTTCCAGCGAGGAGAAGAGTTTATCGCCCTGCTCTCAGATTGGTTCAGATCTCCTTCCAGGTAAGATGTTTCAGTTCCACTTAGTTATTTGCTTCTTTGAATTGGTGAGAGTTGTTTCCATTCACACAAAAAATTGTCTTGCACATTATCAGATTAAGGTCCAACACCACCACCACCACCACCACCCTTATTTCTCAACTCTCACCAACCATGAAATGTACCAAGCACAACTAGATAACCACAACACCGCCAAGGAAAACATTTTGTTGCTTGCAATCCCTCACTCCCTCAAGTGTCTGAAGATGGGGTAGGAGGTTTTAGGAACTGGGTTTCAAGGAACTATTGTCAAGAAATGGAGCAAAAGTTGGATGGGGGCTTCACGGTGGGTTGTGATGAAGGTCAGTCTGTGCAATGGGGTATGGAGATTTGTAGTCACTTAGCTTGTCAATGAGTCCTGGATCTCAATCAAGTTGTATTACAGCACCCCACCCCAGCAAATTTCCCCAACTGGAGGAGGAGGAAATGAATGTGTGGTGGCTATGGAGACAACAAAGAAGAGAGGGTCAAGAAGGAAGGTGGTGGACAGAAACAACCAGTTCACAGGAATTCCATAGACACATTTGGTCAGAGGACATCACAGTGTATAGGTGTTACAATGTCTGTGTTCAAACCTGGTGTCTTTAATTTATTTTACCTTTTGTTTTTTGTATTTTTGGGGTTCCTATCATCATTTCATTCATTCATTCATTCTTCCATGATGTTTTTTTAAATACAATTGTTGTTTCTTCAAATCAGCTCAAGTGAACCATAGAAGCAAGTATGGGTAATTGTTGTTTCTTCCAAATCAGCTCAAGTGAACCATAGAAGCTCAACAACTTTAACTTCCTCAACTCCAGGTACTCGAACAATATTTTTTTTTGCAATAATTGATCTTTTCTTTTAATGGAGTCTCTCAAGTTTCAATTTTTGTTGATGGGTTTTCTCTTATTTGCTTAGATTCTGTGTTTTTGTGTTAATATCTATATGAGGCATGGGGTTTTGGTATAATTTTATTGGATCTTGTACTCAAATAGAAATCCATTTAAAAACTAAACTTTGTTAATTATGTGTGTGTTATGGTCGTTTTAGGACTCAAAATTGTCAGTTTTTATCTCAAAATTGAACTGGGATCTTCTTCCTCTTGGAATCCAACATACCCATTTATGTCCATTTCTTGAACATGTTCCTTAAGTTTCAGAATCTTTCACACCAAGTCCCTTAATTAATAATCTGCTTTAGTTTTGTGTTAGAACATCAAAAGCTCCAGCTTGACTCAAAAACACCGGATGGGGTTTTGGATTTATGGGTTACCTTTCTAATACAATAAAAGAATCTATTTTGTACTTGTTCATAAGAGATTAAGGGAATTCTGATTAGTATTCTGACACACTAGATCCTATGTATAATTATAGGGTCATCAAAGGCAATAACAATGGAGGTGGTGGTGATCACCGTCCTTATTTTTGTTATGTGCTTTGTCATTGAAATTAGAGTCATTCTTTGTTGCTGTGGTGGTGATCATTTGTTTGTAATATGGATGTTATAACTAAAATGTATCAAATGGATGTTTGGGATGGATAGTAATTATTGAAACAAACACGCTTTGTGCATGGAACTTTCTAACTAGTATCAGCACTGTATCTCTTCTTTCTTGTTCACTCTATACTTTCTCTAAATTAGGCTTTCCACATTTCTTCATCATGTTATTATCTCAATTATCATTGTTGTTATTCTGCCATTTGTTTTACAGGGTTACCAATTTTGGACTAGCAGCTGGTCCTGATGGGTTCTTTTGCCATTAACACTAAACATAAAGTAAAGAAATGGTGTACCCAATCCAGTATTGCATATCATCGTGGTAAGGAGTTGGAATTGATTTACCTGGTTTTAGGGACATATTTTAGATGTGGTCTACCTTGTCAGTGAGCATTGGACAGGAGGCGGGAAATAGGTCCCACGGCTTGAATTGGAAGGGAGAGATTTGGACCACCATGGTCTCCAACTTGAATAAATCATTGTTTCATTTCATTGAAGAATGCACTGTTCATATGAATATTGGCACTGTTTCATTTCATATGAATAATGCACGTTTCATTCCGATCTTGTTGTAAACTAAAAAAAGTGTTAAGGAACCGGCATACCTCAAGGCTACATAGCAAGGAGAGTCGCATGCGGTTTATTAAGAAAATTGGTAGGACATTAGAACTCTTTGGGTTCTTCATAATACTTTGAATATAAATGATGTTGAGTGGTTTGCTTCTGTGGAAGGGTTCCGCCAGGCTGCTATGGATGCAATTGTCATGTGACCATGGATTCCAGCACAGGTATTGCATATAATCATTTCTTTCATTGCTTGTCTAAATGCTTCATATGAGCTCCTACCTCAATGTAGAATTCTTCTTCTTGGGTGCATTCTTGTTTTGCTTCTCCAGTGTTTAATGGCAACCTTAAATTTTGGTTTTCTCACACTTCTTGACTTATTTTATTTCATTTTGGGGGAACTAGATGGAAGATTTAGGTGTGTAAAATTCCTGTACATTCAGTATATTTGAATGGAAATGACCATTATATGTTTTTAGTTTTCATCATTGATACACAACTTAATTGTTTAATCTTACAATAAGAGCACATCTGCAAACCACATGATTGAATGAGCATACCTGCCTGTTACAGATTATCCTGGCAAGTAAGTCTTGTTTCAAGTACGACTTACCGCAAGAGTGTGCTTGAGTTTTTAAGTGGCAAAAGCAAGCGAAAAACAACACAATGGAACAATCAAGTATTGCAATTGCAAGATTAAGGTTTTATTTCTAAATACTTCAGAAAAGTAGAAAACAAAAAAAAGTTCTTTTGTCTCACAAATCTTCAAAACAACGGTAGATAGAAACACACACATACATACTAATAACTGTGGGCGTTGGCCTTTATTATAATCCTAATTATTTACTTAGAAAGCAATCCCAAAACTTGAGGAAATGACTAAATAACATAACTAAACAAATTAAAATATGAATATGCTGCCTGGAGGTGAAAGATGTTACAGCAGACATCTGTCTCACGTAGAAGGCATATGGATAAAGTTTCTTTGCATTCAACTTTTGCCTTAGGATCAGGATGAGATCATTTTGTTTATTCTGGTTGTTGACACTGATTTTTATATGAACAATTATACGTTTATGTCACCATACCTAAACGAAAGATTTAATACGTAAATAACGAAAATGTTTCCAATTGAATAATATGCGCTAACTCTGAATTTCAGCATGGCCGAAGATGTGGTTGATGCTGCTATGAAACATGCAAAGATGGACCCTACAAGTCGTAGTGCAACAGATGACCTTCTCTAATAGGTGCCTACGGATGGGACCCTCTACTTTTTGTGCAGCTAGCTCGGACTTACTTTAGTAGGAAAAAAACCAAGGATGGTGAGGTCGTACTTGAGGCAATTGATGTGGCAGTTGCCAAACACCTTTCACATACATATGGAAGCATGGCTACTCATGTAGTTACTACTGCACAGGTTAGAAAACTCTTGCTCTCATCTGTGATATAAAATGTTTGTTACACATTGATCTATAAATTTTAAAACCTGTAACATATCTTGGTTGTGCTTAGAAGCAACTCCATCAACTCCCCAAGGTTAACATGTTTGTGCTTATGAAACACGTATTGTTGATGTTTCAACTCTCCTTAAAAGAGCCACAACTCCTATATTCCTCGGTTACTTCCAACAATTCCGAGATGTTATAGCCTTTGAGAAATGTAAGAATCACTAGCTAGTATTCATTGCGATCTTACATCACAAATATGAGCCCTTCAAACAAGAAATTATGGTAACTTAGCAGCTTCCAAACACACCCTAAAATCTAGTTAGGGGTTAATCGAGACTTTCCCAGGGGAAGATCTAGATCGTAAAATTTAGTTGCGCTTTGGAAGTCTATTGTTTTCAAGTCTTACACGTCTCTATTTAATCTTTGAGATTCATTATGCAAATTCTAGCAAGTGCTGTTATCTGTACTTTTAAAGTCTGATTTTGGGACAGAGTTGTTTGCTCTGTTTCTGTTCAAAAAACAGGGCAGCGATGGATGGAAGGTGCAAGCGCATGCGCAGAGGAATTGGCTGCAGTTGCTCTATTTTTCAAGGAAAAACACAGCAGGTCTGTTGTGTTTGTTTCGAGGAAAAATAGAGCAGGTGGCTATGTTTATGGGCAAGGAGCCTGGTACGTCGTTCTCTTTTCGTTTATATTCATGATATAAAAAATTTACTCATTAGTTGCATCCTGCGTCATGTTTGCTTTTAGCTCAAATATGATGTATTTTGTTGTCATTTTACTTGTTGCTAGTTTGTAGATCACAACATATCCTTCATTTTGCTTACTTTCTTCTTCTTCTCTTAAGAATGTGTAGTAAGCTCTTTTCCTATATTCATTTTCTTATTACGACAATGAGATTTTTCCATTGGGTTTTGGTTTGCCTCTATAGTTCATTAGTTCAGTGCCATGAAAATTTTGGTTTCTTTGTTCATTTAAAATTTTTGCATTCCCTGTTATAAGAAAAGAAAAAATTGATTGAGTTATATTTCTTTTTGGTTTCTTTCTTATTACTTGTTGGGTTATATGGTCTAGTGCATGTGTGTTTGTGTTTGACATGTTTCTTTTTCTCTGTCAGTCTCAATTGGCTATTTAGCTTTCAGTTATCATATAGTTATTTTGATATGACATTCTATATTTCTTTATTACATATTCGTGCATATTTGGTCGAACTCTGCAGACCTGATGTTTTTAATATTGCCTAATGGATGACGAAGGTGGAGAAAGTGGAAGCACTAATGCTGCTGCAGCTGCAAACGGAGAGTGGAGATCATTTACGACATGGAGAAGTATGAAGGAAATGGTATGCGTTCACTGACTCGTCTTTTACTTTTCGAATTACTGCTACACTTGGTGTGAGGACTTTGAAGAGTTATAGTGAAGATTTGTGGAATCTGTCCTAATACATTATGTTTTGCTCCCCTTTCAACTTTATTTTCCTGATTAATAGACAGGAATATAGTAGTATTTGATTTGTTTATTCTTTATAAGCACATTTGCTTGATTTCTCAACCTAAAAGCTCTGAGTGGCATGAGATTCTTTCATTCAATATAGGGCTTGCCCCTTTTTTTACATTATATTTATATAGACATAGTGATCAAATGATCACATATATTTGATATAGACATAGTGATCAAATGATCACTTTTTCACTTCATAGTTAACAAAAGGTTAATCGTATTATATATGAGAAACATATATATAAGATATGCGTACCAATCGTGTAAAACACACATACACCGACTTATTTAAAAAAGTAAGTCCCAAGAAAACACTTTCAAGCCTTTCCACCGGGTTAGCTAACCCACTTTGTGCAGCAGCCATGAACCTATTCCTTTCCCATTGCTCTTCTCCCCCTTCCAGAAACATCTATGAATATACGTCTAAAAGTGGGACAAGGAGAAGTGTTTTCCTTAGCCCACAAAGTTTAGATACTTCTATTTCTAGTTCACGTGGTCAATGCTTGCCAAACCTAATTGATATGCTTCCCATTGCATCCCTGATTATCTTGCAAGCTCTGAAATAACAAGTTTATTAGGAGATCCATCATTCACAGAAAGTAAGTTGACTTTGTTGTTTCAACTTCTTGCTGCTTCTGATTATCACACGAGGAGAAGTATATCTTTGTTAACTAACCCTCTCTCCACTCCCTAATGCTCACATGTGCCTTTCTTTTATACATTTTATTTTTTTGAGAGAAGATACAAATTTACTCATAACAACACATAAAAGGTCAAACCTTCAACAACGTTGACACCCAATGGGTGCCAAAGGTACTGATCATACAGGGAAGTGATGCTACTTCACACCCTGGTGGATCAAACCCACCAAAATTTTATTGATAATCATGGAGGTGAGTGAGAAGCTCATAAAAATGAGAAGAATAGCAAGAGCAAATATTACGAAAGGAGATTAATAAATCTTCCATTTCCCACTCATGGAAGTCCCTTCTGAAACTGAAATTACAACCTGCTGACCAGAGTGAGTCCTAAAACTCTGAAACAGTCCCTATCTTGTTGTTACACATCTCAAAATGGTTAGGGAATAAGTTCTTCAACCTGCCTTGGTCACACCACATGTCCTCCCAAAAACTTTTGGTGTCCCTTTACCCAGCTTGAGATGTGTGAGCATAAGGAGTAGGAGCTAAGTTTAGAATCCTCTTCCATATTCGACAACCATAAGTAGAGAACCTTTTGTTCTGCATTCATTTTTTGCAACTTATCACCTATGATCTGTATCCATAAAACATTTTTCTCTTTCTCAAACCTCAACAGTCATTTACTAAGCAAAACATCATTGCAGTCTTTTATGTTCCTGGGAATACACAATTCATCCCAAGCCTGCAGTTGGATGGAATTTTTCTCATTGGTAGAACCCCACAAAAAAACCCAGTCTTTTCCATTATTTTAGCAACAAAGAGGGGATTGTGCAAACAGAAAGCAGGTAAATACAAATGCCAGCAAGGGTTGATTGGATGAGGATGATCCTTCCTAGAGATACTTGGTTTTCCAAGCATTGAAGTAGGGAATGCTTAATGCAATACTTAATCGATCTACTCATAATTTATCTCTGTCCCTATCCAGGAATTAACAATTCAAGCATTAAAGAAATCTAATTTGCAGAAATTATGAATACATGAAGCTCTCTAGTTCCGTTTCATATGTGAAATTGTATTGCAGTCTGTACTAGTAGCTTTTGTTGTGCAACTCAACTTTCAGCTACAGAAGCAATAAGAGTGCATATAGTATACAGTCAGCAGACATTACTAGTATGTGGGCGCTTCTCTGATTTAGTCCATTTGCTTGCATTGTAGGGTACCGATAAATCAGACTCTGCTATCTCTGAAGGCAGCTGGACCTGCACTAAATGCAACAACCTCAACTACCCTTTCCGAACAGTATGTAATCGTAAGGGCTGTGGGAGTGACAAACCAGAATCTGGAAATTAGTAAATTTGCTAGAACAATCACTTGCCTATATCCTCTTTCCATGTGATAGTGCATTGACTGGAGGCCAAGGACAAAGACTGTTTTTTACATGAAATGCATGCGTCAAATATGCACGAATATAGATAGATATATACTGTTGTTTTGGAGGTGCGTTACTTTTATATATAGATATATACGACTCTTTCTGTATGAAATCACTAGAAGGAATTGTGGATGAGTGATTGTTTTTTGAGGTTTGTTTGCTAGTTGTGATTAGTATGTCATCGAATTTTCCCATTTTTATGACAAGTTAAATTCGAAGTAATGTTTGCTGTCCCTAGAATTGATGTTGCACATACGTAAACTCAGCTACATAACCAGTTTGCATATCTTTCACTTTGGTTACTTCGTCATCATTTCAAACCACCTGAAAGTGACTTTTATTTTGTCTATGCCTTTTTACTTATTTTGTGTTTTTATGGAGATGAAAATGTAACTTTATGCATCCCTGCATCACAAAGGACATGGTATGGTATCACCTATGTTGACATTGACACATGAAATCGATTTCTAATCTGTTTCGGATTCATGAATTTACATTTTGCTTTTTATTTCTTGACCAATCCTCTCCAATACACATTCTTTTCAAGTTGAGATGGCCTCCAACAATGAGTTCTTTTCCTTGAGCAGTAAGATGAAAATGAGTTTTTTTCCTTGAGCAGTAAAGTTTTGCTATGATTTATGGTGGTATGAACTTTCTTTGGATGCATGCCTGCTGCTCCATAGTCAGACATGCCTTCCTAAATTCTGTTATTGCCACATGATGAACCTAGACAATTTTTTCTATATCATACCCCCTTCCCCCACTCTAAAACTACAAAAATAAATGCTCGTAATAATGTTAATTATGTATATCTAAGCAATCACATTCTTCATTCTGATAGGATTTTAATTGTATTCTTCTTTTTGGTCAGGCAAGGGATGCGAGGAAGTTGTTTGCAAGCCCAGAAGGAGACCATCTCACATTGATGAATGTATATCGGTCATCTGCTGAGTTCTTGGAGAAGAGCAAACTGGCAGGCAGTAAAGATAAGACTGCTGAAAGAAACCTGAGCAAATGGTGCAAGGAAAATTTCATCAATAGTCGTTCCTTGAGGCATGCTCGAGACATTCACAGGTTAGTTCTATAATTTTTCTCCAAAGATGTATGTTAAGATGTTCACTCTTAGTTTAGTTGATCTTGACAATTCTTTCATTGCATCTTTTGTTCATGTGTATTCTCATGTGTTGTATGCTTTAATGCAGTCAAATTAGAGGGCATGTTCAGCAAATGGGTTTGCGTATTGCTTCATGTGGATAAGAATCCCTTCAATTTCGGCGATGCCTTGCTGCTTCCTTCTTCCTGAATGCCGCTTTAAAACAACCTGACGGTTCATACAGGTTTGGATTTGACCACTTCTCTGAGTGTTGAGCAGCAGCAGCAGCAGTGATTCCCTCGCAGCAGCAGCAGCAGCAGTGCGTACCTCGCATCATCAGCAGATCGTCCCTTGCAGCAGCAGCATTGCGACTCTCGTAGCAGCAGCAGCATTGTTCCACTTTCTTTGTATTTGAGATATTTAAGTTTGTGTGTGTCATTGTATTTGAGATATTATTTGATAGATTTTGACTCAATGTAATACATTTCTTATTAATTACATTACTTTGCCTTCATTAATTACATTATTTTGCCTCCATTATTTGATAGATTTTGACTCAATGACTCAGTCATTTGATAGCAAAAAAAAATTTATTTAAAAAAAAAAAATTTTGCCACGGTTTTAAACCGTGGCTAACTGTTGCAACGGCTAAAAATCGTGGCTACCTTGCCACGGCTTATAACCGTGGCTAGTACTGGCCGCGGCTTATAACCGTTGCTAAAGCTATTGCAACGGCTTAAAATCGTGGCTAACTTGCCACGGTTTTAAGCCGTGGCTACTCCTGCCCACGGCTTAGAACCGTGGCTAAGATTTTGGCAACGGTTTATAACCGTGGCTAAATCATCAACCGTCCTCGAGATAAAACCGTTGGTAATATTTTAGCCATGGTTTTTAGCCGTTACTAGGGATTTAGTGACGCCTCTACAGCCCACGGTTCTAAACTATGCCAATGGGTTACCCCCACGGTTTAAAACCGTTGCTAATGGCCATTTTTGGTGTAGTGAAGATATTATGTGAAGAAAAAAAATCTCTGTTGCAGATCATATTTGGGGCCAGACCTCGCCTATATTAGTTATCTAGCAGTACTTGAAGTTCTGAGTAGCATTCATGAAGGATCTTGTGGAAATCATTCTGGGGCAGATTACTAACACAAAAAGCTTTGAGTGCTGGTTACTATTGGCTAACCATGCATCAAGATGAAATAGACTTCGTACAAAGATGTGACAAATGCCAACGATTCAAACCAATTCCTACTCAGCCCGCAGAAGAATTGAATTCGCAGATCAGTTTGTGGCCTTTCATGCAATGGGCAATTGACCTTGTAGAGCTAATGCCAATGGCTCTAGCACAGAAGAATATGATGATTGTAGCAACCGACTATCTAGCAGTACTTGAAATTCTGAGTAACATTCTTGAACGATCTTGTGGAAATCATTCTGGGGCAGATTACTAGCACAAAAAGCTTTGAGTGCTGGTTACTATTGGCCAACCATGCATCAAGATGCGAGAGACTTTGTACAAAGATGTGACAAATGCCAATGATTCAAACCAATTCCTACTCAGCCCGCAAAAGAATTGAATTCGCAGATCAGTTTGTGGCCTTTCATGCAATGGGCAATTGACCTTGTAAGGCTAATGCCAATGGCTCTAACACAGAAGAATATGATGATTGTAGCAACCGACTATTTCACAAAATGGATTGAAGCTGAATCCCTCGCCTCTACCAAGGAAGCAGATGTAAAAAAAATTGTTTGGCAGAACATAATCTGCCGATTTGGTATTCCGCATTCCATTGTGACAGACAATGGTCTTCAATTTGAGGGAACGAAAATTACACTCTTCTTTGAGAAGCACGACATCAAGCGACAAAATTCAACTCTTAGGTAACCACAAGAACACGGTCAAGCTGAAGCATCCAACAAAACTATTCTGGATTGCATCAAAAAAAAGATTAGATTAAGCCAAAGGCAAATGGGTTGAAGAACTACCTGGAGTATTATGGGCTTATCGCAAAACCAAAAGGAGACCTACTGGAGAAACGTCATTTTCCTTGCCTTCAGAACCGAAGCTATCATCCCACCCAACATAGTAGTCCCCTTCTTGCAAACGGAAGTATCCAGTTTAACAACAAATGCCAATGAAATGGCAACTAACTTGGATCTAGCATAAGAGAACCGAGAAAAAACTATCACAAGAGGTGTCGCTTATCATCAGCAACTTATGTCCTATTACAATAAGCGGGTCAAAATCAGACAATTCAAATATGGGGATTTAGTTTTAAGGAAGGCCTTCGTCACCAGGAAGGTAGAACGGTCAAAGAAGTTAGATCATAATTGGGAAGGATTGTATGTAGTGAGTAGAGCTGGCGGTCAAGGAAGCTATATGCTGGACACTCTTGAAGGCAAACAAATCCCAAGACAATGGAACGCCAACAACCTCATAAAGTACTATGTTTAACTCATCTTCAGAAGAGGACTCTACAAGCAGATGATTTTGTCATCAGCAGACAACCTATCTAGTAAATTACAGTATTTTAGCTTTTCGGAAAATAAAATGCAATGTACATACTAGAAAGACTTGATTGTATTTACCCTTTCTAGTAGAAAAGCATACCTATTGGAAATGTGTAAGCGCTTCACTTTTCTTTCTTCAGTCGAGGAATGTAAAAGTCCTATAAAGGTTGTACTTGTATTTTTTTCAAATAAAAAACATATATCTCTTCAATATATTAGAGTACGTACGATAAAACCCAAGACTGAGAAATCACTCATGATTCTACCAAAATTTCCCATTTAACAAAAGGGAAAGTAGTAGATCGCGACTCAAGTTTGAAGTTCTTTCTTGTACAGCAATGTATGGAACAACTATTTTTTGTATAATTAAGTAGAAGGTAAAACACCTCTCCTTATAAGCAAAGAATAATATACCTCTCCTCAACAGGTGAAAGGTAAACCCTCCTCAGCAGGTGCATGAGATCAACCTCTCCTCAATAGGTGAAGGGTAAAACACCACTCCTTGGCAGATGAAAGGATGCATCCCCTCTTCAACCGAATGGCACATCCTTTTCTCAATAGGTGAAAGGTACATCCATGCTTTTTTGAAAGTATTTCACTAAGTTTATTACTCGTGCATTGTTTTTGGTATGGAAGATGAAACATGAACATACTATCAAAAATCAAAAATCAAAAAGTGACGGTGGTACATAGCCAAAACAATGCCTGCGTATACACGTAAAGCCTTTTCTTTGCAACTATTGCACATTTTTCTCCACTTGAAGAGCATCAACAGTAAGTCACAATGGATCCATGTTTGGATACAATCTGACCCCAGAACCAATATGTGAAAGTCCATTTTAGATTTGAATCCAATTGCAATCGCAGTGAATACAAAACCAAATATAATAGAGATCCAAGTAAAGATTAGACTCATATAGCGTCTGCTTTCGATGAGATTCTTCGAAATTTTGGGGGTTCTCTCTGGAATGGGTTTCACTAAAGACACCCAAAAACCAAAGCCCCATCCACCGATTTCGCTTTGTGACATCTCTTGAAACTCTCCAAAAAAAAAGGAAGAATAAAATCCCACCTTACAATTAGCCAAACCGAGAAAGAAGAAGAAGTGCAAGCTTCTGTTTTTCACCATCTACAGATATGGAGGAGAAACAAGAAATTATTTCCTTTTTGTGGGGAATAAAAGAAAAAAAAAAGATCGGTAAATTCAGAAAAGGGGAGTAAGATAACTCTCCAAGATTTGGATAGGACTCAAGCTAGAATTCTTGTTCTGATAGAACTCCTCAAGTGAAAATGTTTAAGTAAAAAAGGACTTCTAATTCAAATAGAACTCCTCAGTAAGATGTCTCAATACAGAAAGAGTTCCATTTTTGGCATGAATCCTTTGTTTAAAAAAAAATTATTATTTCGTCAAAAGCAAAGGAGATAAGGAGCATTTGTGAGAGCCAAAAATAACCTTTAGCCCAATTGGATAAAGAAACCCAAAGATTTGGGTATTTTCTAAGAAGCTCGAAGATTATCCACGAAAACTACAAGTATAGAAGGCCCGAGCTTGGGCCGAATACAAACTCAGTAGAACACTATTTTCTCAGCAGGGGAGTAGTGCTCAACGCCAACCATCATGCTCAGTACTGAGCATATGGGCTTGCAAGAGAGGTGTCTCCAAATAGGAAGTTACAACCACCAACAGGAGGTTATCATCAACTACGGAAGTTACAACTACCTGAAAGAAGTTGCAACCGCTTGCAAGCAGATAACTCACTAATCTGCCACACATCTTACTCACCTGCCACATGTCTCATTGATCAACCACGTGTCTTACTCATCAGCCAACAGTTGACTCTTTCAGCCTCTATAAATAGCCAAACACAAAGCCTTTTGGAGGTAACATAGAGATGTTGTCACCTGGATGGGGGGTCACAATGGGGAGTTCTCAAAAAAGAGTGCATACCACTCCATCAAGCACCGATCACAATCCATGTCATGGTCTAAACTTGTGTGGTTCACAAGAAGAATTCCCAGACATAGCTTCATCACTTGGTTAGCATTGCACAAGGCACTCAAGACACAAGCCAAACTACTGAAATGGGGAGTCACTGATCGCTCGTTATGCCCACTCTGTAGTGATGATCCAGAGTGTGAAGCTCACCTCTTTTTCGATCAAGTGCATGTACTCTGGATTTATATGGACATGTATCCCTCATCGTCTAGGTTACAAGCACCAACCGATGGACTGGAATGCTGAGTGCAGATGGTGTGAGCATCAGTTCTCTGGCAACTCCTCTATCAGTGTGTTATGACGGCTTGCTCTAAATGCCACTACATATCATATCTGGACAGAAAGGAACTACAGGCTCTTCCAATCTAAAGTTAGAGATGCTAATGAAGTGGTGACCAGGATCATAGCAGATGTCAGGCCCCGCGTTTCAGTTTTGGACATCCAGGTAGATGATAATGCTGATAATCGAAGACTCTTTTACCAGTGGAGAGTTCAAGTGAATTTCAGAATTTGTACGCCCTCCTTGCATGCATGGCAGTGGCCTGAACAAGGTTGGTTTAAAGTGAATTCAGATGGTTCACTTACAGGAACTAGAGGCGGTTATGGTGCACTAATCAAAAACCATGATGGAGTGGTGGTGGTAGCTGGGGAAGGGAGTTATCGCGCACAGACTGTCCTGCTACATGAGCTCCAGAGGATCGAACTGGGCATCAAGTTGGCACAGCGATATGGACTGCAGAGAGTGGAGTTTAACATGGACTCCAATACTATTGTTAAGTACCTCACTTCAGATAAGGCTCCTCCATGGGAAGCAATTCACACTACTAGAAGGATTAAGGGGGCTCTTAAAAAGTTTGCGGGCTGCAAGGTCCGACACAGTACGGGAAACAAACCAGGCGGCGGATAAACTTGCAAAACTACTTCCTAACAATGAGTTTATAGAGATAATTCCTAGTTCTTTTGCGGAAGACATTAAGAAAATTGTATTTGATGACGCTAGGGGTAGAAAATATGTACGAATGTAACCAAACTTCTACGATCTTTTTCAGTGGTCTGGGGATCCCATATAAACCCCCATGCTTGCCTTTAAAAAAAACACTTTCTCTTCAAATATAGAGATATAAACATTTTTCTAAGACATTGTTCTAATTTTGGCATCAGAGTCCCCGTGGCAGACACCATATCGGTGTCAAGAATTAATCTCCATCGTTTGCAGATTGCTCCATGTGATTAGCACGTGATCCGGTGAAAATTTGCATCCACAGTCTGAACACTGAACTTGCTGTTGAAAACCCTTCAGTGATAGTGCCAAAATCCATATCTTATCGGAAGTCCAAAAGAACAACAAGTTTTGCAAGGTGGCATGGAAAGTTATCCATGTCTAAATAGGTTCCAATGTTGTATGTTATTTATTACCTTAAGCAGTTGTATTACTTAGGAAAAAGAAAAGCTATATTAGAGAATAACAACCATTTACTTGCTAGTACTTAATACCCGTACAGGACTCACAAACACATAGAACTAACCAAAACTAGAACAAAGTAGCCAATTGACCCAACATCGACCACTCGCTCGCAAACTCCACCATTACACAAACCTGCATATTATATTCATTCCTGCTTACGGAACTTGGATTCATCAATTGGAATTCCCTCGCACGTGATTTTTATGCGGGCAATTCAACTCTTTGATTCAGTGCGAAATTTTTTGGCTCCAAAAGTGAAAATCCCAATTTTTGGCTCCAAATCAAACCCTAGATGTAAATGAATTTGGGGATTATTTCTCTCCAAATCAAACTCTTTCTCTTCTCCCTCGATACCTTGAAGAATTGTTCTCTCCAAATCAAACTCTTTCTCTTCTCCCTCAACCCCTCCCTCGACTCCTTTCTCAATCTCTTCCACAAACCGTAACCAAGCAAAGCTCCCTCGACCCCTCCCTCCCTCAACTCCTAGCAAATCAAAGAAATCTCAGAGGGAAAAATCAATTGTTTCTCTCCTAGCAAAGCTCCCTCGACTCTTAGCAAATTGAAGAAAACGAAGTTGTCTCTCTCCCCATAGACGATATCTGGAGCATTAACTCTGGCGAAGTCGAAGAAATCTGCCTTTTCTCTGACCTAGAAATCAGTGAGTTTATAAGGTATGAATCAGTGAGTATTGTATGCCCTTAGCTTGCCCACTTATGAAATTTCATCTTAGCTTCATCGACGAACATCAGTGAGTATTGCATATATGGCAGTATAATTTATTTTTAGCTTCATCGATGAACATCAGTAAGTGCAGTATAATTTCTTTTTAGCTTCATCGACGAACATCAGTGAGTATTGCATATATGGCAGTATAATTTCTTTTGCATTATCAATTTTTTTTTTTACGTTTTGTTCCTCATTATCAGTTTTTTTCACTTTTTGTTATGTTTTAGCTAGCTGGATTTTTCCCTATTATTCTTCTGAATTTAGCAATGTGTTATGTTTTAGCTAACTAAATTTTTTTTTGTAAAAAAATTTAGATACCCTTTTCAATATTTAGATTGGGAATGTGGGTGGTAGTTGTAGAGTTTTTTTATTGCTTTTCTTAGGCTTTCATCGTACTTTATTGCACATTTAGGAGAAAATTAAATGTATAGTTTGTTGAGAATCTCCTCATATCCTTGCTTTTATATATGAAAAATCATGATGTCTGGAATGTTGAGCTTACCCAATATCATAATTTTCACTCTCATTACTTGAAAATTGTAACTTTTGGGAAATATTTGGTTGCAATGTATGGATAAAATGCCATTTACTCACAAGCGTGATACTCATTCGACTCACTTTTATTGTTTACCTAACTATTTCATGAGTGTTGCTTGCTTGAACTTTGGGTGGGGATGGAATTGATATTACTTTAAGTCCTTGTAGCTCATCAAAGTGTATATAGGAAAAGGGTAGGATTCATACCTTGATTCTGTGAAAGGTCTTGATATTAATTTTTTGTCATCGCAGGAATGACGTACGCAGGGGCGGATTTAGGATTACAGACAAAGGGGGGCCAAATAATACACAACTATTTTACTATACAACTAGACAAATATACATGGCATGATTAATTCAACTATAGCTAGCAAATGAAGAGCTTACCTTTTTGAATTGGAGAAAATAGAATTAAGCATGGTGGTATAAGGTGAGAGTTGGCGAGAAACATACCTCTGTTTTTTTTCTAACTTTTTGGCATTGAGGTAAACATAACAGTACAATCTAAGTCCAAGTAGTAGTAGTAGCAGTAGCCTAGGTAGTGTCTATTCTCTGGACTAGACTGGATGAAGAGCTTTCTCCTTTTGGGCTAGCTCAGACGAAGCAGACAAACAACAACTTTTGAAATCTTAAACTTATATTTGTTTAATCTAAAATAAAGAGATAAAATAGATAGAAATAAAAAAAAAAACTTTGAAATGTATAATTTCCCTTTCCCCGATCCACAACTCAATTAAAGGTGGGAGTTAAAATATAGATAAATTTAAAAATAAAAAAAATAAAAAAAGATGGTGGGTGAATAGATGGGAATTAGAAAAGGAGAGAGAGAGAGATTAAATAAAAGAGAAAGAGATGGAGTAGGATTGGGATTGGTGAATGTAGAGTTTAAAAAATAGAAAACATTTAAAATGATCTGGAGGTAATACTCAAGATTGCATATAAAGATGGGCAATCTAAAAATTTAAAGGGGGGCAAGATAAAACATACAAGTGACTTAATGAGATTTTTCAAAAATATAAGGGGGTCAATTGACCCCATTATCCAACACATACATCCGCCCCTGGACGTGCGAAGCTGACGTTGTTTATCGTGGGCATGTTTCTGGTGTTTATGTTACGTGGCCAAGTTGTGCACTACAAGTAAACGGGTACAATGGTGTTGTCTACAAGGGTTTCAATTCAATTGAAGAAGCCTACGAAGATTATGAAATGTGGAAGGAGCACGAGGCGAGAAGAGAGCACCAGTCAAGAACATACGAGTCAAGAACAAACACTGAAGATGTAGTGGACCAACCAAATAATGCTCGCGATGAAGCTCATGAAACCCAAGTCAACGATCCTTTGGCTTTTACAAAGGACCTAATCAACAGTATATTAGTGGTAGTTTTATTGATTCTTGTACTTTTGTTTTTTAAGATTTTGGATAGTATGTGAGATGTAAATGAATTTGTTCAGAGATGTAAATGATTTTGAGATGTAAATGAATTTGTTCAGAGATGTAAATGATTTTGAGATGTAAATGAATTTGTTCAGAGATGTAAATGACTTTGGATGGTTATCTGAATTGCTTCTGAATTATCTGAATTGCTAGTTATCTGAATTACTGAATTGTTTCTGATCAGCATATCTGAAAGTTGAATTGCTGATCAGAAAGTTGAATTGCTGAAAGCTGAAACTTAATTGCTGAAAGTTGAAAGTTGAATTGCTGATCTGAAAGTTGAATTGCTGAATTCAATTCAGTATGCCTGATCTGAAATGCTGAATTGCTGATCTGAATTGCTGAATATGCTGATCTGAAAATGCTGATCTGAATTTCTGAATATGAATTGCAGTAAATGAATATGCTGATCTGGAATTCATTTTGCTTCAAATTGATACAAAGTCAGAATTTGCAGTAAATGAATCTAATAATGAATCTGAAAAACTGAATCTGAATTGCTTCAAATTGATACAAAGTCAGAATTTGCAGTAAATTGATACAAACACATCTCAAAAAGACTTTCAAACCTTGTACACAACACCATTATCATACAAAACATACAAAATACATCTTTCGGGTCATAACATCTCAAACAAACAAACACAATGTTTTGAATATAAGGACTGTCATTCAAAACACATCTCAAAACCATCAAAACAAACACATCACAAACAACCAAACCTGGTCATAAAGACCATTTCTTCCACAGTTGAGTATAAAGACATTTCTTCCACAGTTGAATATAAAGACCATTTCTGCCTTCCTACCTGGTCATCTTCAAAGGTATGTATAGTCCATTGTGTTGGTTGAACCTGGGGGCTGCAAAAATTAATAATAAATAAATAATATGATGCATACAAAACACATATCAAACAAACAAACCCTACAAAGGACAAACATACAAAACACACATTACAAAATATGTACCTGTGACACTAGCAAGTACAAAAGATCAATTCTTCCAGGTTGTATATGAGTTGACCCCATATTATCATCCTTAACGACGAAAAACACAAAAATCATAAGTGGGTAAGCATACTCACTGATTCATACCTTGTAAATATAATAAATAAACATGTGTATTGCTTTGAAGAGGCATCGCATTATTTTCATGAGGCATAACATAAGGCATACACTGTAAACCCTACAAAATACATTTGTATAAATATAAGTCACTAATCACTATTCTTGACTTAAGAAAATATACATTCATAAAACACATTGCAAAACATACCAGATTAGTCTCAATGGCCTGATCCTTTTGCCTGTTTTTATTTATTTATTTTTTTAACCTTTTACATATCTTCTCAACGCTGGATTTTATCCTTGAATTAGATCGCTGTCCTTTGCTACGAACGGCTAATGGACTATGAATTTGGATGGCAGAACTAGCAGTAGTGGTGGCCACTTCCAAATACCCCTGTGAATCAGCATGCTCATCACCATGACTCCTAGTAAGTTGCATCATCTTCAAAGTAATCCATTCTTGAACTTGGCATGTCTTCTTTTCATCCTCAGAGGCGAAGTCAGCCATTTCATAGAAGGCATTGCACATCTTTTCAAATCGCGCATTTTCAGAATAAATAATCTTCACATTTGTATGAGCCCTCTTAACATGTTTCCTCCACCTCCGAATAACATATTTATCAAGTATATCATGAATCCCTCTTTCAAACAAGACTTTCAATACATGTTTGCATAAAATCCCCCTGAACTCAAACAATTGACAATTACACTTGATGGTGAAGTCGACAGCATTAAAAGAGACTATAAAATTGACCGATCGTTGCCTATCATTTATCACCATGTCTTGTGTAATAGTGTACAACTGAAAGCCACTCCCATCCATAGCTTTACCGACAATTCTACAACATGGATTCCCGGCTATCTCTTCTTGAAACTCCTTGAATTTATTTGTAGTGTAGGCATCCCAAAATCTTATCTCAATTGCATACGGAGTAATGCAAGGAATCTTTCGGCTATAACATTTGAAGTCCTCTTCAGATTCCTTTTGGACCTTACTACATAGTGCATTCTCATATTGTTCTACAAATTGCTTTAAAGTGGTCTTCGGATTCACATAACCATCAAAAAAACATTCATGCTTTCACTCCTTTGACTTGAAGACATCCCCGCCCAAAAAGTATTTCATTGAAATGCTGGCACCCAACACATCCTTTCGTAGTATAATCCACTCAATCAATCATTTTCATCCAAAATATATTTATCAATAAACCGATGCCAATTTTCTTCAAACTCTTCATGAGACAGGGAATCATAAACTGCTCTTTGCATTGCAAACTTGATCGCCTCATATTCATTGCAACCTGACAGCTTTTCGGGCAACTTCTTCATAATATGCCATAAGCACCATTTGTGTCGTGTGTTGGGAAATACAATTTAAATGGTCTTCTTCATTGCCCTATCTTGATCAGTGATTATAGCAGACGGAGCATTGTCATTCATACACACGAGCCAAACAAATTCTTCAACCGTCTCACCACATATTAATCCACATCCCAAAAGAATTGACTGATTGTGGTGATTCACCCCAACAAAAGGAGCAGAAGGCATGTCATACTTATTTGTTAAGTATGTACTGTTAAAAGTAACAGCATCCCCAAACTCCTTGTAAGCTGCTCTGCTCCATGCGTCAGCCCAAAAAATATTTCTCAACCTACCTTCATCATCCAAACCCATCATATAAAAGAAATCATCATTATTAGCTTGCATTTTTTGGAAGTAGTTATGAAGTGCCATCGCATCCCCCTCACCAACTCTCAACTTCCTCATTTTTTCCAAATAATTATAACATTCTTTTTGGGAAAATGATACAATATCATGCCCACCAGCTTCAACCACAAATGTCGAATAACTCTTATTATGTCTAATATCTGCCCTATCATTAAACTCAAGCTTCTTCTTGACATACAAGCTCATAGTTCTATTTTTTGGACAAAAATTTGATTTACTAGGGCTTAACTGATGATTGTGATCAACTGTAATTCTATTCACTACAACTGTTCCATCAGGCCGTATATGAGCTCTAATCTTAGCCAGACGACCACATTTGCTCGACGCACGCAAACCCACGACATTTTTTGCTCTACTTTTTGGTTTCCCAGCCCGACCACATGAAAGCCGAATGAATATAGGTTTTCCATCAACATTTTTTTTGGTAGTCATTACTTTCACTGGAAATTCTTTTTTATTATCATATTCATGATAATAACGTTGGAACTCATCAAGGTTGATGAATTCCATCCCTTCTGTAGGTTCCCTCGACACTTCTGAATTTTCTTCCAACAACATACATTCATTATCCTCTACACTATCCATTCCTGAAATATGTTTATAATATACAACATCGGTTAAAACATAGAAGCATAGATAAAAATCAAACTACAGTAACTCGTAGCATACAATCATTTACAGAACAATGGGCTAGTCTCATGATCAGAAGGGCTAACATTAATTAGAAAAATAGCTAGAAAACTATGATTATATACCCATGCTTCTAAAAGATGCAAAATTCAATGGTTTTCTGATTTTGTTTGATCTCAAAGATGCTCTGAATATGCAAAATTCCAGAGCACTAACTTATCGAAAGATGGTGAAAGGATCCTTAATAACTATATTTAGTAATTATGGTATTCAAGGAAAGATCAAAATAGACAAACAGAAAAACATAAGAGAACAAAAAGATAGAGATGTTAGTCTACCAAAAGAGCAGCACCTGCTTTTATGTAAACTTGTGGCAGTGAAGAAAAACATGGCTTACCAATAAATGAGGCTAATGATTTTATAACTGATGATCCAGGAACCTCCTGTAGGTAGAAACATGTTGCAGAAAAAAAACATCACAAAAAGTATATAAATGGAAAACATGTAATGAAAGCATTTATATGGGATCAGAGGACGACAAATTTTTATAATTCTTAACTACAAAACCTTTCAGCCTTAGAATGAAAGAAAAGCCAAAAAAGGGTGCTCGACTGCCATGAAGTTAATGGTAACGGGTCCTTTAAATTGAGAGAAAGCGAAATAAAAGGAAATAGTTCGAGGGAGAGAATTTAGTATGGTTCAACATATCTAATATCCACTGGGATCAGATAACATATTCTATGAAATTGAAATAGTTAATGATCCAAATAGTTAAAACTTAAAAGTACGATCCAAGAGATTATTTCTAAAGATTGATGTCACAAGTTCATACGCCAAAAGATACATTGAACTTTTATCCATAGGAACAACAAGATAATGGTAATAATGCCAGATGACTTTGCCTCAAAGAAATGACAAACACAAGCTCTACTTAAAATGCAGTCATAACCGTCATAACCCTAGAACAAAAAAACTATACACACCTTAATTTGGGTTCTCGGACCTGTTGTGCCTTACTCTCAGACCTTTTATTTCCAATCCATTGTTGCCTTGTTTGATTCCAAAGAAGAAGACCTACAAGCCCCAAATTTTAGACAAAGCACCCAAATAAAGACATTTAACAGCATTCAACAAATAGTCTTGTTACTAATGGTCCCCAATAACTTTCAGTCCCAACCTAAATGGTATAATAATGAAAGGCATACCAAAGAACTTACTTCGATTTCTTCGATTCAGAGAGAAACAGAGAACTTCGCTTCGATGGGGAGAGAAACAACTTCGATTTATTCGATTCAGAGAGAAACAGATAAAAGAACTTACTTCGATTTCTTTGATTCAGAGAGAAACATAGAACTTTGCTAGGGGTCGAGAGAGAAGAAGCTTTGCTAGATCTAGGGTTTGTGGGAAACACTGAGAAAGGAGTCAAAACTTTGGATTTCTTCGATTCAGAAAGAAATAGATAAGAGAGAAACAACCTCATGGAGGGAAACCGAGTTTTCAGTTTGGAGCCATTTTCACTTTTGGAGCCAAAAAATTTTGCACTGAATCAAACTGGATGAGTTGAATTGCCCGCATAAAAATCACGTGCGAGGGAGCATCCTCGCTCCCTCCCTCGATACCTAGAAGAATTGTATGCTTACATAAACCATCCTTTTTTTCCCCATATTCTAGTACCTTTCTTTCCCAGCTGTTACTTGTTGGTTTGTCCTCCTTTCACCTAGTTCATGGTACCATTCATGTCTTAGCAGCTCTCCTTCCTAGTTTTCCCTCCATGGCTTTGCTCTTCAGCAAGATGTTCTTGAGCTTTAAGGTTCTTCCCTCCAGTCCCTCTAGGGACCACTAAGTACTCTCCTTGTTGCTCTTGCATCCAGCTCCTCTCTACTTATTTCTTCTTCTTAACCATCTTTAACACACACACATTAACCTTTTTTCTTTCTTTCTCTCTGAAGTGATTATTGCAGGTTACTCCATTAATTAGTTGTTTATCAATTAGCCGTGGAAGTTCTACGAATCCAGAAAGCCAATTGCAAGTCTCGATTCTAATTCTCCTTTTGAATTTGTCATAACCATTAACCTTTTAATACCCTTAGCTACAACACCTTCTGCCTATTTCTGAAAACAGGACTTTCTTTGTTTGAATGCTTGGCAATTTATTAGTGTTATTATTATTTTATTTCCATCTTAATTAGTTATTTTTAGGGGTGGGCACGGGACGGGATGGGACGAGATATACCCATCCCGTTCATACGGGATGGAAAAAAACCCCATCCCGACCTTGTCCCATCCCAAACGGGTTCGGGACAGGATGGGATTAGCATGCTGCCTGTGACTGCTGCGAAGATTATCATCATATAAGAGCGTGAAAAATAACTTTATTATAATTAGATATAGATGTGACATGCAAATATAAGGATAGCCACTAAATCCCCTAACAATGTAGTCGAGTGGGCTGACTTTTAGAAAATGACATGATAAATGGGACCCACTAAGAGTATTGTGTCGCTGTGATGGCCTCCCAACTAATTTTACAATTTCATTACTGTGGGGAAACAAAATTCATGGTTCCTTGACAAAATGACATTTCATCTTTTGTTAGGGAAGAAATATAGACCTATTGGGGATGCTCTAACATATTCATAATGGTTTACCATCAATACATATATCGTAATTAAAAACAATTATTTTTACAGCCCAGGGCATCTCAAATTCTTGGCTCCGCCTCTGAATGTTCCCTTCTGAATATGTATTACTCAGTTAATTGTTATTTTTCATCTTCACCTCAATATTTGGAAGTTAAATAATTGGAGCCACTTTTATTGGGAATTCAAGCAACAGTCTGCTATCTTTCTTTTGCTTAATGAATATTTATTTCTTGAAGTAACATTTTTGTTACCACTGCAAACACCATGAGTTTCTGTCAGTCATCTGTAAGTTTATATGAATATAAATAAATAAATAAATAAAATATTAATAATAAATATTAAAAATTTAGCTCGGGACGGGACGGGATTGGCGGGATTCAAAATCTTCATCCCATCCCATTCTAGATCAGGACGGGACGGGATAGGGATGAAATGATTCAATCCCATTAAGACCCGAAAAAATCGGAACGGGATGGGATGCCCACCCCTAGTTCTTTTGGTTGTTGAAAGATCGTTTAATTTTGAGATATGGGAGCAATTAATATTAATGGAGTCAATGAGAGTGATAGCGATGGGAACCACTAGAAAATAAATTATTGTTTGAAGAAAGTACTTAACTTTTACATCTCCCGGCTACTTAACCAAGATGCAGGTCTTGTTTAGCATGCCAAAGAATTCTACGACGAAGTTTATATTTCCTTGATTTCTAGAAACTATTTAATGAATTTATCTCGATACGAAGTTAGCAGGATTGTTAGCAGAGCTTAAAGATTATTTTGATGGTACTGTTAAAATTTATTTTTTGAGGTTGTTTTATATGTAAGATTAGGTTAATTTTTGCATCAGATGATTGATAAATGTTCAATGTTGAGTTCGACATATGGTTAATAGAAAGGTGTTCCCAAAATCATTATCAGAGCCATGTTCATCTTCTCCGGGTGGAATAGTATTGTTGGTCAGACGTTGGTGACGTTGGTCAGCCGTTGATGATGTTGGTTAGCCTTTAGATATGTCGGTCAGTCATAGAGCCCTTTGTAAGTCGCTCAATTAGCGCAATTACCAGGGTTAGGTGGTCCCATATCGGTGGTCCAGTCGTAGGTGGTTAGAGTACAGTGTTCCAACCCTTCAACCTGTCAGATTTTATGAAAATGTATTTTATTTCGAAATTTACACGAGCTTCTAGCTCTAGACAAAGCAATTCAGATTTACAAAATAGGATGGAATGTAGAATTCTAAAAGTACAACAGAATTTACAAGATGATTTATTTAATCAAAAATTTTTACTACGTGTTGATTGCAAATCTGCCAAAGAAATTTTAACCAAAGATGTTTTAAATCTTGTTTCCAAACAGATTTTTGCCAGATGCCAAGGTCTTTTGTTAGCTTTTGATATTGAGTATATACAAGGAGCAGATAACTCTTTTGCATATTTTCTGACAAGAGAATTCTTACAAAAATGAGTTCTCAATCATCTTCTTCCTTAAGACCCCCTCTTCCTCCAAAACCTAAATCAAAAGCCCAATATGCTATGAAGTCTTCTACTTCATAGCTCAAAACCGCTCTTTCTTCCGCCCTATCTCTTACAAACCCCTACCAACCTCTTACAAATGTAGAAGAATCAAGCTCTGCAATGACAAGCTTCCCAAAACCTCAAATTCCTCCTCCAAATCCCTATCTTATAAAACCCTGTTTGGATCCGATCACAATGATCGAACCATGTTTTTATTCGCTTACAAAAGATACCCACTCCATAGCAAAGAATCTCTTAAATACAAATTCCCTTTTTGAGGAATCTGATATTCTCAAAACTCAAGAATTTTATGAGTTCATACTAGTCGACACTGACTCAGTAATGATTACTCATCATCGAGAGCCTTCTCATCCTGAGAAGATCTCTCATTCTAAATGTCAATCTTGAAGGTTTTGTCTGAAGTCGATTGGAAACAACATCCTCGTTTCCATAAGAAGTTCTTAGTCAATTACCTTCCAGCCTCATACAATTATCTGGATTATCAGAAAGCCCGGTCCATAGCTTTCTTCATCTTCTCCCAGAACTGTGTTCATTCATGGTTCTTTCTCTTCTGCCTAAAATTCAATCAAATTTTTGTCCCTCTTTGGTTCCAACATTCTTGGTGGAATCATTTTGGACCTCTACAAGATATCTTGCCCCCTACAGTCAATGAAAGATGACAAGTTTTTAAATCAAAGTTCAACCCGCCAATTCCAGTACCACAACAGGTATTGTCGTTTTGGTGTTTTACAAAGTTTAAACTCTCTTGGATCTGTTGCTGGGACTACACCATCACAACCCTTACAAGCCCAAGTCAATCGCCCTAGCCACCTTTCTGGTTCTGCCACCATTACAAAGTCAAATGGTGGTCCTCTTTTGATCATTCTCATGCTACAAAAGAAGTCGTTACCAGATTCTTTTCAGGCAAAAATCAGCCTCCTGCTCAGCCTCTAGTCAATCTTATACAAGTCCCGTCTGAAGCAAAACTTCTTCGACAGTTTATCAAGAAGCAACTTCAGGGAAAGCCTACAAAGACTCAGTTGTTGGAAACCATGTCAAAAATCCGTGCTGAAGACTCAGACAAAGACTAAGCTCCAACAGTTCCACTCAATGAAGATGATTGTTTTGGCATCTTTTCGCCACATGCATGAATCTGACCCTACAAATATCATTATGTTTTAAGTCATCATGACTTCTACCACAATTATTACAAAAGCATCTGCCACCTCCACTACAAAACAAAGTTTCTTTCCCCCAACAAACAACATCATTACAAAGCAACAATCAAAGTCAAAAGTTGAAGCATCTTCGACTATTTCAACAACTACAATTATTTCAAGACAAAGCTTCTCCATGATTACAAAGGACAAAGATGTTCATTTCTCACCCACTCTCCACTAGCCATGATAAGCTTATCTTCTCAATTATTGTATTCCTAGAAGGCTGTAAAAGCCAGTTTATTTCTTTTAGTTTAGCATCCGAGTTTTTCCCCATGTAACCCTTAGCTCACTCTTGTAAGTTTTTCTTCTGTATTTCTATTTTCAATAAATATAAGCATGCATTGTTTATCTCGCTTATGTTTTACTAAAAACTTCTTAAAATTTAATCTTGATGAACATCTCGATATACTAGATTAAACCCTAGTATCGGGACCGTTCACTTGTTTAGAAATTAAGAATGTTTTAAATTTGTATATATATATATATGCTTCTGATTTTGTAAATTTTATTCTCTCCTATCTTCTTCCTTCAATCCTCTGTCTAAATTTGTGTTTCTGAGTCTTCATGTTTTGTAGTCCTGGGTAGAAATGGTTTATATGTAAGATTAGGTTAATTTTTGCATCGGATGATTGATAAATGTTCAATGTTGAGTTCGACATATGGTTAATAGAAAATGTTCGTCTTTGAATGTGAAATTTTTAAAGCAATCCCAACTCCTAACCTGACTGACATTCTTCAAATCAGGGTCAAGGTTCTGTACATAAAAATCTCAATTATCAACAACAACAGCAACAAATTAATCACGAACTAACAAAACCACGATCAATGGTGATGCATGCTATAACTTTATTGCTTATATAATTTGAGTTGATCAAGGAAGTGTGAAGTTTTATCTATAACCACTCTCATTCAATTACGGGAATTCTAAATGTCGAGAGAATGGGCGAAGAAGGGGTGTGACCCTTCATCCCCCTCGAGATGCGTGCCTTTGTGAATTTCGAGGGGGATGAGTGGTAAAACCCCATCCCTCGCTGTTTTCCTCGCCCATTCCCTCGACGCGTAGAAGGGTTGATTCAATTAACATAATGTTTTTATTGCCAATAAAAACTAGGCTTGCCTTTCAACAAAGAAAAACATAATGTGTTTTATTATTTAAGTATTGTTAAATAGGAATTGGGCTAAACGAGCCCAACTTCTAGTTTGATTGTCACTTTAGGACCTTTTGTTAAATTAACATCAATATCTGAAACTAGCTTTTTTTTTACCCATGCTAAGCACGGGCATCTACTTTGCATTAAATTACAATTTATTAATTTCTTTATTTGAATTTATCTTAATTCCAAAACAAAGTGATGATATATAAAAACGGTCATACTCTTGAATCAAACACGTGTCATGATGATCCCGAGAAACTACGGGATCAAACATCGGCTCAACACAGATCCAGCCCAAGCGGATTTAAGCCTGTTCAACTCAGTCCGCCAAGCAAACCCGAACTCTCACAACATGCTAGGCACACACGTCTCACAACCATCCTCAATATCCATAAGCCCTTTTTAGGCAAGCATCTTGAGGATCAGCTTCGGACGGGCAACTACAGTTGCACTTTGCTTCCAATTAGGAAGCAAACATCATAGTATCTTTCACACAGAGAAACTCCCTTCCACGAATTGCTTTTAGATTGGGAAGTATCTCCCGCATATCTAAGACTGCAAAGCTAACATAGAACTTCCCTCCTACAGCACAACTCTTAATTAGAAAGAGATCTCCACGAATATATTTTCCCTAAACTACGCCTACGATTTTCTGGTTGAACCAAGACTCCTTGCACTATAAATAAAACATGAGATTGGTAAGCTAAGGTACGCTACAAAATTCTCTGTTACAACATTACACCTTCCTCAAATCCCTGTCTGACTTTAGCATTTGAGTGTCATCGGCCACCTCACGATGGCATGTGGCTCTCGTGTGTTACTTGTGGAAGTCAGCAGGAACAGGGTCAAAGCAGAGAGCGAAAATCGATTGCATCTGGCGTCGTCCGTGGGGACGACATATTTCTTAACTCTACACTAAGCATCATTTCCTACCAAATCTTAGAGAGATGGTGACCACCAAATCATGCAACAATGAACCAAGGGACACGTCCAATGCTCCGGCTGTCCCTATACTAGTTCCTGCCATGTACGGACAGCCTACTCATGCCTCTGCACCAACGACAACAATGGCGAACCCAAGAATTGAAGTGTTGACATCTCAAATACAGCAAGTTATCAAGGCGGTGGAGATGCTCACACGACATTATCCACCCGGTGCTAATGGAAACCAGGAACAACATGGACCTCCACCTCTAGTGGACTATAGAGAGCAAGCACATGAGAGTTAGACCCCCGCTAGTTCCCATTGGACTAAGGGAAGTTGTGCGGCTAATGTCAATCTCGCCGCCAGGACAAAGAGACTCGGTCCCGAGAACCCTCTCCGCAGATAAGCGTACGACCCGAACATACTATATTACCTCTCCGTCCCACCCTTTTTTTATCGGATCATGAGTGAAGCACTTCCGAGAAAGTTCACTCCCCAGCTTCGATTCCTGTGGCTCGACCACCGATCCTTTTGACCATCTAAGCCATTACCAGCATGTAATGGCGCTCAAGGAGGGATTCGAATCCGTCATGTGTAGAACATTTTCCACCAGTCTTAAAAACTCTACATTGACGTGGTTTCAGAGTCTTCCACCGAAGTCAATCGACTCCTTCAAAAAATTGGCAAAGGAATTCTTGACATGTTTCGTCTAAAGCTAACATTTCAGAAAAGGCCCGCACTACATACTCTCTCTAAGGCAGAGGTCCGGCGAGACACTCCAAAGGTATGTCACACGCTTCAACAATGAGCGACCCTCATCGACGAGTGTAGCAACGATACAGCTATGACGACATTCACTGCGGACCTCAAAGAGGAAAAGCTCTTCAAGGACCTCACCTTTGATGCCCCTCTAGACATGGCAGAGCTCCTCAAGAGCATTCATAGACACATCACCCTGGAGCAGTGAAGGACCACCAAGAGGGAGACCGAAGGCAACAGGAAGCCCTCAACTTCTAGGGAAAAGACACAATGATGAGGAACAGAGCAAGAAGAAGCGCACTTACAACAGATTGGATCTTTATCATCCCAGGTCAGAGAAATCATCCAACTACGTTGGATCTAGAGCCATGACACCCTTAAATGCTAGTCTGTCAAATGTACTCAACTCCATCAAAAATTGGTAGGAATTGAAGTGGCCCCCGAAGACACGCGGAGATCCTGCCAAACGGGGCAACGACAAGTATTGTGCGTACCACAAGGAGGATAGCTACAACACCAATGACTGCAAAAGTCTGAGGTATGAAGTAGAACACTGGATCCGCAATGGCAAATTGAAAGACTTCCTAAAGTCTGAGAAACAGTCAGAACTCAGTCAAAGAGATAGAGAATGAGACTCCTGGATAATGTACGTCATTAATGGAGTTTGACCGAACAAGGACCAGTCGCACAGGTCCGGCGAGCGGACTCTGCAGGATATGCGAACACGACCCTCAGATGAAGATAGACGTGTTTTCTATTCAAAAATTCAGAACCCCATTTCCACTTTGACTTTCATGGACAATGACCTCGATGGAGTCCGTGCGCCGCACAACGATGCATTGGTCATCTCCGTTTCCATCGCAAAGTGAAAAGTGAAGAGAGTTTTCGTTGACACAGGAAGCTCACTCAACATTATATTCTACAATTTTTTCCGCAACATGGACCTCAAGGAAGAAAACCTATAGCCATCAACACACCCGCTGATCGAATTTAGCGGGGTGAAATGTTTTCTCATCGGAAAGATTAGCCACGGTAGCTGGAGAACCACGGCTCAGGAAGGTCCTATTTTTGAACTTCATGGTGGTAGGCGCACTATCATCCTACAACCTCATCCTAGGAAGACCGTGGCTACACCAAATGGAAGTAATGGTCTCCACCCTCCATCAGTGTGTTAAGTATACTGCTAACCACTTTGAATGGACAATACGTGAAAACCAACCTGCGGCACGAAGCTGCCACTACACCGCACTGAAGTAGATAGAGTGCTCTCAGATTCATCAACATCTTGCAAAACAGTCTGAACCGGTGTCAGGCCAAACGACGACGGCAGCATCACTTTCATGTGGAACAGGAGCAACAAGCTCTTCCGCTCTGCTAAATTAGAAGGCCAAGGCTAGCAGAGGCGCATACTCCCGACGCCATATCAGTATGGAAATTTTCCCCTCTGTCAGATGCATGTACTCTTCAGTAGCTTGTATAACGTCCAACAATTTGCCGGAAGATCTGCGAAAGCCATCCGAATTCATTTCGAAGCCAAGATCAGTTTATCTCCATCAATTGTTAGTTTCCTTTAAGTTGTTTGTTTCCCTTTTCGTAGTCAATATTGAGTTTAGAGTTCTTAAGAGACTTATGTGATTCGCAATCATTTAAGAAATAAAAAAAGAATTTTAGAAACAAACTTTATTGGTTATTGGAAATATGTAACAACAAGCACCTTGAGACAGATACAAAAGGCTACATATTACAAACGCCCTTAGGCAGATACAAAAGCCTACATACTATGAACACCTTGAGGTGGATACAAAAGACTGTGCACTATAGGCATCTGAATACAATGCGAACTAAAGTAAAAGACTCGCTTAGACAACTCCACTGTGTAAAGCATCCGACGAAAACTTGCAAATTCTCCAATGCGACTAATTTGTCAGTGATAACAAAGATAAAAGCTGATTGACCCCTTCCGAAGACGACAACGGAGTTAAGAGAATGGGACATGCATGACCCCTTCCCAAGATAAAGAAAAAGTGTAAGAGGGGATTGAAAGCACTGAGCAGTCAGATTGCTCTGTCAAATCACTCGAGGAAAGTGCTCTCCTTATAGCATTGAAGACCTCACAACTAGCTGCTGATTTCCTCAAGAGACGTCACACCTTCTATCCAACCTCCTCAAAGGGCTTAGAAGAAGGAAGATGGGGATGACCACAAGAAGCAACGCAATTACGGTGTCACAATGCTATCAAGAGAGACCATTTTTCCATATGCAATGGCAGGTGTGACTGAGAGCTACCACACCCGGAGATATCGCACATCGACTAACACTTCGATCAGCCATTGGTTAGAAGCAGGATCCGAACACACGAAGACACAAGTGGTATGGTGTAGCACCAAGGCATCCCTTTTGGTATAAAATCCGTACTACTTATCCGTGATATGAGAAGAGATTACGAGACCTCAGCGGATTAACTACGTACCCACCCACAATAGGTGACCACACATAACAACAACTATCATCATGCCTAATCGATATAAACGTCAAAACCTTCGAAAACTCCAGTGATGGAGATCCAACTTCAGCCTTTGGACAACCCAAAGCATTTTCCTCGGCCTTTGGAAAATCCAAAGCATCTTCTCCAAACAAGAACATTACAAGAAATAAACTCAGCAAAATATGGTGCCTGCAACGATTGGAAAACACCATTATATAGACATAGTGGTTCACCAAACGGGCACTCCAGCATTAATTGCCAAGCATTGAATGTCATATGGGAAAATGGAAGACGACGGTTTCCAAGAAAACTGCGCAGATCACGTCAATCAATTAATGGCGTTCCACGCAACCCGATCAATTAAGGGGGAGTATCTGATATACTCAAACGTCATGCAGCCTACACCATACACGTGTCACCGTGCGATCTATGTCGTACACACAACGCACCACGCAGGAAACCCTAGCCCTTCCTTGTGGGCCCATGGGCTCAACCTGTTATTCAAACAGCACCCTGTCGCATGTTTGGCACGAGCAGTCAAGGATCCTAGTCAGCTTTGACGTAAAGACTTTATCATTCGCTGAGTTAAGGTAACTTTGTCGATGCCATGAACCACTAGGTTCAAACGCCCCTCAGCAGGCGGAACCTTTGATCAAACCGTGCAAACTTAGTCAACATTGATGACGATAGCTTCTGGTTCACCCCGACACCTAATCTGTTCAACGCATGCATCGATGGTTTAGGAAGTACGAGTCTAATCAGCGCTACCACGCCTGGTGATGACGACTTGCTAGGGATCACTGCCCCATTCACGGTCAGTGTTCATCGAACCTAATCGGGTAAGCCTAGCTGGTGATGACCAGCAACGAAAGCTTCGAATCAAAACCTAGACTTGTAGCTTCACTGTGAGGGTATAGATATTTCGGAAGGTGGGAGCCTAGTCAGTCTCGAACTGATTACGATAGTCCGTCACGGGACCACTACTTTCAGCGTGGCCGCCAAATCACCAAACCTAGACTTGTAGCCCCCACGATGTGAGGGTGTAGATAGTCTAGAAGGTGGGAACCCAGTCAGCCATGACCTGATTTTGACGGTTTATCACGGGACCACTGCTCTTCAGCGTGGCCGTCAAACCCTCCCAAATTTGTAGCTTGGTGTACTCAGGTATAGATAATTTGGATGGTGGGAGCCTAGTCAGTCCCAAACTGATTCAATGGCTTGCCACTGGACCACTGCTCTTCAGCATGGTCGCCAAACCCCTCTCGAATACGTAGACCCCACTGCGTGGGGAGGGTGTCGACGGTTTGAAAGGTGGGAGCCTAGTCAGTCTCGAATTGATTATAACAGCTTGCCACGAGACCACTTCTCTTCAGCCTGGTCGCCAAACCTCTACTCCCCGAATTTGTCGACCGCTTTGCTCGGTCATAAATAATTCGGAAGATGGAAACCTAGTCAGTCCCAAACTGATTCTGACGGCTTGCCACAGGACCACTGCTCTTCAGCCTGGTTGCCAAACCTTTATTCCCAGAATTTTTCGATTGCTTTGCTCTGTTATAAATAATTCAAAAGGTGGAACCCTAGTCAGTCCTGAACTGATTCCGACGGCTTGCCACGGGACCACTGCTCTTTAGCCTGGTTGCCAAACCTTTATTCCCAGAATTTTTTGATTGCTTTGCTCGGTTATAAATAATTCAAAAGGTGGAACCCTAGTCAATCCTGAACTGATTCCGACGGCTTGCCAAGGAACCAGTGCTCTTCAGCCTGGTTGCCAAACTTTTACTCCTCGAATCTATCGACCGCTCTACTCAGTCATTAGAAAAAGGCCACTCGTGCTGATACAAGGATAATACAACCGGTGCCCATATGAAAGCTAATTAGGACGCTGACCCGAGCTTATGGCGCCTGACTCGGTGCGAACGCTTTACTTTTGGTCACCACAGCTTGCCTGCGACAACAGCTATAGCCGACCAGTCAGACAAACAAGAAAAAGTTCAAGCAGCTTACCTATGGGATAGGACACAACTCGGGTAACTCAACCCCAGTTAAATTGTTTACAACATGCCCACTATAAGACATAACTACGCAGCAATGACCCCGAGTCATTCACAATACAAAGCGGTCAAGCTCTTTGCCGCAGACAGACCAGACAACATCTTATTGATTCAACCAGCCTATGCCAAAGTAAGATAAAAAGGCAAAACAAAAAACATGCAATAGAAACGCCAATTATGAAACGAAGAATATTGTTTTCATTAATGGTCAAGACAAAAAGTATATAAACACACAAAGTTTGCTCCTAATCAGGAGAAGGTACAGAAACAAAAGAGCTAAGCCTAGGGGAACAAGGGCAGAAGTTGCATCTATACGTGCTTAGACCTGGACGTTAGGGATCGAACTGTCATCCTCGCCCGACGACTCAGAAGTAGCAGACAAGTCCACGTATGACATCTTCTTATAATGACTAAGATCCCCTTCCAGATGCTTTTCTTTCATCAATGCCAACAGCTCCAGCCGGTCATGAACAAACAAATGGAACTCACATTTGCCTTGTTCCTGGATAAGCTATTCCTCTCGCACCTTTGCATTAATATGGTCATGTTCCAATAGCTCTAACTTGCCAGTTAGCGCGTCAACCTAAGACTACTCTATGGAAAAACTGCTCTTTACAACACTGAGTTCATGCCATCCTAGTTCGAGTTGGTTCTTGGCCTTCATTGCCTCTCAAACATGGAACTCCACATCGGATTCCAACTGTTGCTTCTTAGCAGCCCAGTCAGCTTCCTTCGAATCACTTTCTTCAGCAAAAGCCTGCAGCTCAGAATGTGCCTTAGCCGCAGCGTCCTGTGCAACCTCAACCTCTAGGCGGAGCCGACTCGACTCCTACTTAAGTTTGTCCCTCTCAAACACCGCATCGGTCAGATTTCGCTCAAGGTTCTCCAAATGAACCCTCTGAGCCTCAGTGGCCATGGTTGATTGATCCAAACACATCTCTTCGGCCTGCTTCTTAAGCCGCTCAATTTGATGGAGCACATTAGAATATAGTGTCTGCATGTGCCAAAAGGCACGCTCGTGAGTCACCTCTACTTTCGTCTCTGCAACGGTTGTGTGGCTCATATGAGATATGTGAGCTCATCTTCACCAAATCCGGGGCGAATAAACTTATCTATGCATCAGGATGAAGCTTCCCCTGATCAGGAGCTATGCTAGTGCCGCCCTTTACGGTCGCCACCGTACTCAGACTCTCCTCTGTGGCTTTTCCCTTGTCAAGAACAGCTGAACCTTTATTGCGAGACAGCCCAACAGGATTCGGAAGCAGAGGAGGGATCGAAGTATCTAAAAGACCTTCCAATAGTTCTAGTTGTGGCCTAGAACAAGACGGTGAGCAATGCGAACTATAGGAGATACGATCGTGACCGCGGCCATTTTCAGGCGAGTCAACGGTGGGGTGATCAGATTTCACCACCTCAGACAAATCTTCAACAAATCCCTTTACCAAAGCAGTCCCACGCAAATCAGCGCTAGCGAAAGCCGCCAATGCAACCCACACCAGATGGTCATTCAAAGTCTCAACATGCGCGTCACTAAGGTTCAACCTGTCAACAACTCCCGCCAACCGCAAATATTTTTTCTCCAAGCCAAGAACATTAGTCAACGCCTCAACAAGCCTAGCGGACTCGCGCTCCTCTCTCACCAGTGCGGGTCGTGTCGAAGACGATCCAGTCCTAACGCGAGGCTTCTTCTTCACAAAGGAAGCAAGCGTCTTAGATGGATCATTCGCATCAGATTGAACGAGAATGTTGGCCCTAGCAGCCTTCATCTTCCTAAAAGGGGTCCCATCTTTCAGCTTAATGCATGACTCTCGATTCAAAGTGGGGGCAACGTGCCAATTGTCCCACAGCCCACTACAAACAAAATTGAAAACTCTTATGATATCAACCGCCTCCGTTTTTGCCATGACGCAGAATGTCTCCACGGTGGTTTGTTTCTCTAACGTAAGGGGAGCAGTGGAAAACCTTCCTGCAAAAGAGCACAGGCAATGATCACTCAGACTGCTATCAATCACATCAAAATCATACGAAAGGAATTGAACTTACGAAGCGGCCTGAACTGTCGCTCAAGCGAAAGACCCTTGCACTGGAAATATTTCCAATCAGCAGAGGCCAGAAAGCAGTACATCTGCCAGAATTTGAAATCGTCCGGCAGGTTAACGAAGAAATTCAACAACTTCATCATGCAAACAACATTGTTCTGCATTTGAGGACCGGTCAACAATTAAATCACCCGTGGGGTCACACTAACGTCGGCCTCCTTAGCACTAAGCAGAATCATGAGAATGATCCTGTATCCATTGGGTCCCAATTGAGCAGGAGGAATCCCCAAGAAATCCAAAAACTCCCAAATCACGTCCAGAACCGGAAAACGCACTCCAGTTTGAAGCATCCCTCGGTGTAAACAAATGAAACCGGCCAGAGGCGACATTGGCATCTGGTCACCCGTCAGAAGGTACAACGGCAAGTCTTCAGGAATTCCAAACTTTGTACCGATTTCAGCAAGACCAGGCTAGGACAGTAGCCTCTTAAAAAAACTCTAGGTCCTTAGCCAGAATAGCATCATCAAGAAGGTTTTCTCGAGCCATGAAGAAGACGAACGAACCTTTCAGAACAATATCTTCAAAAGCAAGTAAAGCAGAATGGTCAGTCTCAACACTACGGACGACCTATATAGAGGATAGGTTCCCGCCTCTTTTCCGCCAAACCAACGCACGCCTAATTAATGCAGCGTGCGACTCAAGCAACGATTCAAACTCAATCATCATAAGCACCGCATTCCTTCAAGAGATGACTTAGCGAACCGATGTGACGACCTACTAACTGGGGGGGAGTAGTTGATGATACATAAAACCGGTCACATTCCTGAGTCGAACACGTATCATGATGATCTCGAGAAAATACGGGCTCAAGCATCGGCCCAACAAAAATCCAGCCTAAGCGGATCTAAGCCCGCTGAACTTCAGTCTGCCAAGCGGACCCAGACTCTCACGTCATGCTAGGCCCACACATCACACAACCATCCTCAATACCCATAAGCCCTCTTTAGGCAAGTATCTCGAGGATTAGCTTCGAATGGGCAATTACAGTTGCTCTCTGCTTCCAACTAGGAAGCAAACACCAAAGCATCTTCCACACATAGAAACTCCCTTCCACGGATTGCTCTTGGATTGGGAACTATCTCCCGCGTATTTAGGAGTGCAAAGCTAACAGGAAGTTTCCTTCCTACAACATGACTCTTAATGAGAAAGAGATCTCCACGAAGATCTCATCCCTAAACTACGTCTATGGCCTGGTTGAACCAAGACTCCTTGCACTATAAATAAGACATGAGGTTGGTAAACTAAGGTACGCTACAAAATTCCATGTTACAACATTATACCTTCCTCAGATCCATGTCTGACTTTAACATCAGAGTGACATCGGCCACACCACAGTGGTCTGTGGTTCACGTGTGTTACTTGTGTAGGTCAGTAGGAACAGGGAAAGCAAGGAGTGAAAATCGGCTGCATCGCAAAGTATTCTATCATTTTCAATCAATTTAAAATCATTATAAAATAATGTTATACAAATTCAATAGAATTGTAGAATAGTAATAAATTTCAAACAAATTACTTTATCATTTTCAATCGAATTAAAATCATTCTAAGAAAATGTTATACAAATTCATTAGTTACCATACGAATTGTAGAAAAGTAAATATTCAAAAGTTATGTTTTATCACCTCGTATTTTTATTTAAAACATTTCTGTTAAAAATAAGGGTTTTTTTTAGCTTGACACTCATTAGTTTATACCTATTAGAGTTTGACATTCTTTTTTAAAACTAATTGAGTCTAACACTCGGTTAATGACGGAATCGTTAAGTTCACGTAATTGACTGGTCAAGACTAATTTTTAGACTATTTTGCCCTAAAATTCAAAATTGCCCCCACCCCTCATTTCTTTTCTTTCTTCTTGCACTCTTCTTCTCTTCCAGCAAGAACCCCACCCCCAATTCATAACCCCCATTGCCACCACCACCACCTATACAGTAGAAACCCCCTATTGCTAGATGTTTCTTCAACGATTCACGCTTCCATTGTTCGCCAAAGTGAAGAAGACGATGGGGATTTTGGGTCTCATTGGATGACTTAGAACCCAATTGAGTAGGATTTCAAGCCCAATTGTCCCTGACTTTCAATTAAGCACACCACTATGAGTGGGCAAGCCAGTTGAAGGCAAAATACCTTCGATTGATTAACAACCAACCTTCCAATCTGCCATTTCGATGAATGAAATTATCAAGAGTTTGTGTGTCCATGAGCACATGTCCAAACTGGGAAATTCACCTTAGGGGAAGATTGTTTGATCCAAAATAAATGGGAGAGTAATGGAATTACTGCTTGAAGCTCTAGAAGGGGAGGATGCAGTATCGTTAAATAAAAATGTTTAATTATGAACACTGTCAAAATCTCCTAATATTTTGAGGGAGAAAAAAATATTCCTTAGCCCAACAGGATAAGGAAGTCCGAAGATTTGGGTCGTCCTCGAGATGCTCAAAAATTACCTACGAAAGTTACAAGTATAGAAATCCCAAGTCAGAGCCCAATACAACTCAGTAGACCACTCTATTCTCAGCAGATGAGTAGTGTTCGACACAAACCACCATGCTCAGTTGAACACACAAGTTTGCAGTAGAAGTGTCCCCAAACATGAAGTTACAACCACCAACAGGAAGTTACAACCATCTACGGAAGTTACAACTACTTAAGAGAAGTTACAACTACCTAAAAGAAGTTACAACCGCCTGCAAGCAGATGATTGCTCATCTGCCACGTGTCTCACTCATCTGTCAATAGTTTACTCGTTCTGCCTTTATAAATAGCTAAACATAAATCCATCCGGAGGTAACTTATTTTTTGATTCACAATTCTCTCTTCAAATACAAAGAAATAAATGCTTTCTAAATGCATTATTCTAACTTTGGCATCAGAGTCTCCGTGGCAGGCAGCACACCGGTGTCAAGAATTAATCTTCATCTTATGCAAATTGCTCCGCGTGATCAGCACGTGATCCAATGAAAATTTGCATCCACAACTTCTGTAAGAACCTTGTTTGAAGTCATTGAAGCCCTTAGAAGAGACATAGCCTGAATCAGAAACCAATACAGGAAATTAGTTCATGCTAGAACATTTTGTTGAAGGCGAAGGGAAAGGGGCTATTACAAATTAAGTAAAAGAAAATAAAAACATCAATAAAAATAAAAACATCAGTATTAATTGTACTAGTTGTTTTTACTAGCTAGAGGAGGGCTCAAATTCCAAACCCAACTTTTGAAAGATATACAAAGCATATCTTGGAATTGGTGGGTTTCTGACTTACCTCATATTCACGAACAATTACTTCCTTTTCCTCCAAATCACAGAATGAGATATCATATTCTTCTTGAGCTACAATGAGATGAGTTGTTTAGTTGAAGAAAAGAGATCCTTCGATCTTCTTCTTCAACAGATCTTCTTGAGCTACAGTGAGAAACGATAGAAAGACAGAGAGAAACGGTTCTATTTTAGGTTAACATTTTGTAACCTCCAATAATACACCTGTACAATGTGATTTAAAATGAGTCCATTTCGGGTCGTTTTATTTTAAATAATAGGAACCGAAGTCGAATCGTTTTATAACGGATTCGAACCGTACCTAAAATTACAAATTTAAAATTCATACCGTTTGGAGTAAAATGGTCCGATTCGGTTTGAACTCGCGGTTTCTCAACCCGTTTACCCACCCCTACTTTCAATCTTTTGGCCCCACAAGTAAAAGTGGGGTTTTGTCAAAGATTTAATGAGCAAACACAGCAAGAGAAGATAAAGCTTTCAACTCTCTACTGTTGTGTGTTGTAATGGTGTCAGCACTTTTATAAATTATAATAAAAAACTGCTCAGGCATCAGGGCGTTAGTCCCCTACTCGCCACTTACCTACCGCTTAGCGATTTTTAGAACATTAAAAAAAATTTCAAACTTTCATGTTCAATCTCTGGAGTTTGAGAGAGGGAGAAATAGTTGGTCGTTCACCCAACAAAGACACAAATAATTCAACTAAAGAGACCCTATCTACAGATGCCATTATGCAAAATTTTAAAGCCCCATGGACCGATAAAGGTTCAACACAAACATTATATATACTGGGTGCCAATTACAGTCCATTTTCACCATCAAAGGAAAAAAAAATAAAGGACTCAGGTTTAATAATATTGAAAGCACCTTTCAATACGGATTTTATTCTACCACAACAACCAATATTCTAAATACCTACCTCCATCAAACTCATAACCAATAACTGGGTTTTATCAATGACAACAATGTCGGAGCCAAGAAATTTTATGAAGGGGGGCGGAGTGATGTCATAGTTAATTAATGAATATAGTAATTAATTACTTTGACAAAAAAAATTTAATTCGAACAATACATAAATAAATATACAAAATACCAATTGGTAAACAAAACTCCATCTAATCTATGGGGAAGAAAATGGATCCGTCAAACTACTTTGTAGGAAGCACAAACAATAAATATATGAGGGACAAATCAAATTGGTATGTAAAGATAATGGGCAAGAATTAATTTCAAATGTAAAATTAGATGTGGACACAAAAAATTTGGTTATTTGCAATTTACCACCTTATCATAAATAACTAATTAGAGGTTACCCCATCATTAATCACTATTACAGTCTTTTTCGGGACTAACGCTCAATGTGCATTGACTGTCAAAAGGCTCACGTTGATTTTCAAACAATAACCCACAGATGAACCTTAAGATACAACATGTATCTTGAGAAAAAAAATTAATGGATCTAAATTTCATGCATTTCCAGCAAAAACTTATGAATAAAATAAAAAAATAGACCTCGATACGATTTCATCTTGAGAAAATACATTAAAAAAACCTTCTCATTCCTCAAAGCATGAAAAAGAGGTTGCGGTTGTTGGTAGCTGATAGTGATGGTAAAAAAAAAACTAAATCAAGCAAAAAGGGAGGGAGAGGAAAAGAGTAGGAGGCGGGGCGGTTGCCGGTGTCACAGTAAACACAGAGAAAAAGCAGAAGAGAGGAAAGGGGTGGAGTAGGAAGGGAGAACAAAAAAAAAGAAAAATGACAAAGCAAGACCGAGTCGTCGACATCACAACGGGGCATACTAGAAACAAAAATAATTTTTTAAAAATCAGTGGGGCAAGTGCCCCAACGTGGCTCCATTTCTGAATGACAACCAATACAAGAGGCGGATTGAAGAAGAAGAAAAACACCATTGAGCCTTCCCCATACTTGATTAATGTTATAACTATATCCCAATTTTTTAACTTTGCCCTCTGCCTATAATAAACCAAAATCAACCGGGATACACACCTTCATACTAAGATGAGGCATCTGGAGAAGCAAAAATAATTACTGAAGCACTAAGAACTAAAAATCTATTCTTTAACTGATAGTGATTTGATTATCTATAACATGATATATGCAAGTGTTAAAATCAATCAATAGAACAAAAGTAACAATGTGTAGTGCCTGCCTGATTGTAGAGGTCGTGAGTGCAAAAAAGGGAAATTAGCATAATTAGAACATCAAACAAATAAATTTTTATCTTAACAAAAAAAATATATATATATATATATATATATATATATATATATATATATATATATATATATATATATATATATCATCCAATGGTTAAAAATATAATATAGAAAACATAATAAATTTGGTCATAAAAAGGAAGTATCGTGACATGATTCTTCATCTCTTTTATATTTTTCATTGATTTTTTCTCAAATTGTCAAGCACGCCACTTTAGCAATGGAGCCATGACAGAGCACCACCAAGGATTTGATCTTTCTATATCTTAGTCTCCTTTTTATATATATTATATGAGTGATGCTAGGCGGCGAGGAAACGGGTGAGGGAGGGGGTTTTGACCCCATCCTCCTCGAGATTCATATAGACGCATATCTCAAGGGAGATGGAGGGTCACATGCACCCCCCTCCCTCGCCCGTTTCCTCGCCATTTAGAATCACCGATATTATATATAGATTAGAGTTGCTCTGAATTGCTGAAATCAAAATATTTTAATACACTCAACGCAAACACATAATTACAAAATTATAAGTCATGTCATCTAAATTTCATTTAATTTTAAAATGCACAATACTCAAAAATGTGGAACATATTGTTCTTATAATATTTTGTTTGATAAATTTGTCCACTTCACACCTGTCTTGTCCACAAAAACTTTTCTTATGTAATTTTACTAGTGTAATACCCGTGCCGTTGGCACTATTGCAGACTATGGTCGAAAGAGACATACACACAATATCATTATATCCAAAAAATGTCAATTTTTGAATAAGAAAATATACTTCACATAAGTGACTATAATGACAATCAATGTCATGAACAATTAAAAAATCAAAATTTCGACAGAGTTTCCTCTGTATTTTTCAATATTGAAACTTGTCTGAACCTGTCAAAAAAAATTACAATGGCAATCAATGCCATGAACACCACATAATATCTCCAATTGCAATTGGGTTTTTACGACTATTGGAGATTGAGAGACGCTGCATGAATCTTACGACTATTGAATCTTTTTAACCCATTTAAAGAAAAAACACCAAATTAATTTCTATGATACCCAGTACGCTATAGATATTAAAGCTGCATTGCATGATATCAATAAGCAAAACAACTCAAATATGAAAATTGTCGTGTCATACCTATTGATGCACCAAAAGCAGCAGGTGGCAATGGATCAAACTCCATCCCAAGTATCGACCCATCTTCTCTAACACGCTCCCCTAAAATAATTTATCTGAACATGTTATAAGAAAATATATTTCACGTAAGTGACTATAATGGCAATCAATGTCATGAACAATTAAAAAATCAAAATTTTGACAGAGTTTCCTCTGTATTTTTCAATATTAAAACTTGTCTGAACCTGTCATAAAAAATTACAATGGCAATCAATGCCATGAACTAATAATCTTGAAAAAAAAATAGAAACTACAAATAATATCAACCTAAAATATGACTCAACTAATAATCTTGAAAGCAGACATTCTCAACTACAAATGGTATAAACCTAAAATGAAGCACTAAGCAAGCAAGCAAGATGCCTGCCTGCCTACGACACTCTTATTCTTCAAGTTATGATTTTTCAAAAGCAGACATTCTCAACTACAAATCTATCTTACAATAATCTTGGAAAAAAAAAATAGCAACTACAAATAGTATCAACCTAAATTTTGACTCAACTAATAATCTTGAAAGCAAGCATTCTCAAGTACAAAAAATAGTATTGACACCTAAAATGGAGCACAAAGCAAGCAAGGATGGTGCCTGCAATCAAGCAAGGATGATGCCTGCAATCAAGCAAGCAAGCTACCTGCCTGCAAGCAATCAAGCTGCTTGCTTACCTGCAAGCAAGCAAGCATGCTGCCTACGACACTCCTATTCTTCAAGTTATGATTTTCGAAAGCAGGCATTCTCAACTACAAATAGTATCAACCATTAATACATAAACAAAATTTGATTTTTCAAGTTATGATATTTCAAATAAGGCAAGTTATGATTTTTCAAAGAAGGCAAATTTTTCAAGGACTGATTTTTCAAAAAAGGCAAATTTGACTAAACTAATAATCTTGAAAAAAAATTAGCAAAACATTTATATTCAGAAAAGCATGCTGCCTGCAAGCAAGCAAGCATGCTTAACCAATTTCTCAACCAATGCAAAACCAAGCAAGCTACCTTGGAACAAACTGCAAACTAAGATCAAACCCCAACACATCAAAACTCAAAGAACTAAATGCATGTCAGATCATAAGTACAATTTCACAACCAAAAATTCAATCAAATCATCTCATGATCAATACACTTATTGCATTAGCTATGTTACTTCAAAGGCAAATTTTGAAAGACTTACATGGAGCACTAAGCAAGCAATCATATTGCCTGCAAGCAAGAAAGCAAGCTGCCTGCCTGCAAGCATCCTGCCTACGACACTCCTATTCTTCAAGTTATGATTTTTCGAAAGCAGACATTCTCAATTACAAATAGTATCAACCATTCATACATGTGATTGTGAAGGCAAATTTGACTCAACTAATAATGTTGAAAAAAATAGCAACTAAAAATAGTATCAACCTAAAATTTGACTCAACTAATAATCTTGAAAGCAAGCATTCTCAACTACAAATAGTATAAACCTAAAATGGAGCACTAAGCAAGCAAGCATGCTCCCTGCAATCAATCAAGCAAGCTGTCTGCTTGTCTGCAAGCACGCAAGCAAGCCTGCATGCCTGCCTGCAAGCAAGCAAGGAAGCAAAACTCCAGAGCATACAAAAATCCTAGTTTAATTGACATCATAAATTCCAAGCCAATAAATTTTGTCAGAACCTTATAAAATAAGGCCCTAGATTAGAAGGTCAAAGATATTCAGAGCTCTAAAAAGGGAACCTTTCCTTCTTAACATCTATTTGTGACTCTTCACTTAGAAAACTTAATATGTGAGAAGCCATATTTTCAACTAATTTTAAAGCAAACTATGAGTTAGATACATAAAAGGCAGACAATGAGATGCTAATGCTATTATAGTATGCTAATGCTAATGCTATTATAATATGTTACAACACACTTAAAGTAAGAATTCTGTTATAAGCTGTTTGAGTTATTGGATTACAACTGAAGTGTAATGAGATGCTAATGTTATTATAACTATAGCACAATGTTACAACACACTTAAAGTGGAAGACAATATTTATAGCACAATGTTACAACACACTTAAAATAGCAGAAAGAAATGCATTCTCCCTATTTCCTAGCTTTCATGTAACCATTCAAACTATCTTTGCTAATTTAGAGTTCAATATGGAAATATTGTGCTTTGGCAGTTTGACACAGAGAAACTAAACATCATTACACAGATATGGAGGTTTTTGCTTAGGAAATCATGGGAAATGATATTTCGGTTTATCTATCAATCTTTCTGGTACGCATCATATAACATTTTGGGTGACTCAGCTGACAACTCCTATAAGTCACTGTAGAGGAACTCTTACACCTAGAAGATGGTCTTTGATATGATACAATCCAGTGACAACTTCTCCTATCTATCTCAAATGGAAAAACAAAAAATGTTCCAACCCAACATGATGAATGAATAGTTACAACTCAAACTCGAGAACAATCTTAAAAGCAATCTAAATAACCAAATCTAACAAACCCTATAACTTAAAAAAACTCAAATAAAAGGAAAACATAAAGAAGGGATACTCATGGCGATTGGATTGAAGCCTGATAGAAGTGGTTCCTTTCCAAATACGCTCGGGTGTGGATTGCGCTCTTTGGCATTATCAGCATTTTCCACCAAGAGTACCCATAGTAGATGACCATCTTTAGCCAAGAGAAAACCTTCAAGAAAAAAAATTGATTAAATTATGGAAAAATAAGAGAATAGAACACCCACATATAGCCACCAATCATCCATTGGCACTACACATACATTGTTTTTTCTTTTAGTTAAATTCATGTAATGAACCCATCCGACATGGCTACCGTGTCATGCCGTAGCATCTACTAAACTTTCAAAATGGTAGTATAGCTAGCTAGGATGAACCATATAAGAGTTGAGATAACATTCCAAAAATAAAACATAAAATAAAAAAGGATACCACAGAACATATATACACTAACAACATGACTGTCAACATTCCTAGTTATGATTACTAAGATTTACTTTGGAGTTTGTATATCTGAAGAATATATTGTGTCGGGCAGGAAACAAACCTTTCTTATACCCTTGCCACCACCACCCCAAGATGCCTTTATCATTGCAGGGTAACCCACCACCTGACAGCTTGCTACTGCCTCCTCAGTTGTGTAAACACAGGCTAGAAGCTTTAATTTTTGTGCTTATCCGATACTGGGACAGTTGGTACTCCTGCTAATTGAGCAATCAGAGACGAACCAATTTGATCTCCTAGTGTTGCCCCCCAATTTTATCTCCTAGTGCTGCCATAGATGAAGCTGGGGGGCCAAGAAATACAATGCCCTTTGCATCTAGGCCAAACTGCAATTAGAGCTAAGAGAATAATAGCACACAATCAAATAAAAGAAAATATAAATGAATGGGAACAACGTTAAATCAAATAAACAACAACCGAGATCTCAACATCAATGAAAATACAATACTTGTAGGTGGTCCAAAACAGATTAATCAACATTATTCACTTTAAAATTAAACTGAAGGATGAATACCCAAAGTTGAAAACAAATAAAAACGGATCTAGAGAGATTCCCTAAACCCGAATAATTATGAATTGGTTTGAAGGGTTTAAGGTCTCTCTCACAATTGAAATTGAAGTGTTCTTCATGTCTTATTAGGAGATTGGATCCACATTAAAACATATTTAAAGATGATACCTTGGGGAAGGAGAAACTGGATCAGGACTATCATTCACATTCCAAGTAATGGGGCTCCATGATCTGAAGGGTTGTTCAAGCCCTCAATGAAGATGGTCATGAAGGAAACTGAAAGCAGGAATTGGTGTAAACAATTTTAAATACTATTGAACAGGATGAGGTATGCATGACCTGTCATTGCAATTGTAGGGAAAAGATGTGGGATGGATAATATCAGATTTCTTTCTTTCTGATCTCTTCAGAAAGCTAATGTTTCCTGGGAAATGTTGGTTGGACAAACCTACCAACCACACTGATCTAATGGGTGGAGAACGATTAGAATATAGCTGGAAAAAAATGAGATCCACATATCCAAAAACACAGAAAACCCCAAAATGAAATGCAGAAAATAGAAGGTATGTTGAGAATGTCGCAGATCTCAATGTTCATGGCCCAATCAAGTATAATTTTGCTCAATGTTCAACCAAATTACTGAACTATACTGAAATGCAAAATTTTGAAGTAAAACATATGCAAATTCTAAAGGAAATTGGTAAGTTATGTATAGGAGAGTTGAGAACCATGAATATCTTCTGGCAGATTTTGGTGTATTTGAAATTAATCTAGAAGTCTGAGATACCCATCTCATGAAACTTAACCAAATCAACACCAAACAATAGAAATCAACAAACCCATAACAAAAAACCCCAAAATTTCTTCATAATCACCATAAATCGAGATGCTCACTCAACAAAAACATACCCAAACCTAAAAGTCAGAATTTCTACAGACCCATCTCTTAAAACCACATAAATCAAAAGAAGAAGAAGGATCTTACCTGGAAGTCTTTCTTCTTCTTCTTCTTTCGGCCTCTCCTTCTTTCGGCATCTCCTTCTTTCAGCCTCTCCTTCTTTTGTAGAGGGGTAGTTGTAGAGGAGAAGTCACCACCGAAGTCACCATGGATGGTGGTGACAGTAAGTGACGAAAGAGAGTTGGGGGGAGATGGATGAGAGTTTAGAGTTGGGGGGAGTGGATGAGATGAATCAGGGGAGAAGGTCTCAAAGAAGAGGAAGAGAGGGAGTTGGGGGTGCATATGAGGATGAGAGGGAGAGGGAGAGGGAGAGTTAGAGGAAGTATCGAGGTTTCCAATTTTTGCTTAAGTTCTGCCAGTGACACCAATTGTTAGCCACGTAGGACAAACACACTAAAATTACTGTTCATGAACAGTAAAAAACCAATCTAAAATGTTAGATAGATTATTATTAGTATACATTCGTATGCGCGTTGCATGCGATCTACACTCATTATTACTATGATTTTCAAAAGAAATTATTACTATTATTATTTAAGCTAGATCAATGCAGAATAATTACAAAAGACATGGGAAATAGATATTTTAACTAAGCAAAAACATGTAAGTCGTATACTTTGGAAAATTGTATTTATAAAATTGTGATAAAATTCAATAACATCATAAGCAATAAATTACATCTATGTATTTGTTATGCTATACTTCATCTGGATAAATATCTCAGCATGAGCAACTTTCAGGAAATGAAAAATAGTTATCAAAAGTACTTGATAATTTCTAAGAACCAAATTGGAATGATAGGATAATTATTTTCCTTGTAAAATTACTACACTAGCTCGATTTTAAAATTTTAAGACACTAATTTAAGGAACTAGCTGTTGTTTGGTCCATGAACATATCCCTACTACAAGAGTTATTATAGATGTAAATTTTGCATGAATGATTATAAAATTGCATAATTTATTTTTATAGAAATTGACACATCAGGAAAAAAAATATTATCATTGACCAGTTAGGACCCAGTTAATTTTTCATTTACAATTAAAAATGCTACATATATAATACTCCTTTGAATAAAACATGTATCATTTGAGCTTAAATATTGAAGACATTTTAAGAAAAACTATGAATTTTCTTTAGAAACAATGTGTTAAAATTTAGCTCGTTTCAACAAATGCATCTCAAGATAAACATTAAAATGTGATATTATGAATTCTCTATCTTAATCAAGAAGTGAGCGAGGGTCTACCTTGAGCGCAGTACTGACAAAATAAATAAATAAATAAATATATATATATATATATATATATATATCTTTAATATAATAATGCCCAAACAATAACTTAAAGGGTCATTGCAGTTAAAAATTCTTTTGTGGGCCATTTCAGTTAAAATTATTTTCTTTGTAGCTAATAACTGCAAATGCCCCTTTTATTTTTACTAGGGTGTTGATGCGCTCTACGTGTGTGAATATTCAATATTTTTATTACAATTAATAAGAAGTAAAAAAATATTATTGAATTTTAAACAAAATAATTATTTATACTTTTAAAGGCTTATATATATTTTACAAATAATTAAAGACTTTGAATAAATTATGTTAGGAGCTTAACTATAATTAAAAATATTTGAAGAATACAGTTTTGATCATAATAATCTTAATTTGAGAGGCTAAAATGTACATATATTTAATATTTCATACAAAATTACCCCCAAATCTTTATTCACCTATCTATTGATTTTTTTCTGTAAATATAATAAAATTGAAAATACATTTTAAAAAAATTTAAAAATAACATTTTCACTGTTCATATATTATTATTTTTCCCCCAATTTCTTCCTTCAGGGGATGCATATGATGGGTGGGGGTGGAGGTGGAGCAAAGTTGAGTTGGGTTGTGTTTGGGGCTGAAACTGAACCCAAAACCCAATAGTTGGGTCCACTAATGATCCGTGGTTCCAACTTCCTCCAAAACCAAAACCCTTACCCTTGTGCGTGTTCGTTACAGTTGTGGCTTCTTCCTTGAGAAGAAGGTTTCTTCTCCCACATCACACTGATCAATGCGGGAAGTAGTCTTCTACTTGTAGTAAGTATTTCTCAACATAAGAAAGAAAGAAAGCAAAGCAAATCAATCTCCAGTTTCGTATCAAAGCTTCAACAATAATCAATCTACAGTAATAAGAACAGGCACTATTTCTCTGTCTCTGTTTTCGTTTGATTGGGGTCTTGTTTGCAATCGTAAATGTTGTTCTGAAGCTTGGATTTTAGAGACCCTACAACTTTATCTCAATTTGTCAAAACGCCAGTGCTTTCATCTCCTCCAAGACACACGCTGCAACTCCGTCCTCATTTAGGTCAGTAGTTCATCATAAATGAATAATATTCATTCCATTCCTTTTCAATCAAACGACAATTTATTTTTATTTTTTATGCACAAAGTTAGTAGATACTTGTGCTGGTGACGCTCTTGAAGGTGGAGTACCACAAAAATACCTTTCTACTGTACCTTCAACTTTGCACTTCCACACAACTTTTCGCAAGCAAATTCTAATGTAGCATTGCCGTTGCCATTCCAACTAGTTGATTCCTTGAAAGACAAGAAGAGATAGTTGGAATAATAAGCTGCCATATCTAAATGGATCTCACACACAAACAATCAGCAGGACAGGAGAACGGTTAGAAATTTCCTGTGATCCAATCATGGCTTTCGACTATCACAATCCTCATTACAACTCATAAAAACTGAAGCTGTTATTCTCTTTCAATTGTTTTACTTGATACTTTCATCTCCACACCCTGTATTTCGTACCTATGCAACACAATGCTGTTCGACTTAGCTTCTTACTCCAACCTCATCCTAATCATATGCTACTGAATTTTCATACTGTCGCTCTCAGTGAATAGTGTTAGGTTAGAAAGGGTGTTTTTTTTTTTTTTTAAATGGGTGATTTTTGAAAAGTTTTATCAATTTGGGTAGATGAAGTTGTGTGGATTTCGATTCTTCAGAACTTCCATGCTTGTATTTGCAAATCTTAGGTTTGTTCTTCATCAAGGTTTAAGTCAGATAGCATCACTGATCACTCAATTCCCAGGTAAGGGGTAATCTTATGCATTAACAATGTTATCCCTAGGAAACTTGTTTTGGGTCCGTTATATCTCATGTTGTTGGAAAACAATGTTAACCCTAGAAAAATTTGGTTTAACAGCATTTTGACTTCATCAAATTATACTTGGTATTGTTGGTTTGGATTAAACATCTTTGCTTTGAATGTTCACAAATTCTTTCCCAATTGTTGTATTCCTCATGCAGCTCTTCTCTTCCCATTCCTTTTTTTTCTTTAATTATTTCTCAGGTCTCATTTTATGCTTACTTATCATTCAAGAAAAAAGTTGGAGGAAGGTAATTAGCATAAACACAACGATGGTACCAAGATGGGGCAAAGCTCTTTCCAATCTCTCAAAAGTTCGTGGATCACATAACAATGTAGCTTCGCAAAAACCTTTTTGTTATAGTTACAGAAACTATTCTGTGGTTTCTGCTGCTACCTCACCAGTTTTGGATTCTCCTATTAAGGATTTCTCAGGAAAAAATGAGGTAACTATAAATTTATCAAAATTTAGGAGCATCTGCAAAAGATAAATAAGTTTTATCCCTGCACTATTTGTATATGCTATCTACTTAGATTTTCTTCTCCAGTGTTACTTAAATTGCAAGAGACCCTTTTTTACTTGCATCACAGTTTCAATATAAATTTTATACTTCCTTCTTTTTCGAACTTTCTTTATACTTTTTATGAGTGTATTATGGAAAGATATAGCGTGACTAAGAAACAGGTGTGTCCCCCTTTTTTGGTTTATAAGTCCACATGTTCGACATCAATACCAGTGTGTCAGAATCGCTTGGATCGTATAATTGAACTCGTGATTTGAGTCGGATCGTACCCCATGCAATTTGAGTAGATACCCATGATCGTATATGATTCAAATTGTGTGAATCGTTGTGTATTGACTCGTGGTCGTGATTCAAATCGAGCCGTATAACTATGTTTTTACGCGGAAATAGTTACTTAGCAATTGAAATCTTGTTCATCATGGCCATATTTTACAGATGAGAAAGATAAAGAAATATCTTGCGATCGAAATGTTGGGTTTTGCAATTAAAACTTAAACGCTTCATTAATGGTTTGGGCTTTAAAATAGTTAAGCCCAATTCACCTATGTTGGCTTTCAAAATACAGCCCAAGTAACTTAGACTTGGGCAAACATATAATAAAACCATATTGACATTGAAACAAGTATGTTTGTGTTTATTTTGACCAACTATACACTTTTTTTAAACATATTATGGTATTATATTTTGTATCCCAATTTGAATTTTAAGATTACGATTTAAATCCCAATGAGTTTTCAAATGGCCCTTGCGATATTCGATTTGATTCACGCTTAAACAACCTAGACCAATACCCATAGTAAAAATGAAACATGGAAACATATACTACATTGTTATTGGTTTTTTGGTGCAAATGTGATGAACCTACATTGTAAAGATCTATCATTTTTCCTTCCATTATGTGAGAAACTATTGACACCCTCTTGAAAGGAAGGTCATTGTTTTCCGTTTTATTTTCAAGGACATTCTTTTGACTTGTTACAAACTTTAAAAATTGATGTGTGCATGCCTTGTAGCTTCAACCATCTAGTCTTTCATGATCTATCTGATTACTATGTAAACTCTCCTCATTAAAGTTCAAAATCTATATTTTGACAGGTCAACTGGAATAAATGTTCCATTCCAAGCCTTGTTCACTGGCTTTGCCTCTGGATTCACCCTTGAGAATAGAAGAACAAAAATATGAGGGCATCCGACATATTATCCTCAAGCTAATGCTATTCTACAGTAAGCAGAGCAAGTCCATTCGAGGGGCAAATGTGATATATCGTCTTGTCATATCGCAAGTTGATGAACCTGCTATTTACAATGGTGAGCCCTTTGTATTTCTTATATAAGTATTAACTCTGGTTCCAAAAGAGAGAAAATATTTTCAACGTGACTGGAGAAATATATAAATTAGATCAATGAGAAATAAAAATGCAATATGTAGTTATGCTTTAGTTATACGAACTGGATTGGCCCACAAGTTGTTATCTAGTTTGTAAGCTCTAGGGTTTCATTACAGGGCTCATAGGTTTATTTAATAAAGCTTCTTATTAGGTTTAAGGTTTCCTTTGAGGATTAGTTTTCTTCCTAAGCAGGTTAGGTATATTATAAATAAGAGACTTTGGTCAGTGTAAAAAGGTGACCTGAAGTTGTTTTTGAATATGAATGTAGAAGAGTTTTCTTGTTAATCTTTAATCTTTAGGCTTCATACTGTACCCTAGTTTATGAGTGTTTGTTAGAGTATTGCTCCCGCATTTTGTTTTTTGTCAATTCGGTATCAGACTAATCACTCTTTGGAGAAGAAAATTTAAAGGTGAAGCATTCTTATCATGCCTTCCATCATTATGATTATTCCTAACAACATTACGGATTTCAGTCTTCAAGGATTTTGTAGGTTTTGCATTTGAAACACCTCATTTACTAGTTTAATTGAGCACTTTATATTTTACATATGCAGTATTCAACTTGGAGAAAACCTTTAAGACAACATTTTCATTACTTAATCTTCATATGTGGCTTTGCCTACGCCACGCCGCTTGAAAGATGAGGGGAAAGAAGGTGGTGAGCTTGGACAATACTTGTACGAGATTTACAATCATGATCTAGAACTCAGAACATCAAACGCTGGGGTTAGTTGAAATCTACTTGTTGAGTCCACTAATTTGGAGTCCATTATGAATCTTCTTTTTTACTTAGCTTTACCCCGTTTCCAATTGTAAAGATTCTTGTTAAGTAGTCTTAATATCCGTATCATCTATGTTGTAAGGAATCAATTTAAAACTAGTTTCAAAACTCAAATGAGCATGCTCGAGTTAAGAGTTCTGCTGGTCAGGAAATGGGATGTTTCCTATGTGACCGAAAGTGGATCACCCGTAATTGCAATCTTGTACATTAGATGAAACATCTTGATGCATAACTGATCATTGATTGAGCACTTTGCAATCCTTTGATAGTAAAATCAACAATTTTATGTATGAAATAGTAAGCAGTGCCTATCTTAATGTAGTCTATAGGGGCTATGCAGTTAAAACGGATAACGAGCCCATAACGGTCTAAGAGCGTTATAGGTTATAACGAGATATAGAAATCGTTTTTTAAATATACTTTTAATACCCCACAAAGTATTAATGTATTATAGAGTAAAAAAAAGTAAATCGTGTTGATAACAATAAATTCAAAAACAATAAACATTAATAAAAAAATATTCCCTTCGTACGAGAGTGAGATCGCAACAGAGAGTGCGATCGACTCTTTGTCGCCTTCCCTTATTCTTCTCTCGTTCTCTAAAACAACAAGGGTCTGGTTCTCTGTCGATTGGTGACGACGAGCTCTGGTCATTTTTCTTTCCTATGAGTCTAGGGTTTTGGTCCGATCGAGAATGAAATGAGTGATTTATTTCAAAATGTATTAAAACAAAACATTAAAACGGGTTATTGAAAAAACATTATCTCAATAACGGCCATATCAAGTTGTTATATCGGATTCGTGATACCATAACGTGATAATGTCATAACGTAACGGCTCACCCCCGTTAAGCGTTATATCAGAGTTCCGTTTTAACTGCACAGTATAGGGGAAAGTGCTCCGATCTTACATTATCTAACAAAAAAAATTCATTTGCAAAAAAAACTTCCACATCCCCACGTGTTGGACCTTAGATTGAACACTTCATGCTTATATCAATCAAATATTTAACATATCTTTAGTTTTCCAATTCTTATGCATGTTATACGTATTGTATGGCAAGATAGTAATACGTAAGAAACAATATTGATACAAGTAAAAGTCATCATCATCATCAAAGTCCATTCTCGAGATTTTCGGGGTCGGCTACATGGATTTTGGTCCTCCAAGCAATGCGATCTTCCCACATTTCCTCACCTAATCCAAGCTCAATGATATCTTCATTCACCGTCTTCATCCAAGTTTTCAACGGTCGTCCCCTCCGTCTACACCCTCCATTAACTTGCCAATCTAAACATTTTCTAATTGGTGCCGTGCTTGGTCTCCTCCGCACATGACCAAACCAAGTTAAACATCTTTCTCTAATTTTTTCCTCTATGGGTGCTACTCCCAAGTATCTCCTAATTCTTTCATTTCTAATTTTATCCTTACGAGTTTTACCACGCATCCACCTTAACATACGCATTTCTGCTAGTGTCATCCTATGCGTATGTTGTCCCGTAGTGACCCAACATTCTGAACCGTATAGCATGGCTGGTCGAACAATTGTTTTATAGCATTTCCCTTTTAGCCTTGCAGGCATCCTTCTATCGCATAATACTCCTGACGTCATTCACCATTTCAACCAACCAGCTTTAATCATGTGGTCTACATCTGCTCCAATGGCCCCATTCTTTTGAATTATAGACCCTAGATATCGAAAGCCTCACACTCCTGGACCTCGACACCTTCGAACTCAATTGCATTACTTCTCTCTTTTAGTTCACACCCAAAGTTGCACACTAGATACTCCGTCTTCGAACGGCTAATTCTAAAACATTTACTCTCTAAAGCCTCCCGCCACTTAACTAATTTCTGACCTAAACCTGCACTAGTCTCATCCATTAAGACAATATCATCTGCAAATAACATGCACCAAGGTACATCTTCTTGTAGATGTCTCGTCAACTCATCCATGACCAACGCAAAGAGATATGGACTTAACGCCGACCCTTGATGTAGTTCTACTGTCACTGGAAATTCACTAGACATCCCACCTACTGAGCGAACACTTGTTACAACCCCTTCATACATATCCTTAATGATATCGACATAACATTGAGACACTTTCTTCCTTTCAAGCACCTACCAAATTAACTTCCTGGGACCCTATCATATGCTTTCGCCAGATCAATAAAAATCATATGCAAACTCTTACATGCCTCTCGATATTTTTCGACAGTTTGCCTAAGCAGGAAGATGGCCTCCATAGTAGACCTACCTGGCATAAATCCAAATTGATTCTCCGAGATCGTGGTTAAACTCCTAAGTCTTTGTTCTATAACCCTCCCCCAAAGTTTCATCGTATGACTCATAAGCTTTATCCCTCTATAGTTCGAGCAATTCTTGATATCCCCTTTGTTCTTATAAATTGGTACTACAATGCTATGCCTCCATGAATCTGGCATTTTTCTAGTTTCCAAAATCCTATTAAAGAGCTTAGTTAACCATTGAATCCCAACTTCTCCCAGACATTTTCATGCTTCAATTGGTATATCATCCGGTCCAACGGCCTTCCCTGTCTTCATTCTTTTTAAACCTTCTCACTTCTGTGGCACTAACTCTGCGATGGAACACGCGATCTCTCCCTTCCTGTGAAGCATACCCCTCCAAATTTAACTCCTCTACATGTGTTCCATTGAGTAGGTTCCAAAAGTAATCATTCCATCTATCTAAAATAGCTTTATCATGCATTAAGACTCTTCCATCCTCATGCTTAACACACTTAACATGACTCAAGTCCCTAGTTTTTCATTCTCTAGCCTTCGCTATCTTGAAAATATCCTTCTCCCCTTCCTTCGTACCTAGCCTATTATAAAGAGCATCATACGCAAGAGCATCATACGCTCTCTTTTTAGCTTCCCTCTACTACTCAACTTCTTAGCCTGCTTATAAAGCTCATAAGACTCTAGGCACCTATCTTTTTGCTACGCCTTAAAGCATCTTTTCTTTTTCGCAATGGTTTATTGCACATCCGCGTTCCACCACCATATCTCCTTACCATAGAAACCTTCTCTTTTGGCCTATCCTAACTCTTCCTTCGCACATTTTCTTATTCGGTTTGCCAAATGTTCAAAAGATCCGCGCTACTAGTCCTATCATTTGGTTCTAGATTCTCCCCACTCTCTGAAACTGACTGGTCACCCAAAATCCTCTTTCTAAATCTTTGGCACACATCTACCTGTAAGGTCCACCACTTAATTCTCGGTCTAACCTGTTCTATAGCAATATGACCCCCTACTCTTAAGACAAAAATCGAGAACTAACAGCCTATGTTGGGATGTCAGACACTCTCCTGGTATAACCTTACAATTTTTACACCTACCTAAATCGTGTCTCTTCACAAAAAAAAATCAATTTGACTTTTATTGCGCCCACTTGCAAAGGTCACCAAGTGATCTTCCCTCTTTTTATAAAAAATATTTACGATTCCAAAATCCTGAGCTAAAGCAAAATCTAGAATAGAAATCCCCGCAGTGTTTCGATCCCCAAAGCCTTGACCTCCATGTACCCTATCATACCCAACTCTATTCTTACTGACATGGCCATTTAAATTCCCGCCTAGGAAAACCTTATCGGAAGAGGGAATTTCAATAACTAACTCCTCTAAGGAGTCCTAAAAATCCTTCTTAGTCTCCTCGTCCAAACCCACTTGGGGTGCATACACACTAATAACATGCACTATCTCTAGTTCTAAAGTTAATTTAATACTTATGTTCCTATCCCCAAACCTCCTAACGTTGACTACTGCATCCTTAAAAACTTTATCTACCACTATTCCCACCCCGTTCCTAGTGCCATTTTTACCAGAATAGAAGAGTTTGAACCCTCCTTCTAAATCTTTAGCCTTGTTCCCCTTCCATTTTGTCTCTTGAAGATAAACTATGTTTACTTTCCAGTTTCCTCCTACGCAGGACATCCACTAATTCTATTGTCTTTCCCGTCAAGGTTCCTATGTTCAAGAGGCCAATCTAATCATTCTATCTCTAGCTCTAACCTGGACTAGCTTCTTTACTCGCCCCCGTCCAGAAAGGTGCGATAACCCTTGCCTATTTAACACTACAGCCGGGCGCCGCTGCAACGCGCCTTGCTCATTTGTCACTACACCCGAGCGTAGGTGCAGCGCGTCGCTTATAGTGGGGGACGCCCTATCCTTCTACATTAATCTTTTTGAACCAATATCCATGAAAAGGGATGTGATGGGTTTTTTACGGTTGGCTATCACAAGCCTAACACCAACCCTCCTCCTTTATCTGGGCTTGGGACCGGCCGTTGCAACGGGCGGAGTTATTGATACAAGTAAAGTATGACTAAAAAATTATAATTGAAAAATGATATTGTAAACTACATTCATGTCCCCTTTGTATAGTTTTTCGTTGATTACATGTCCGACACCTTGTTCCTAAGACCGATAAGCATGCCCATTGACAGGTCTCACTCGAGAGTTACTCCACTTTGCTGATAAAAGCAATTAATTGAGGAAGTTGGCACATTTTTTAAATCTTGCAAATGAGTGGTGCTAAAGCGGAATTGTTAAATGTTATCCAATAATATAATGCTTCATATGTTATATTTAAGATTTAGATAACTAGGGCAATGACATAGAGTTAGGGGTTGGTCTATGGTTGGAAGAGTTGCCATTAGCATACATGGTCTTCGGTTTTGTGGAGTCGATGGTTGAAAACTTCAAATGGCACTAAATACTTTCTTTTGGTCAAAGAGATGAAATTTATTTCAAATGAAGCAAAGATTGGCTAGTGGATTGATCTAATGGAATATAAACAACAAAGTACCTGTGTTTCAGGAATGTATAGAAAGCATGTGATTTTACATGGTTCACTAGGTTATGGAACATTACTAAATTAGTGCTGGTTCATGAAGAGAGCAGTAAACATCTACCATGAATCCAAAATCATGAGTATAAGGTTCAAACATAACAACCCATATGCATGCGGATAATATCACCTGGTCAAATTGCACAGGGTGTGTTTCTTTCATACAAGCTTTTGGATTGATATTGATCCACTTCTTGAAATACTTGTGGGGGCTGGTGGCCCTCCTTCCTGGTTCCAAGTGAAAATTAGAAGATTGAGTATTATCTGATCCAGTGGTATGTAGATCGAGTTGCACGTAAGGGCTGATGATAGTATAAATGGAGACAGACACTGCCTGATTGCAGAACTCTTTGACAGGTATCTGCCAATAAGCCATCTGGTGTAGCAAGGGAAGATCCTGAGGTTCAACTAACTAAATGGTGTAAATATCAGATACTGGTTATTGTTTGCATTTAGGTTTCAGTTAGATTGTCAATTAATTATGGTGACGTCAGGGCTTATTTGTCGTCAATTTAGCTTTTTTTTTGGAATCTAGAAAGTTCTAAACTTTCATGTAGAATCTGAGAAAGCTTTTCAAGGTAGGTTCTTGACCTGAAATGAAGACCCATGCAAGCACCAAATTCATTGAATATAAGCACCGGAGCATAGTAACCATCATGTGATATTTGATTCAATAATTAAATAGTTTTCAAAATCACCCAATAATGGATAGATTTTAAGGTCACTCTATGGGTTTGGGGCCATACTTGGGGTATTATTAAGGACACTCACTTCTATATGTTTGATTGGGGTGAGATAGTGAGAATACAAATACAAACAATTAGCACTCAATATTTGTATATTTTTTAACTTTCTATTAAAAAGAAATATATTTTGTTCTGTGGAAAAAAATCACCCCAATAATGGATTAATTGCTTCTTGTGTATTTGTACTCTGCCGTTTCCTCATGAATTTGCTTTCGTTTTGAAGATGACAAACTAAAGAGTGGCACTTTTTGTTTAATTTATGGCTGATATGTATTATATCATAGGTAAGGCTGATATGTATTTATATCACAGGTAAATTTGCTATTGACTCGATGGATGAAGGACTTGGAGAAGATATTCTATGGTAACGTTGTTGCATACGATAAGGCTTTGTTTCCAGAGCCAAGCAGGATGAGCTCACAAATGTCATTTGGAGGTATGAAATCCATCAGTGTGATAGTTTAAGAGCAATGTGTTGAGAGTCCTACTTTGACTCAATTTTATACTCAAAACTTGTACTAAATGACATGGCAATATATGTAGCATGATTAAAAATTGAGATATACAATATCACCTATGTAACAAATAACGACATGGATACGAGCATATGTATCCGACACAAATGCGAAGTGTCGGACACGTCAGGCAAAAGAAATACAGTAGGGGATATGCTAGGGACACGTGTGTACATTTTAGTATTACTTTATAGCAATAAGTTTTGAATTATTAGTATACTAGTGGAATACCCGTGCCGTTGGCACTATCGCAGATTACATCAATCTTAAACGGTTATGTTGAATACTCAAATTTGTGATTTTATTTAAAATTTTAAAAACACTTGCATAATTGTCTATTACAATAGTTATGATGAAATAATTTTGTAAAAAGTTAATACTATTGAACAGTAAAACAATGTTAATAAATCTGATCAACGCAACCAATGTGCTAAGGAATTTAATCTCCACCAAATGTCAGCTTAACTAAAAATAAGAAAGGACAGTGAACTTATATAGTACTAAAAAGATTTAGCAACTTCATTGAAGGGACAGTGAACTTAAAAGTCTTTTACCTTCCATTGAAGTGTTCTGATGTTTGCAGGCAGGTAGGCTTAGTGGTCCTTTTTTAACGAACTTATGTAGTACTAAAAAGATTTAGCAACTTCATGAAAGGGACAATGAACTTAAAAGACATTTACCTTCCATTGAAGTGTTCTGATGCTTGCAGGCAGGCAGGCAGCATTCTTGAACAGGTAGGTAAGCTTAGTGGTCCTTTTTTTAACAAACTTATATAGTACTAAAAAGATTTAGCAATTTCATGGAAGGGTCAGTGAATTTAAAAGTCATTTACCTTCCATTGAAGTGTTCTGATGCTTCCAGGAAGGCAGCATGCTTGAACAGGCAGGTAGGCTTAGTGGTCTTTTTTTAACGAACTTATATAGTACTAAAAAGATTTAGCAACTTCATGGAAGGGACAGTGAACTTAAAAGTCTTTTACCTTCCATTGAAGTGTTATGATGCTTGCAGGCAGACAGACAACTTTCTTGCAAGCAGGCAGCTTGCTTGCTTGCATGCAGCATGCTTGAACAGGCAAGTAGGCTTAGTGATACTTTTTTTAACGAACTTATATAGTACTAAAAAAATTTGGCAACTTCATGGAAGGGACAGTGAACTTAAAAGTCTTTTACTTTCCATTGAAGTGTTCTGATGCTTGCAGGCAAGCAGACAACTTGTTTGCTTGCAGGCAGGTAGGCTTAGTGGTCCTTTTTTTAACGAACTTATATAGTACTAAACAGATTTAGCAACTTCATGGAAGGGACAGTGAACTAAAAAGTCATTTACCTTCCATTGAAGTGTTCTGATGCTTGCAGGCAGGCAGGTAGGCTTAGTGGTCTTTTTTTTAACGAACTTATATAGTACTAAAAAGATTTAGCAACTTCATAGAAGGTACAGTGAACTTAAAAGTCTTTTACCTTACATTGAAGTGTTATGATGCTTGCAGGCAAGCAGACAACTTGCATGCTTGCAGGCAGGCAGGCAGACAACTTGCTTGCTTGCAGGCAGCATGCTTGAACATGCAGGTAGGCTTAGTGGTCCTTTTTTTAACGAACTTATATAGTACTAAAAAGATTTAGCAACTTCATGGAAGGGACAATGAACTTAAAAGTCTTTTACCTTCCATTGAAGTGTTCTGATGCTTGCAGGCAGGCAAGTAGGCAGCTTGCTTGCTTGCAGGCAGCATGCTTGAACAGGCAGGTAGGCTTAGTGGTCATTTTTTTAACGAACTTATATAGTACTAAAAAGATTTTGCAACTTCATGGAAGGTACAGTGAACTTAAAAGTCATTTACCTTCCATTGAAGTGTTCTGATGCTTGCAGGCAGACAGTTTGCTTGCTTGCAGGCAGCATGCTTGAACAGGCAGGTAGGCTTAGTGGGCCTTTTTTTAACGAACTTATATAGTACTAAAAAGATTTAGCAACTTCATGGAAGGGACAGCGAACTTAAAAGTCTTTTACCTTCCATTGAAGTGTTCTGATGCTTGCAGGCAGACAGCATGCTTGAACAGGTAGGTAGGCTTAGTGGTCTTTTTTTTAACGAACTTATATAGTACTAAAATGATTTAGCAACTTCATGGAAGGGACAGTGAACTTAAAGTCTTTTACCTTCCATTGAAGTGTTTTGATGCTTGCAGGTAGGCAGCATGCTTGAACAGGCAGGTAGGCTTAGTGGAAATTTTTTTAACAAACTTATATAGTACTAAAAAGATTTAGCAACTTCATTAAAGGGACAGTGAACTTAAAAGTCATTTACCTTCCATTGTAGTGTACTGATGCTTGCAGGCAGACAAACAGACAGCTTGCTTGCTTGCAGGCAGCATGCTTGACAGGCAGGTAGGCTTAGTGGTCATTTTTTTAATGAACTTATATAGTGTTAAAAAGATTTAGCAACTTCATGGAAGGAACAGTGAACTTAAAAGTCTTTTACCTTCCATTGAAGTGTTCTGATGCTTGCAGGCAGGCAGACAGTTTGCTTGCTTGCAGGCAGCATGCTTGACAGGCAGGTAGGCTTAGTGGTCATTTTTTTAACGAACTTATATAGTACTAAAAAGATTTAGCAACTTCATGGAAGGGACAGTGAACTTAAAAGTCTTTTACCTTCCATTGAAGTGTTCTGATGCTTGCAGGCAGACAGCTTGCTTGCTTGCTTGCAGGCAGGTAGGCTTAGTGGTCATTTTTTTAACGAACTTATATAGTACTAAAAAGATTTAGCAACTTCATGGAAGGGACAATGAACTTAAAAGTCTTTTACCTTCCATTGAAGTGTTCTGATGCTTGAAAGCAGACAAGCAGCAGCATGCTTGAATAGGCAGGTAGGCTTTGTGGTCCTTTTTTTAATGAACTTATTAGTACTAAAAAATTTAGCAACTTCATGGAAGGGACAGTGAACTTAAAAGTCTTTTACCTTCCATTGAAGTGTTCTGATGCTTGCCTACTTCATGAAATTGTGAATACCCTATTTAAACCTTTATAAAGTTTTGCAATAATCAACCATCAAAATTCAACAATCTCAAAATTTGCAACATTCAACCAAATTCGACATACCCAATCACAAAATTCAATTAAATTCAATAATTAACCTTTGCAATATACAGTCTCAAAATTTTCAATATTCAACCAAATTCAACTTACCCATCAAAACAATAGAACAAATTTCACATACCCGTGACAACATTTTCCCAAATTTCTTTTGCTATTGAAACCCAAAAGTGAAAAAAGAAGAGATTTGATAAAGACGTAGAGGCGCTAGGAAAACCCCCTATCACAACATTCAACAGTAGAAAATGAAATCCCAAAAAAATAAAACAACGTGTAGAATGAGAGTATACATGCTTAGTTATATGGTTGTTGAAAGAAGAAAAAAATCACCATGAGTAGTCAACATCTGAAGGAAATGACTTAATTAACCATTTGAAGGAAATGAGTTAATTAAACATTTGAAGAAAAGCAAGTCAGTAGACGGATTCACAACAAACCACAAACATCACATTTTAATTGAGAACTTTTTAAGGTTGCTTACTAAGAAAATCAAGTTAGTAGAAGGGTCACATTCACTCAAAGAGAGAGACTCTCTACTGGAATATAAATGTCCCAGTAATTGACAAACATTTAGGAAACTGCTTTGAATGAAATTCAAAAAAAATGAAACATACCTATAACAACATGCAACATGATGCGACCTGATGCGAGGCTGTGGCTGGATGAGATGGTGCCGAGTGCTGGGTGCTGTCCAGGGTCGGGAGGGTGGCTGCGAGCACGCTGCTGCGACACAGATGTTTGCTGCGGTCTATGTTGCGATGCTGCGGTCTGTGCTGTGTGGAAACGGCCTGAAGATGTTGTTTTCTGAGTCCTGCAGCCTGCTAAGGTTGCGGCCTGCTGAGATGCTGCGACATGCGGTTGGAGCGTGTGTACGCTGGCTGTTTTGGGCAGTTCGGCGCGTATTCTGGCTTTGTTGCAGGAACGTGCGTATGGAAGATGTGTGCTGCGTTGGTGATCCGAACACTGCAGCACAGACCCAGGCAGGGTGCGCTGCAGTGTCAGAGTGCTCTGCTTTGGTGCCGGTGCTGTCAGGTGCTCTGCATTGGTGCTGTCAGAGTGCTCTGCATTGGGAGGCTTGCGGGTTTTCTGCACGCTGTTGCGAAACAGAGCTTGCATTGGTGCTGTTCGGGTTGCTGGGAGCTGACTGCTTGGGCTGATTTCAGTTGGTGCTTTAAGTTTGTAATGGTTTTTCATTGCTTTTAGTTTTTGCTTTAGCTTTCATACGCGTAACGTCGTAATGTACCCCCGTAGCGTTTGTAAGTCATTTTTTTGATAAATAATTAAGGTCTGGCATTCCATGCTACATATTTATTATTTATTATTAGTTTGAACAACTCCACTTTGGGAGAGCTTTAACTGAAAGCTAAAGAAAGAAAATACACAACTTGGGGTGGGGGGGTCTGTGACCCTCTCTGCACTTTTTATTGTACCTAGTATTTACTAAAATTGGGCAATAAACCTGAATAATCTTCTCAGTAAAGAAAAGTAGTGAACCCAAACTGGTTTCATCAACAATTCAACTATTCTTTAAGTAGTCTCCTTAAGCATACCAAGTTCCAAAAGCAAAAGTATAAAGCTTACCTGCCTGCAAGCAAGCAAGCCTGCCTGCAAGCAACCAAGCAAGCCTGCCTGCAAGCAACCAAGCATGTTGGCTGCATGCTGCCTATTTATTATTTATTATTGGTTTGAACAACTCCACTTTGAGAGAGCTTTAACTGAAAGCTAAAGAAAGAAAATACACAACTTGGGGTGGGGGGGGGGGGGGGGGGGGGGGGGGGTCTGTGACCGTCTCTACCCCTTTTATTGTACCTAGTATTTACTAAAATTAGGCAATAAACCTGAATAATCTTCTTAGTAAATAAAAGTAGTGAACCCAAACTGGTTTCATCAACTATTCTTTAAGTAGTCTCCTTAAGCATACCAAGTTCCAAAAGCAAAAGTATAAAACTTACCTGCCTGCAAGCAAGCAAGACGCATGTCTGCCTGCCTGCAAGCAAGCAAGCATGATATCTGCCTGCAAACAACCAAGCATGTTGCCTGCAAGCAAGCATGCATGCTGCCTATTTATTATTTATTATGTGTTTGAACAACTCCACTTTGGGAGAGCTTTAACTGAAAGCTAAAGAAAGAAAATACACAACTTGGGGTGGGGGGGTCTATGACCCTCTCTGCACTTTTTGTTGTACCTAGTATTTACTAAAATTGGGCAATAAACCTGAATAATCTTCTCAGTAAAGAAAAGTAGTAATCTTCTTAGTAAAGAAAAGTAGTAAACCCAAATTGGCTTCATCAACTATTCTTTAAGTAGTCTCCTTAAGCATACCAAGTTCCAAAAACAAAAATATAAAACTTACCTGCCTGCAAGCAAGCAAGCATGATGTCTGCCTGCAAACAACCAAGCATGCTGCATATTTATTATTTATTATTGGTTTGACCAACTCCACTTTGGGAGAGCTTTAACTGAAAGCTAGAGAAAGAAAATACACAACATGGGGGGGGGGGGGGGTGGTGGGTCTATGACCCTCTGCACTTTTTGTTGTACCTAGTATTTACTAAAATTGGGCAATAAACCTGAATAATCTTCTCAGTAAAGAAAAGTAGTGAACCCAAACTGGTTTCATCAACTATTCTTTAAGTAGTCTCCTTAAGCATACCAAGTTCCAAAAGCAAAAGTATAAAGCTTACCTGCCTGCAATCAAGCAAGCGACATGCCTGCCTGCCTGCAAGCAAGCATGATGTCTGCCTGCAAGCAACCAAGCATGCTGCCTATTTATTATTTATTATTGGTTTGAACAACTCCACTTTGGGAAAGCTTTAACTGAAAGCTAAAGAAAGAAAATACACAACTTGGGGTGGGGGGTTTATAACCCTCTCTGCACTTTTTGTTGTACCTAGTACTTACTAAAATTGGGCAATAAACCTGAATAATCTTCTCAGTAAAGAAAAGTAGTGAACCCAAACTGGTTTCATCAACTATTCTTTAAGTAGTCTCCTTAAGCATACCAAGTTCCAAAAGCAAAATTATAAAGCTTACCTGCCTGCAATCAAGCAAGCGGCATGTCTGCCTGCCTGCAAGAAAGCAAGCAAGCATGATGTCTGCCTGCAAGCAACCAAGCATGTTGCCTGCAAGCAAGCAAGCATGCATGCTGCCTGCAAGCAAGCATGCATGCTGCCTATTTATTATTTATTATTGGTTTGAGCAACTCCACTTTGGGGGGTCTATGACCCTCTGCACTTTTTTTTGTACCTAGTATTTACTAAATTGGGCAATAAACCTGAACAATCTTCTTAGTAAATAAAAGTAGTGAACCCAAACTGGTTTCATCAACTATTCTTTAAGTAGTCTCCTTAAGCATACAAAGTTCCAAAAGCAAAAGTATAAAGCTTACCTGCCTGCAATCAAGCAAGCGGCATGTATGCCTGCCTACAAGAAAGCAAGCATGATGTCTGCTTGCAAGCAACCATGCATGCTGCATATTTATTATTTATTATTGGTTTGAACAACTCCACTTTGGGAGAGCTTTAACTGAAAGCTAAAGATAGAAATACACAACTTGGGGTGGGGGGGAGCAGCTGCTCATAGAAGTATGTTTTTTCCCAAATGAACTTGAAGAAGCGATTATGTGTGAGTAGCCACCCTTTTGCGGAACCAAACGGAGTAATTCAGTCCAAGGTTCTGCAAGAGGATGTTCAAACTTATCTGAATCAGCCTCAAAAACCTAAAATTGAAATAGAAGCACAAATATTAAAATTCTACACACTATATATGTCAATATATAATTATGAGTGGGAATGCAAGGGATCATAACAAATTTATTGAGTTGCAAGTATTATAAAAAAAAATCTGATCAACTAAGAATGCAAGAAACCTACCTCAGAAATCGAAGGATGGCTTTTGGCAGCAAGTTTAGCAGCTTCTCCAAGAGATGCACCTGAACCTGCCAATAACAAAGAAATGGAATTTTCCTCACTTATGCTCTCTGCTGCAGCTATTGCACTCAGTGATGATTGTTTCACATCACCACCTTCATGTTCCCCCAAAATCAATGTGCTTACCTATCAACACAGAGAAAAAGCAAGGAGCATAACAGGAATACAATCTCTAGATTGGCCTACATGATCTCACCTTCATGTAGACCACATGGTTATCTACATGGTAACACACACCAACCAATTGATTATTCAGATGTAACACATAAAAGTAAGAGAATAAGAAAGGATAAACTACTCAGCAGAGTTCGATGTAACATATATAAATAAGAGAATAAGAAAGGATAAACTACTCAGCAGAAAAATAAAAACAACATTTTTCTTATGAATTGACAGGTTTGGAAGCATTGCACATAATGAACCATGAATTACCTTGCAGTTCATGCAAGTAAGACAGCCATAGCTTGAAAGTAATATGGCTGATCCAGAATACCATTTTTTAGACCTAAATATTCATTTTCGATAAGTCTACAAAACAGAAACAATGATTTTTTGAAGAGTTCGTAAAAAGGAAGTCACGGCATAAAGTAAGAGAATTAAGAAAGGATAATCTACTTGGCAGAAAAGTAAAAACAGCAGGTATGGAACCATTGCACACACACACACATATGTTTATGAGAAAGGAATGCAACTTAACTAACAGAGGATCCCTATTAAAATATAAATTTTGAAATATTAAAAAGTAGTATAATGGACATTTGTGCATCTACAAATAAAATGAAGGCAAATATGTTTACCTTCCAAAGATAAGATAAAAGTGAGGGAGGATCAATGATGAAGGACTTGTGAAACAGTCTTCAAGCCTGCATTTGCACGTTTTGTTTAATCAATTATTCAACCTCATGCACCAAAAGAACTTAAACAATTACAAAAACTCTATGTTATTAAACAAACAACTGGGCTGAAGAGATCTCTTTTTTCCTTTACTGTACTGTAAATTGATATTTTTTTCAGTTCAAACACTCAATGAGGATAGACCATTTCTTTGAAGGATTACAAACCCAATAATACCCTTATAGCCCGACCATTACTTAATCAAAGAAAATGGACATTTCAAATAAAGAAGAATTTAGCAGAGTTTCTTCAAATAATGAAGAAACAGAAATTGTTCAAAGAAGAATTTCATCAAACATATTTTGTGCATCTACAACACTACAGCCTTCGACAAATAAAATCAATGCTTTACTACTTTATAACAACTAATAAAATGAAGGCAAATATGTATCTACAACACTACAGCCTTAGACAAATAAAATCAATGCTTTACTACTTTATAACAACAAATAAAATGAAGGCAAATATGTTTACCTTCCAAAGATAAGAGAAAAGTGAGGGAGGATCAATGATGAAGGACATGTGAAACAGTCTTCAAGCCTGCATTTGCACGTCTTGTTTAATCAATTATTCAACCCCATGCACCAAAAGAACTTAAACAATTTGAAACACTCAATGTACATTTTTTCAAACACTCAATTTCAAACAACTGGGCTGAAGAGATATCTTTTTTCCTTTACTGTAATGTACAATTTTTTTTTCAGTTCAAATAAAGAAGAAATAGAATTTGAAGGATCAACAACTCTCTTCTTATGAGAATCCCACAAACACCCAGATGTCATCCATAAAACCATCATCACCGCACAAATCAAAGTACTACAAAGTACTTTTTCAATTAAAGCTATAAAAATCCAAGATCTAGGGTTATTAAACCCAATTCATGTAATCAAGAACAACAACATAAACCAACCGAATCTGATAAAAAGGGTTCAAAATTTACTTTTTTTTTAGAGGAAAGTATCGTGGAGGTCTGGAGTAAAATGCATTTCCACACCTTTACAAACCTAGAAAAAAAAATCAGAAATTAACCCATCAAAACAAAAGACCCCAAATCACAAAGAACAATCATAAAAACCTTTACTTGAGATAGAGAAAACTCACCAACTGCTTGAGATTCGATCGAAAACCCTCAATGGGTATCTCTATTTTGCCCAAAATTTCACTTTGGGGATCTCTTTCACCTTTTGTGTGGAGCGATTTGGTCTAAAAAGGTTGGAGTAAAATGCATCTTCACATCTTTACAAACCTGAAAAAAAAAAATTCAGAAAATAGCCTATCAAAACAAAAGACCCCAAATCACAAAGAACAATCATAAAGGCCCCAAATCATAAGAACAATCATAACCTAGAAATACCTTATAAAAAACTGAGGGCCAGAAATGCCAATGACATATGTTACGGGAGAAACATCTAAAAGAGCAGCTGCTCATGGAAGTATGTTTTTTCCCAAATGAACTTGAAGAAGCGATTATGTGTGAGTAGCCACCCTTTTGCTGAACCAAACGGAGTAATTCAGCCCAAGGTTCTGCAAGAGGATGTTCAAACTTATCTAAATCAGCCTCAAGAACCTAAAATTGAAATAGAAGCACAAATATTAAAATTCTGCACACTATATATGTCAATATATAATTATGAGTGGGAATGCAAGGGATCATAACAAATTTATTGAGTTGCAAGTATTATAAAAAAATTTGATCAACTAAGAATGCAAGAAACCTACCTCAGAAATCGAAGGATGGCTTTTGGCAGCAAGTTTAGCAGCTTCTCCAAGAGATGCACCTGAACCTGCCAATAACAAAGAAATGGAATTTTCCTCACTTATGCTCTTTGCTGCAGCTATTGCACTCAGTGATGATTGTTTCACATCACCACCTTCATGTTCCCCCAAAATCAATGTGCTTACCTATCAACACAGAGAAAAAGCAAGGAGCATAACAGGAATACAATCTCTAGATTGGCCTACATGATCTCACCTTCATGTAGACCACATGGTTATCTACATGGTAACACACACTAACCAATTGATTATTCAGATGTAACACATAAAAGTAAGAGAATAAGAAAGGATAAACTACTCAGCAGAGTTCGATGTAACACATATAAGTAAGAGAATAAGAAAGGATAAACTACTTAACAGAAAAATAAAAACAACATTTTTCTTATGAATTGACAGGTTTGGAAGCATTGCACATAATGAACCATGAATTACCTTGCAGTTCATGCAAGTAAGACAGCCATAGCTTGAAAGTAATATGGCTGATCCAGAATACCATTTTTTAGACCTAAATATTCATTTTCGATAAGTCTACAAAACAGAAACAATGAGAAAAAAAATCAGAAATTAACCCATCAAAACAAAAGACCCCAAATCACAAAGAACAATCATAAAAACCCTTACTTGAGATAGAGAAAACTCACCAACTGCTTGAGATTCGATCGAAAACCCTCAATGGGTATCTCCATTTTGCCCAAAATTTCACTTTGGGGATCTCTTTCACCTTTTGTGTGGAGCGATTTGGTCTAAAAAGGTTGAAGTAAAATGCATCTTCACATCTTTACAAACCTGAAAAAAAAAAAAAATTCAGAATGTAACCCATCAAAACCCCCAAATCACAAAGAAAAATCATAAAGGCCCCAAATCATAAGAACAATCATAACCTAGAAATACCTTATAAAAAACTAAGTTCCAGAAAAGCCAATGACATATGTTACGGGAGAAACATCTAAAAGAGCAGCTGCTCATGGATGTATGTTTTTTCCCAAATGAACTTGAAGAAGCGATTATGCGTGTGTGGCCACCCTTTTGCTGAACCAAACGGAGTAATTCAGCCCAAGGTTCTGCAAGAGGATGTTCAAACTTATCTGAATCAGCCTCAAGAACCTAAAATTGAAATAGAAGCACAAATATTAAAATTCTGCACACTATATATGTCAATATATAATTATGAGTGGGAATGCAAGGGATCATAACTAATTTATTGAGTTGCAAGTATTATAAAAAAATTTGATCAACTAAGAATGCAAGAAACCTACCTCAGAAATCGAAGGATGGCTTTTGGCAGCAAGTTTAGCAGCTTCTCCAAGAGATGCACCTGAACCTGCCAATAACAAAGAAATGGAATTTTCCTCACTTATGCTCTTTGCTGCAGCTATTGCACTCAGTGATGATTGTTTCACATCACCACCTTCATGTTCCCCCAAAATCAATGTGCTTACCTATCAACATAGAGAAAAAGCAAGGAGCATAACAGGAATACAATCTCTAGATTGGCCTACATGATCTCACCTTCATGTAGACCACATGGTTATCTACATGGTAACACACACTAACCAATTGATTATTCAGATGTAACACATAAAGTAAGAGAATAAGAAAGGATAAACTACTCAGCAGAGTTCGATGTAACACATATAAGTAAAAGAATAAGAAAGGATAAACTACTTAACAGAAAAATAAAAACAACATTTTTCTTATGAATTGACAGGTTTGGAAGCATTGCACATAATGAACCATGAATTACCTTGCAGTTCATGCAAGTAAGACAGCCATAGCTTGAAAGTAATATGGCTGATCCAGAATACCATTTTTTAGACCTAAATATTCATTTTCGATAAGTCTACAAAACAGAAACAATGAGAAAAAAAATCAGAAATTAACCCATCAAAACAAAAGACCCCAAATCACAAAGAACAATCATAAAAACCCTTACTTGAGATAGAGAAAACTCACCAACTGCTTGAGATTCGATCGAAAACCCTCAATGGGTATCTCCATTTTGCCCAAAATTTCACTTTGGGGATCTCTTTCACCTTTTGTGTGGAGCGATTTGGTCTAAAAAGGTTGAAGTAAAATGCATCTTCACATCTTTACAAACCTGAAAAAAAAAAAATTCAGAATGTAACCCATCAAAACCCCCAAATCACAAAGAAAAATCATAAAGGCCCCAAATCATAAGAACAATCATAACCTAGAAATACCTTATAAAAAACTAAGTTCCAGAAATGCCAATGACATATGTTACGGGAGAAACATCTAAAAGAGCAGCTGCTCATGGATGTATGTTTTTTCCCAAATGAACTTGAAGAAGCGATTATGCGTGTGTGGCCACCCTTTTGCTGAACCAAACGGAGTAATTCAGCCCAAGGTTCTGCAAGAGGATGTTCAAACTTATCTGAATCAGCCTCAAGAACCTAAAATTGAAATAGAAGCACAAATATTAAAATTTTGCACACTATATATGTCAATATATAATTATGAGTGGGAATGCAAGGGATCATAACAAATTTATTGAGTTGCAAGTATTATAAAAAATCTGATCAACTAAGAATGCAAGAAACCTACCTCAGAAATCGAAGGATGGCTTTTGGCAGCAAGTTTAGCAGCTTCTCCAAGAGATGCACCTGAACCTGCCAATAAAAAATAAATGGAATTTTTTTCACTTATGCTCTTTGCTGCAGCTATTGCACTCAGTGATGATTGTTTCACATCACCACCTTCATCTTCCCCCAAAATCAATGTGCTTACCTATCAACACAGAGAAAAAGCATGGAGCATAATAGGAATACAATCTCTAGATTGGCCTACATGATCTCACCTTCATGTAGACCACATGGTTATCTACATGGTAACACACACCAACCAATTGATTATTCAGATGTAACACATAAAAGTAAGAGAATAAGAAAGGATAAACTACTCAGCAGAGTTCGATGTAACACATATAAGTAAGAGAATAAGAAAGGATAAACTACTCAACAGAAAAATAAAAACAACATTTTTCTTATAAATTGACAGGTTTGGAAGCATTGCACATAATGAACCATGAATTACCTTGCAGTTCATGCAAGTAAGATAGCCATAAATTGAAAGTAATATGGCTGATCCAGAATACCATTTTTTAGACCTAAATATTCATTTTCGATAAGTCTACAAAACAGAAACAATGATTTTTTGAAGAGTTCGTAAAAAGGAAGTCACGACATAAAGTAAGAGAATTAAGAAAGGATAATCTACCTGGCAGAAAAGCAAAAACAGCAGGTATGGAACCATTGCACACACACACACATATGTTTATGAGAAAGGAATGCAACTTAACTAACAGAGGATCCAGTCGACCCTATTAAAATATAAATTTTGAAATATTAAAAAGTAGTATAATGGACATTTGTGCATCTACAAATAAAATGAAGGCAAATATGTTTAGCTTCCAAACATAAGATAAAAGTGAGGGAGGATCAATGATGAAGGACTTGTGAAACAGTCTTCAAGCCTCCATTTGCACGTTTTGTTTAATCAATTATTCAACCCCATGCACCAAAAGAACTTAAACAATTACAAAAACTCTATGTTATTAAGCAAACAACTGGGCTGAAAAGATCTCTTTTTTCCTGTACTGTACTGTAAATTGATATTTTTTTCAGTTCAAACACTCAATGAGGATAGACCATTTCTTTGAAGGATTACAAACCCAAGAATACCCTTATAGCCCGACCATTACTTAATCAAAGAAAATGGACATTTCAAATAAAGAAGAATTTAGCAGAGTTTCTTCAAATACTGAAGAAAAAGAAATTGTTCAAAGAGGAATTTCATCAAACATATTTTGTGCATCTACAACACTACAGCCTTCGACAAATAAAATCAATGTTTTACTACTTTATAACAACAAATAAAATGAAGGCAAATATGTATCTACAACACTACAGCCTTAGACAAATAAAATCAATGCTTTACTACTTTCTAACAACAAATAAAATGAAGGCAAATATGTTTACCTTCCAAAGATAAGAGAAAAGTGAGGGAGGATCAATGATGAAGGACTTGTGAAACAGTCTTCAAGCTTGCATTTGCACGTCTTGTTTAATCAATTATTCAACCCCATGCACCAAAAGAACTTAAACAATTTGAAACACTCAATGTACATTTTTTCAAACAATCAATTTCAAACAACTGGGCTGAAGAGATATATTTTTTCCTTTACTGTAATGTACAATTTTTTTTTCAGTTCAAATAAAGAATAAACAGAATTTGAAGGATCGGCAACTCTCTTCTTATGAGAATCCCACAAACACTCAGATGTCATCCATAAAACCATCGTCACCGCACAAATCAAAGTACAACAAAGTACTTTTTCAAATAAAGCTATAAAAATCCAAGATCTAGGGTTATTAAACGCAATTCATGTAATCAAGAACAACAACATAAACCAACCGAATCTGATAAAAAGGGTTCAAAATTTACTTTTTTTTTGGAGAGGAAAGTATCGTGGAGGTCTGGAGTAAAATGCATTTCCACACCTTTACAAACCTGGAAAAAAAAAATCAGAAATTAACCCATCAAAACAAAAGACCCCAAATCACAAAGAACAATCATAAAAACCCTTACTTGAGATAGAGAAAACTCACTAACTGCTTGAGATTCGATCAAAACCCTCAATGGGTATCTCTATTTTGCCCAAAATTTCACTTTGGGGATCTCTTTCACCTTTTGTGTGGAGCGATTTGGTCTAAAAAGGTTGGAGTAAAATGCATCTTCACATCTTTACAAACCTGAAAAAAAAAAAAAAAAATTCAGAATGTAACCCATCAAAACAAAAGACCCCAAATCACAAAGAAAAATCATAAAGGCCCCAAATCATAAGAACAATCATAACCTAGAAATACCTTATAAAAAACTGAGGGCCAGAAATGCCAATGACATATGTTACAGGAGAAACATCTAAAAGAGCAGCTGCTCATAGAAATATGTTTTTTTCCCAAATGAACTTGAAGAAGCGATTATGTGTGAGTAGCCACCCTTTTGCTGAACCAAACGGAGTAATTCAGCCCAAGGTTCTGCAAGAGGATGTTCAAACTTATCTGAATCAGCCTCAAGAACCTAAAATTGAAATAGAAGCACAAATATTAAAATTCCGCACACTATATATGTCAATATATAATTATGAGTGGGAATGCAAGGGATCATAACAAATTTATTGAGTTGCAAGTATTATAAAAAAATCTGATCAACTAAGAATGCAAGAAACCTACCTTAGAAATCGAAGGATGGCTTTTGGCAGCAAGTTTAGCAGCTTCTCCAAGAGATGCAACTGAACCTGCCAATAACAAAGAAATGGAATTTTCCTCACTTATGCTCTATGCTGCAGCTATTGCACTCAGTGATGATTGTTTCACATCACCACCTTCATGTTCCCCCAAAATCAATGTGCTTACCTATCAACACAGAGAAAAAGCAAGGAGCATAATAGGAATACAATCTCTAGATTTTCCTACATGATCTCACCTTCATGTAGACCACATGGTTATCTACATGGTAACACACACCAACCAATTGATTATTCAGATGTAACACATAAAAGTAAGGGAATAAGAAAGGATAAACTACTAAGCAGAGTTCGATGTAGCACATATAAGTAAGAGAATAAGAACGGATAAACTACTCAGCAGAAAAATAAAAACAACATTTTTCTTAGGAATTGACAGGTTTGGAAGCATTGCACATAATGAACCATGAATTACCTTGCAGTTCATGCAAGTAAGACAGCCATAGCTTGAAAGTAATATGGCTGATCCAGAATACCATTTTTTAGACCTAAATATTCATTTTCGATAAGTCTACAAAACAGAAACAATGATTTTTGAAGAGTTCGTAAAAAGGAAGTCACGACATAAAGTAAGAGAATTAAGAAAGGATAATCTACTTGGCAGAAAAGTAAAATCAGCCGGTATAGAACCATTGCACACACACACACACACATATGTTTATGAGAAAGGAATGCAACTTAACTAACAGAGGATCCAGTCGACCCTATTAAAATATAAATTTTGAAATATTAAAAAGTAGTATAATGGACATTTGTGCATCTACAAATAAAATGAAGGCAAATATGTTTACCTTCCGAAGATAAGATAAAAGTGAGGGAGGATCAATGATGAAGGACTTGTGAAACAGTCTTCAAGCCTCCATTTGCACGTTTTGTTTAATCAATTATTCAACCCCATGCACCAAAAGAACTTAAACAATTACAAAAACTCTATGTTATTAAACAAACAACTGGGCTGAAGAGATCTCTTTTTTCCATTACTGTACTGTAAATTGATATTTTTTTCAGTTCAAACACTCAATGAGGATAGACCATTTCTTTGAAAGATTACAAACCCAATAATACCCTTATAGCCCGACCATTACTTAATCAAAGAAAATGGACATTTCAAATAAAGAAGAATTTAGCAGAGTTTCTTCAAATAATGAAGAAACAGAAATTGTTCTAAGAGGAATTTCATCAAACATATTTTGTGCATCTACAACACTACAGCCTTCGACAAATAAAATCAATGCTTTACTACTTTATAACAACAAATAAAATGAAGGCAAATATGTATCGACAACACTACAGCCTTAGACAAATAAAATCAATGCTTTACTACTTTATAACAACAAATAAAATGAAAGCAAATATGTTTACCTTCCAAAGATAAGAGAAAAGTGAGGGAGGATCAATGATGAAGGACTTGTGAAACAGTCTTCAAGCCTGCATTTGCACGTCTTGTTTAATCAATTATTCAACCCCATGCACCAAAAGAACTTAAACAATTTGAAACACTCAATGTACATTTTTTCAAACACTCAATTTCAAACAACTGGGCTGAAGAGATATCTTTTTTCCTTTACTGTAATGTACAATTTTTTTTTCAGTTCAAATAAAGAAGAAACAGAATTTGAAGGATCAGCAACTCTCTTCTTATGAGAATCCCACAAACACTCAGATGTCATCCATAAAACCATCATCACTGCACAAATCAAAGTACTACAAAGTACTTTTTCAATTAAAGCTATAAAAATCCAAGATCTAGGGTTATCAAACCCAATTCATGTAATCAAGAACAACAACATAAACCAACCGAATCTGATAAAAAGGGTTCAAAATTTACTTTTTTTTGGAGAGGAAAGTATCGTGGAGGTCTGGAGTAAAATGCATTTCCACACCTTTACAGACCTGGAAAAAAAAATCAGAAATTAACCCATCAAAACAAAAGACCCCAAATCACAAAGAACAATCATAAATACCCTTACTTGAGATAGAGAAAACTCACCAACTGCTTGAGATTCGATCGAAAACCCTCAATGGGTATCTCTATTTTGCCCAAATTTCTCTTTGGGGATCTCTTTCACCTTTTGTGTGGAGCGATTTGGTCTAAAAAGGTTGGAGTAAAATGCATCTTCACATCTTTACAAACCTAGAAAAAAAAAAAAAATTCAGAAAGTAACCCATCAAAACAAAAGACCCCAAATCACGAAGAAAAATCATAAAGGCCCCAAATCATAAGAACAATCATAACCTAGAAATACCTTATAAAAAACTGAGGGCCAGAAATGCCAATGACATATGTTACGGGAGAAACATCTAAAAGAGCAGCTGCTCATAGAAGTATGTTTTTTTCCCAAATGAACTTGAAGAAGCGATTATGTATGAGTAGCCACCCTTTTGCTGAACCAAACGGAGTAATTCAGCCCAAGGTTCTGCAAGAGGATGTTCAAACTTATCTGAATCAGCCTCAAGAACCTAAAATTGAAATAGAAGCACAAATATTAAAATTCCGCACACTATATATGTCAATATATAATTATGAGTGGGAATGCAAGGGATCATAACAAATTTATTGAGTTGCAAATATTATAAAAAAATCTGATCAACTAAGAATGCAAGAAACCTACCTCAGAAATCGAAGGATGGCTTTTGGCAGCAAGTTTAGCAGCTTCTCCAAGAGATGCACCTGAACCTGCCAATAACAAAGAAATGGAATTTTCCTCACTTATGCTCTTTGCTGCAGCTATTGCACTCAGTGATGATTGTTTCACATCACCACCTTCATGTTCCCCCAAAATCAATGTACTCACCTATCAACACAGAAAAAAAGCAAGGAGCATAACAGGAATACAATCTCTAGATTGGCCTACATGATCTCACCTTCATGTAGACCACATGGTTATCTACATGGTAACACACACCAACCAATTGATTATTCAGATGTAACACATAAAAGTAAGGGAATAAGAAAGGATAAACTACTCAGCAGAGTTCGATGTAACACATATAAGTAAGAGAATAAGAACGGATAAACAACTCAGCAGAATAATAAAAACAGCATTTTTCTTATGAATTGACAGGTTTGGAAGCATTGCACATAATGAACCATGAATTACCTTGCAGTTCATGCAAGTAAGACAGCCATAGCTTGAAAGTAATATGGCTGATCCAGAATACCATTTTTTAGACCTAAATATTCATTTTCGATAAGTCTACAAAACAGAAACAATGATTTTTGAAGAGTTTGTAAAAAGGAAGTCACGACATAAAGTAAGAGAATTAAGAAAGGATAATCTACTAGGCAGAAAAGTAAAATCAGCCGGTATGGAACCATTGCACACACACACACACACATATGTTTATGAGAAAGGAATGCAACTTAACTAACAGAGGATCCAGTCGACCCTATTAAAATATAAATTTTGAAATATTAAAAAGTAGTATAATGGACATTTGTGCATCTACAAATAAAATGAAGGCAAATATGTTTACCTTCCGAAGATAAGATAAAAGTGAGGGAGGATCAATGATGAAGGACTTGTGAAACAGTCTTCAAGCCTCCATTTGCACGTTTTGTTTAATCAATTATTCAACCCCATGCACCAAAAGAACTTAAACAATTACAAAAACTCTATGTTATTAAACAAACAACTGGGCTGAAGAGATCTCTTTTTTCCATTACTGTACTGTAAATTGATATTTTTTTTCAGTTCAAACACTCAATGAGGATAGACCATTTCTTTGAACGATTACAAACCCAATAATACCCTTATAGCCCGACCATTACTTAATCAAAGAAAATGGACATTTCAAATAAAGAAGAATTTAGCAGAGTTTCTTCAAATAATGAAGAAACAGAAATTGTTCAAAGAGGAATTTCATCAAACATATTTTGTGCATCTACAACACTACAGCCTTCGACAAATAAAATCAATGCTTTACTACTTTATAAAAACAAATAAAATGAAGGCAAATATGTATCGACAACACTACAGCCTTAGACAAATAAAATCAATGCTTTACTACTTTATAACAACAAATAAAATGAAGGCAACTATGTTTACCTTCCAAAGATAAGAGAAAAGTGAGGGAGGATCAATGATGAAGGACTTGTGAAACAGTCTTCAAGCCTGCATTTGCACGTCTTGTTTAATCAATTATTCAACCCCATGCACCAAAAGAACTTAAACAATTTGAAACACTCAATGTACATTTTTTCAAACACTCAATTTCAAACAACTGGGCTGAAGAGATATCTTTTTTCCTTTACTGTAATGTACAATTTTTTTTTTCAGTTCAAATAAAGAAGAAACAGAATTTGAAGGATCAGCAACTCTCTTCTTATGAGAATCCCACAAACACTCAGATGTCATCCATAAAACCATCATCACTGCACAAATCAAAGTACTACAAAGTACTTTTTCAATTAAAGCTATAAAAATCCAAGATCTAGGGTTATCAAACCCAATTCATGTAATCAAGAACAACAACATAAACCAACCGAATCTGATAAAAAGGGTTCAAATTTACTTTTTTTTTGGAGAGGAAAGTATCGTGGAGGTCTGGAGTAAAATGCATTTCCACACCTTTACAGACCTGGAAAAAAAAAATCAGAAATTAACCCATCAAACAAAACCCAATCAAAGAACAATCATAAATACCCTTACTTGAGATAGAGAAAACTCACCAACTGCTTGAGATTCGATCGAAAACCCTCAATGGGTATCTCTATTTTGCCCAAAATTTCACTTTGGGGATCTCTTTCACCTTTTGTGTGGAGCGATTTGGTCTAAAAAGGTTGGAGTAAAATGCATCTTCACATCTTTACAAACCTGAAAAAAAAAAAAAAATTCAGAAAGTAACCCATCAAAACAAAAGACCCCAAATCACGAAGAAAAATCATAAAGGCCCCAAATCATAAGAACAATCATAACCTAGAAATACCTTATAAAAACTGAGGGCCAGAAATGCCAATGACATATGTTACGGGAGAAACATCTAAAAGAGCAGCTGCTCATAGAAGTATGTTTTTTTCCCAAATGAACTTGAAGAAGCGATTATGTATGAGTAGCCACCCTTTTGCTGAACCAAACGGAGTAATTCAGCCCAAGGTTCTGCAAGAGGATGTTCAAACTTATCTGAATCAGCCTCAAGAACCTAAAATTGAAATAGAAGCACAAATATTAAAATTCCGCACACTATATATGTCAATATATAATTATGAGTGGGAATGCAAGGGATCATAACAAATTTATTGAGTTGCAAATATTATAAAAAAATCTGATCAACTAAGAATGCAAGAAACCTACCTCAGAAATCGAAGGATGGCTTTTGGCAGCAAGTTTAGCAGCTTCTCCAAGAGATGCACCTGAACCTGCCAATAACAAAGAAATGGAATTTTCCTCACTTATGCTCTTTGCTGCAGCTATTGCACTCAGTGATGATTGTTTCACATCACCACCTTCATGTTCCCCCAAAATCAATGTACTTACCTATCAACACAGAGAAAAAGCAAGGAGCATAACAGGAATACAATCTCTAGATTGGCCTACATGATCTCACCTTCATGTAGACCACATGGTTATCTACATGGTAACACACACCAACCAATTGATTATTCAGATGTAACACATAAAAGTAAGGGAATAAGAAAGGATAAACTACTCAGCAGAGTTCGATGTAACACATATAAGTAAGAGAATAAGAACGGATAAACTACTCAGCAGAAAAATAAAAACAACATTTTTCTTATGAATTGACAGGTTTGGAAGCATTGCACATAATGAACCATGAATTACCTTGCAGTTCATGCAAGTAAGACAGCCATAGCTTGAAAGTAATATGGCTGATCCAGAATACCATTTTTTAGACCTAAATATTCATTTTCGATAAGTCTACAAAACAGAAACAATGATTTTTGAAGAGTTCGTAAAAAGGAAGTCACGACATAAAGTAAGAGAATTAAGAAAGGATAATCTACTTGGCAGAAAAGTAAAATCAGTCGGTATGGAACCATTGCACACACACACACACATATGTTTATGAGAAAGGAATGCAACTTAACTAACAGAGGATCCAGTCGACCCTATTAAAATATAAATTTTGAAATATTAAAAAGTAGTATAATGGACATTTGTGCATCTACAAATAAAATGAAGGCAAATATGTTTACCTTCCGAAGATAAGATAAAAGTGAGGGAGGATCAATGATGAAGGACTTGTGAAACAGTCTTCAAGCCTCCATTTGCACGTTTTGTTTAATCAATTATTCAACCCCATGCACCAAAAGAACTTAAACAATTACAAAAACTCTATGTTATTAAACAAACAACTGGGCTGAAGAGATCTCTTTTTTCCATTACTGTACTGTAAATTGATATTTTTTTCAGTTCAAACACTCAATGAGGATAGACCATTTCTTTGAAAGATTACAAACCCAATAATACCCTTATAGCCCGACCATTACTTAATCAAAGAAAATGGACATTTCAAATAAAGAAGAATTTAGCAGAGTTTCTTCAAATAATGAAGAAACAGAAATTGTTCAAAGAGGAATTTCATCAAACATATTTTGTGCATCTACAACACTACAGCCTTCGACAAATAAAATCAATGCTTTACTACTTTATAACAACAAATAAAATGAAGGCAAATATGTATCGACAACACTACAGCCTTAGACAAATAAAATCAATGCTTTACTACTTTATAACAACAAATAAAATGAAGGCAAATATGTTTACCTTCCAAAGATAAGAGAAAAGTGAGGGAGGATCAATGATGAAGGACTTGTGAAACAGTCTTCAAGCCTGCATTTGCACGTCTTGTTTAATCAATTATTCAACCCCATGCACCAAAAGAACTTAAACAATTTGAAACACTCAATGTACATTTTTTCAAACACTCAATTTCAAACAACTGGGCTGAAGAGATATCTTTTTTCCTTTACTGTAATGTACAATTTTTTTTTTCAGTTCAAATAAAGAAGAAACAGAATTTGAAGGATCAGCAACTCTCTTCTTATGAGAATCCCACAAACACTCAGATGTCATCCATAAAACCATCATCACTGCACAAATCAAAGTACTACAAAGTACTTTTTCAATTAAAGCTATAAAAATCCAAGATCTAGGGTTATCAAACCCAATTCATGTAATCAAGAACAACAACATAAACCAACCGAATCTGATAAAAAGGGTTCAAAATTTACTTTTTTTTTGAGAGGAAAGTATCGTGGAGGTCTGGAGTAAAATGCATTTCCACACCTTTACAGACCTGGAAAAAAAAATCAGAAATTAACCCATCAAAACAAAACCCCAATCACAAAGAACAATCATAAATACCCTTACTTGAGATAGAGAAAACTCACCAACTGCTTGAGATTCGATCGAAAACCCTCAATGGGTATCTCTATTTTGCCCAAAATTTCACTTTGGGGATCTCTTTCACCTTTTGTGAGGAGCGATTTGGTCTAAAAAGGTGGGAATAAAATGCATCTTCACATCTTTACAAACCTGAAAAAAAAAAAAAAATTCAGAAAGTAACCCATCAAAACAAAAGACCCCAAATCACAAAGAAAAATCATAAAGGCCCCAAATCATAAGAACAATCATAACCTAGAAATACCTTATAAAAAACTGAGTGCCAGAAATGCCAATGACATATGTTACGGGAGAAACATCTAAAAGAGCAGCTGCTCATAGAAGTATGTTTTTTTCCCAAATGAACTTGAAGAAGCGATTATGTATGAGTAGCCACCCTTTTGCTGAACCAAACTGAGTAATTCAGCCCAAGGTTCTGCAAGAGGATGTTCAAACTTATCTGAATCAGCCTCAAGAACCTAAAATTGAAATAGAAGCACAAATATTAAAATTCCGCACACTATATATGTCAATATATAATTATGAGTGGGAATGCAAGGGATCATAACAAATTTATTGAGTTGCAAATATTAAAAAACAATCTGATCAACTAAGAATGCAAAAAACCTACCTCAGAAATCGAAGGATGGCTTTTGGCAGCAAGTTTAGCAGCTTCTCCAAGAGATGCACCTGAACCTGCCAATAACAAAGAAATTGAATTTTCCTCACTCATGCTCTTTGCTGCAGCTATTGCACTCAGTGATGATTGTTTCACATCACCACCTTCATGTTCCCCCAAAATCAATGTACTTACCTATCAACACAGAGAAAAAGCAAGGAGCATAACAGGAATACAATCTCTAGATTGGCCTACATGATCTCACCTTCATGTAGACCACATGGTTATCTACATGGTAACACACACCAACCAATTGATTATTCAGATGTAACACATAAAAGTAAGGGAATAAGAAAGGATAAACTACTCAGCAGAGTTCGATGTAACACATATAAGTAAGAGAATAAGAACGGATAAACTACTCAGCAGAAAAATAAAACAACATTTTTCTTATGATATGAAAGGTTTGGAAGCATTGCACATAATGAACCATGAATTACCTTGCAGTTCATGCAAGTAAGACAGCCATAGCTTGAAAGTAATATGGCTGATCCAAAATACCATTTTTTAGACCTAAATATTCATTTTCGATAAGTCTACAAAACAGAAACAATGATTTTTTGAAGAGTTCGTAAAAAGGAAGTCACGACATAAAGTAAGAGAATTAAGAAAGGATAACCTACTTGGCCGAAAAGTAAAAACAGTCGGTATGGAACCATTGCACACACACACACATATGTTTATGAGAAAGGAATGCAACTTAACTAACAGAGGATCTAGTCGACCCTATTAAAATATAAATTTTGAAATATTAAAAAGTAGTATAATGGACATTTGTGCATCTAAAAATAAAATGAAGGCAAATATGTTTACCTTCGAAAGATAAGATAAAAGTGAGGGAGGATCAATGATGAAGGACTTGTGAAACAGTCTTCAAGCCTCCATTTGCACGTTTTGTTTAATCAATTATTCAACCCCATGCACCAAAAGAACTTAAACAATTACAAAAACTCTATGTTATTAAACAAACAACTGGGCTGAAGAGATCTCTTTTTTCCATTACTGTACTGTAAATTGATATTTTTTTCAGTTCAAACACTCAATGAGGATAGACCATTTCTTTGAAAGATTACAAACCCAATAATACCCTTATAGCCCGACCATTACTTAATCAAAGAAAATGGACATTTCAAATAAAGAAGAATTTAGCAGAGTTTCTTCAAATAATGAAGAAACAGAAATTGTTCAAAGAGGAATTTCATCAAACATATTTTGTGCATCTACAACACTACAGCCTTCGACAAATAAAATCAATGCTTTACTACTTTATAACAACAAATAAAATGAAGGCAAATATTTATCAACAACACTACAGCCTTAGACAAATAAAATCAATGCTTTACTACTTTATAACAACAAATAAAATGAAGGCAAATATGTTTACCTTCCAAAGATAAGAGAAAAGTGAGGGAGGATCAATGATGAAGGACTTGTGAAACAGTCTTCAAGCCTGCATTTGCACGTCTTGTTTAATCAATTATTCAACCCCATGCACCAAAAGAACTTAAACAATTTGAAACACTCAATGTACATTTTTTCAAACACTCAATTTCAAACAACTGGGCTGAAGAGATATCTTTTTTCCTTTACTGTAATGTACAATTTTTTTTTTCAGTTCAAATAAAGAAGAAACAGAATTTGAAGGATCAGCAACTCTCTTCTTATGAGAATCCCACAAACACTCAGATGTCATCCATAAAACCATCATCACTGCACAAATCAAAGTACTACAAAGTACTTTTTCAATTAAAGCTATAAAAATCCAAGATCTAGGGTTATTAAACCCAATTCATGTAATCAAGAACAACAACATAAACCAACCGAATCTGATAAAAAGGGTTCAAAATTTACTTTTTTTTGGAGAGGAAAGTATCGTGGAGGTCTGGAGTAAAATGCATTTCCACACCTTTACAGACCTGGAAAAAAAAATCAGAAATTAACCCATCAAAACAAAAGATCCCAAATCACAAAGAACAATCATAAATACCCTTACTTGAGTTATAGAAAACTCACCAACTGCTTGAGATTCGATCGAAAACCCTCAATGGGTATCTCTATTTTGCCCAAAATTTCACTTTGGGGATCTCTTTCACCTTTTGTGTGGAGCGATTTGGTCTAAAAAGGTTGGAGTAAAATTCATCTTCACATCTTTACAAACCTGAAAAAAAAAAAAAAAAAATTCAGAAAGTAACCCATCAAAACATAAGACCCCAAATCACAAAGAAAAAGTCATAAAGGCCCCAAATCATAAGAACAGTCATAACCTAGAAATACCTTATAAAAAACTGAGGGCCAGAAATGCCAATGACATATGTTACGTGAGAAACATCTAAAAGAGCAGCTGCTCATAGAAGTATGTTTTTTTCCCAAATGAACTTGAAGAAGCGATTATGTATGAGTAGCCACCCTTTTGCTGAACCAAACGGAGTAATTCAGCCCAAGGTTCTGCAAGAGGATGTTCAAACTTATCTGAATCAGCCTCAAGAACCTAAAATTGAAATAGAAGCACAAATATTAAAATTCCGCACACTATATATGTCAATATATAATTATGAGTGGGAATGCAAGGGATCATAACAAATTTATTGAGTTGCAAATATTATAAAAAAATCTGATCAACTAAGAATGCAAGAAACCTACCTCAGAAATCGAAGGATGGCTTTTGGCAGCAAGTTTAGCAGCTTCTCCAAGAGATGCACCTGAACCTGCCAATAACAAAGAAATGGAATTTTCCTCACTTATGCTCTTTGCTGCAGCTATTGCACTCAGTGATGATTGTTTCACATCACCACCTTCATGTTCCCCCAAAATCAATGTACTTACCTATCAACACAGAGAAAAAGCAAGGAGCATAACAGGAATACAATCTCTAGATTGGCCTACATGATCTCACCTTCATGTAGGCCACATGGTTATCTACATGGTAACACACACCAACCAATTGATTATTCAGATGTAACACATAAAAGTAAGGGAATAAGAAAGGATAAACTACTCAGCAGAGTTCGATGTAACACATATAAGTAAGAGAATAAGAACGGATAAACTACTCAGCAGAAAAATAAAAACAACATTTTTCTTATGAATTGACAGGTTTGGAAGCATTGCACATAATGAACCATGAATTACCTTGCAGTTCATGCAAGTAAGACAGCCATAGCTTTAAAGTAATATGGCTGATCCAGAATACCATTTTTTAGACCTAAATATTCATTTTCGATAAGTCTACAAAACAGAAACAATGATTTTTTGAAGAGTTCGTAAAAAGGAAGTAACGACATAAAGTAAGAGAATTAAGAAAGGATAATCTACTTGGCAGAAAAGTAAAAACAGTCGGTATGGAACCATTGCACACACACACACATATGTTTATGAGAAAGGAATGCAACTTAACTAACAGAGGATCCAGTCGACCCTATTAAAATATAAATTTTGAAATATTAAAAAGTAGTATAATGGACATTTGTGCATCTACAAATAAAATGAAGGCAAATATGTTTACCTTCGAAAAATAAGATAAAAGTGACGGAGGATCAATGATGAAGGACTTGTGAAACAGTCTTCAAGCCTCCATTTGCACGTTTTGTTTAATCAATTATTCAACCCCATGCACCAAAAGAACTTAAACAATTACAAAAACTCTATGTTATTAAATAAACAACTGGGCTGAAGAGATCTTTTTTTTCCATTACTGTACTGTAAATTGATATTTTTTTCAGTTCAAACACTCAATGAGGATAGACCATTTCTTTGAAACATTACAAACCCAATAATACCCTTATAGCCCGACCATTACTTAATCAAAGAAAATGGACATTTCAAATAAAGAAGAATTTAGCAGAGTTTCTTCAAATAATGAAGAAACAGAAATTGTTCAAAGTGGAATTTCATCAAACATATTTTGTGCATCTACAACACTACAGCCTTCGACAAATAAAATCAATGCTTTACTACTTTATAACAACAAATAAAATGAAGGCAAATATTTATCGACAACACTACAGCCTTAGACAAATAAAATCAATGCTTTACTACTTTATAACAACAAATAAAATGAAGGCAAATATGTTTACCTTCCAAAGATAAGAGAAAAGTGAGGGAGGATCAATGATGAAGGACTTGTGAAACAGTCTTCAAGCCTGCATTTGCACATCTTGTTTAATCAATTATTCAACCCCATGCACCAAAAGAACTTAAACAATTTGAAACACTCAATGTACATTTTTTCAAACACTCAATTTCAACTAACTGGGCTGAAGAGATATCTTTTTTCCTTTACTGTAATGTACAATTTTTTTTTTCAGTTCAAATAAAGAAGAAACAGAATTTGAAGGATCAGCAACTCTCTTCTTATGAGAATCCCACAAACACTCAGATGTCATCCATAAAACCATCATCACTGCACAAATCAAAGTACTACAAAGTACTTTTTCAATTAAAGCTATAAAAATCCAAGATCTAGGGTTATTAAACCCAATTCATGTAATCAAGAACAACAACATAAACCAACCGAATCTGATAAAAAGGGTTCAAAATTTACTTTTTTTTGGAGAGGAAAGTATCGTGGAGGTCTGGAGTAAAATGCATTTCCACACCTTTACAAACATGGAAAAAAAAATCAGAAATTAACCCATCAAAACAAAAGACCCCAAATCACAAAGAACAATCATAAATACCCTTACTTGAGATATAGAAAACTCACCAACTGCTTGAGATTCGATCGAAAACCCTCAATGGGTATCTCTATTTTGCCCAAAATTTAACTTTGGGGATCTCTTTCACCTTTTGTGTGGAGCGATTTGGTCTAAAAAGGTTGGAGTAAAATGCATCTTCACATCTTTACAAACCTGAAAAAAAAAAAAAAAAAATTCAGAAAGTAACCCATCAAAACAAAAGACCCCAAATCACAAAGAAAAATCATAAAGGCCCCAAATCATAAGAACAATCATAACCTAGAAATACCTTATAAAAAACTGAGGGCCAGAAATGCCAATGACATATGTTACGGGAGAAACATCTAAAAGAGCAGCTGCTCATAGAAGTATGTTTTTTTTCCCAAATGAACTTGAAGAAGCGATTATGTATGAGTAGCCACCCTTTTGCTGAACCAAACGGAGTAATTCAGCCCAAGGTTCTGCAAGAGGATGTTCAAACTTATCTGTATCAACCTCATGAACCTAAAATTGAAATAGAAGCACAAATATTAAAATTCCGCACACTATATATGTCAATATATAATTATGAGTGGGAATGCAAGGGATCATAACAAATTTATTGTGTTGCAAATATTATAAAAAAATCTGATCAACTAAGAATGCAAGAAACCTACCTCAGAAATCGAAGGATGGCTTTTGGCAGCAAGTTTAGCAGCTTCTCCAAGAGATGCACCTGAACCTGCCAATAACAAAGAAATGGAATTTTCCTCACTTATGCTCTTTGCTGCAGCTATTGCACTCAGTGATGATTGTTTCACATCACCACCTTCATGTTCCCCCAAAATCAATGTACTTACCTATCAACACAGAGAAAAAGCAAGGAGCATAACAGGAATACAATCTCTAGATTGGCCTACATGATCTCACCTTCATGTAGGCCACATGGTTATATACATGGTAACACACACCAACCAATTGATTATTCAGATGTAACACATAAAAGTAAGGGAATAAGAAAGGATAAACTACTCAGCAGAGTTCGATGTAACACATATAAGTAAGAGAATAAGAACGGATAAACTACTCAGCAGAAAAATAAAAACAACATTTTTCTTATGAATTGACAGGTTTGGAAGCATTGAACATAATGAACCATGAATTACCTTGCAGTTCATGCAAGTAAGACAGCCATAGCTTTAAAGTAATATGGCTGATCCAGAATACCATTTCTTAGACCTAAATATTCATTTTCGATAAGTCTACAAAACAGAAACAATGATTTTTAGAAGAGTTCGTAAAAAGGAAGTAACGACGGCAGAAAAGTAAAAACAGTCGGTATGGAACCATTGCACACACACACACATATGTTTATGAGAAAGGAATGCAACTTAACTAATAGAGGATCCAGTCGACCCTATTAAAATATAAATTTTGAAATATTAAAAAGTAGTATAATGGACATTTGTGCATCTACAAATAAAATGAAGGCAAATATGTTTACCTTCCAAAGATAAGATAAAAGTGAGGGAGGATCAATGATGAAGGACTTGTGAAACAGTCTTCAAGCCTCCATTTGCACGTTTTGTTTAATCAATTATTCAACCCCATGCACCAAAAGAACTTAAACAATTACAAAAACGCTATGTTATTAAACAAACAACTGGGCTGAAGAGATCTCTTTTTTCCATTATTGTACTGTAAATTGATATTTTTTTCAGTTCAAACACTCAATGAGGATAGACCATTTCTTTGAAACATTACAAACCCAATAATACCCTTATAGCCCGACCATTACTTAATCAAAGAAAATGGACATTCAAATAAAGAAGAATTTAGCAGAGTTTCTTCAAATAATGAAGAAACAGAAATTGTTCAAAGAGGAATTTCATCAAACATATTTTGTGCATCTACAACACTACAGCCTTCGACAAATAAAATCAATGCTTTACTACTTTATAACAACAAATAAAATGAAGGCAAATATGTTTACCTTCCAAAGATAAGAGAAAAGTGAGGGAGGATCAATGATGAAGGACTTGTGAAACAGTCTTCAAGCCTGCATTTGCACATCTTGTTTAATCAATTATTCAACCCCATGCACCAAAAGAACTTAAACAATTTGAAACACTCAATGTACATTTTTTCAAACACTCAACTTCAAACAACTGGGCTGAAGAGATATCTTTTTTCCTTTACTGTAATGTACAATTTTTTTTTTCAGTTCAAATAAAGAAGAAACAGAATTTGAAGGATCAGCAACTCTCTTCTTATGAGAATCCCACAAACACTCAGATGTCATCCATAAAACCATCATCACTGCACAAATCAAAGTACTACAAGGTACTTTTTCAATTAAAGCTATAAAAATCCAAGATCTAGGGTTATTAAACCCAATTCATGTAATCAAGAACAACAACATAAACCAACCGAATCTGATAAAAAGGGTTCAAAATTTACTTTTTTTTGGAGAGGAAAGTATCGTGGAGGTCTGGAGTAAAAAGCATTTCCACACCTTTACAGACCTGGAAAAAAAAATCAGAAATTAACCCATCAAAACAAAAGACCCCAAATCACAAAGAACAATCATAAATACCCTTACTTGAGATATAGAAAACTCACCAACTGCTTGAGATTCGATCGAAAACCCTCAATGGGTATCTCTATTTTGCCCAAAATTTCACTTTGGGGATCTCTTTCACCTTTTGTGTGGAGCGATTTGGTCTAAAAAGGTTGGAGTAAAATGCATCTTCACATCTTTACAAACCTGAAAAAAAAAAAAAATTCAGAAAGTAACCCATCAAAACAAAAGACCCCAAATCACAAAGAAAATCATAAAGGCCCCAAATCATAAGAACAATCATAACCTAGAAATACCTTATAAAAAACTGAGGGCCAGAAATGCCAATGACATATGTTACGGGAGAAACATCTAAAAGAGCAGCTGCTCATAGAAGTATGTTTTTTTCCCAAATGAACTTGAAGAAGCGATTATATATGAGTAGCCACCCTTTTGCTGAACCAAACGGAGTAATTCAGCCCAAGGTTCTGCAAGAGGATGTTCAAACTTATCTGAATCAGCCTCAAGAACCTAAAATTGAAATAGAAGCACAAATATTAAAATTCCGCACACTATATATGTCAATATATAATTATGAGTGGGATTGCAAGGGATCATAACAAATTTATTGAGTTGCAAATATTATAAAAAAATCTGATCAACTAAGAATGCAAGAAACCTACCTCAGAAATCGAAGGATGGCTTTTGGCAGCAAGTTTAGCAGCTTCTCCAAGAGATGCACCTGAACCTGCCAATAACAAAGAAATGGAATTTTCCTCACTTATGCTCTTTGCTGCAGCTATTGCACTCAGTGATGATTGTTTCACATCACCACCTTCATGTTCCCCCAAAATCAATGTACTTACCTATCAACACAGAGAAAAAGCAAGGAGCATAACTACACAAACACGACTAACAATAAAACATGTCACATTACAGTCCCCATTGTCTTTCATACGACAAAATTTTGAGCTGACGGATCATTTATGATCACGAATCTTATGAATTACCACAATATCACTTGTAGAACAATTTGCATTCTATAATCCTGGCACTACTTATGCAAAAAGTGCATCTCCCAAAATTGTAGCTTTTTTCATGAAACCTAAATCACTCTATTTTACTGTGAATTAACAAAAAATGTCTGGGTTTTGCTTCAAAACTCACAAAATCTCAAATTTTAAGCAATGGGTTATCACAATTTTCATTTTGATCAAAACCCATTTAGTGATTTTGGAACCAAACAACTATTCCTAAAGATCAATCACAAATTTCAATGTCATCAAAACCCATATTGTGATTATGGAACCAACAATAACCCAATCAAACCAAGTTTCATGATTCAAAACAAAAAAGGAAATCACAAACCCCCAAACAAACCTTAAATGGGTATGAAGTTCTTACTTAGCATAACACCACAACAATCAAAACCCAGTAAACCCCAAAACTTTAAACCAAAAACCCTAACGCAAACCTAATCACAAACCACACAAATTGCCCACCTGAACCTGCCAATTACAAAAAAATGGAATTATCCTCACTTATGCTCTTTGCTACAGCTATTGCACTCAGTGATGATTGTTTCACATCACCACCTTCATGTTCCCCCAAAATCAATGTGTTTACCTATCAACACAGAGAAAATCAAGGAACATAACTACACAAACACGACTAACAATAAAACATGTCACATTACAGTCCCCATTGTCTTTCTTACAACAAAATTTTGAGCTGAGGGATCATTTATGATCACCAATCTAATGAATTACCACAATATCACTTGTATAATCCTGACACTACTTTTGCAAAAAGCACATCTCCCAAAATTGTTGCTTTTTTCATGAAACCCATATCACTCTATTTTTCTGTGAATCAACAAAAACTGTCTGGGGTTTGCTTCAAAACTCACAAAATCTCAAATTTTAAGCAATGGGTTATCACAATTTTCAGTTTGATCAAAACCCATTTAGTGATTTTGGAACCAAACAACTATTCCTAAAGATCAATCAAAAATTTCAATTTCATCAAAACCCATTTTGTGATTTTGGAACCAAACAAACAACTATTCCTAAATATCAATGTATGAAATCACTATGGAATAAACTTGGAATGATCAAAGTTACCAGTAAGTAGGAGTAAACTTGTCTCAAGGCAAATCCTGGTTCCACAAAACTTGAAAACTCACTCAGACCTCCATGAAAATGAGACCAAAATGTGAGCAACAAAATGAGATTTTAAGGCCAAGTGAGAATGTAGAAAGTTCTGAATTTCAACCAATAACCCAATCAGACAAACTTTCATGATTCAAAACAAAAAAGGAAATCACAAACCCCAATTTCAACCAAACAAACCTTAAATGGGTATGAAGTTCTTACTTAGCATAACATCTCAACAATCAAAACCCATTAAACCCCAAAACTCTAAACCAAAAACCCTAACCCAAACCTAATCACAAACCACACAAATTGCCCACCAAGAAAACCGAATCAATCACACTATTGCCAACCAAAAAAGGATTCAAAATTACAACTTTTGAGTGAATTCGAGTTACCTGGATTGAGAGAGCGAACCCGACGGAAGAGATTGCGATTGCAAGCAGGGCAGAGTTCTGATGGTTTGGGGAAGAGAGACTGAGATCAAAGAAAATTGGGTTTGTACCTAGTATTTACTAAAATTGGCTTTGTGTTTGTGTTTGACAGAGTGTTGATCCTTCAAATTCTGTTCCTTCAAACTCTGCCCTCAGAGACGACTCAACCAACCATATAACTCCATATAACTCAACCAACCATATAACTCAACCAAAACAAAATATGGCAGAGTGTTTGTGTTTAACAGAGTGAGAGAGACTGCGTGAGAGAGGGTTACTTACAGAGTGTTTGTGTTTGACAGAGTGAGAGAGACTGCGTGAGAGATGGATTAGCTGCTGCGTGAGAGAGGGATTCGCAGTGGGAGAGAGACTTGAGAGAGATTTGCAAGATGAGAGAGATTTGAGAAATTTGTGAGCACGGGAGAGTTTTTGAGTTTTTGAGTTTTGAAGTTTGTATGCGGGGAGAGGTTTTGAGATTTTCAGTTTTTAAGTTGTTACCCATAAACATAAGTTGTTGCCACGTAGGACAAACAGACTCAGGTTACTGTTCATAAACAGTAAAAAAGCACTTTGAATTGTAAGATAGATTAATTAACTCGTAGATCAATATTGATACTCATGTACTGCTCACTTGCCATAATATGCTTGTAACCTTAATATAAAATTGAAATATTTCAAAATTATGTGAAATTAATTTGAAAATCTATGCATGGAGTGTCCAATGAAAGCATGCATGAATGTTGATACCGACTCGCTATTTTATATATATTTTTTATAGAAATGGTTGGGCAAGAACAATTTTTAAATCATAGGTTTGATGATGCCCTACACCTTAGTGAAGAAATATCTCTTCCTCAGACTGATCAAGTGAGATGGGGAAGAAAATATTTACTAGTATGGAGCTTTGAATAAAGCCAACATTTCTTAATAATTGAATAGATAGGAGTTTCCTCTAGCCGGGAAAGGATAAATAAGAAACTACTATCTGCATGTATAGAAAGGATAAAGTTGTTACGTAGAATGTCACTGAGAGATGACAACACTATATTGCCACGTGATCGAGTACAAGTTTTTAAGTGCAAAAATTGAGTGAAAGTAGAGTTTTTTTTATGTTTTATAAATTAATCGCCTAGTTGGTGTCAAATTAAATTTAGACTACTCATCTTGGCTTATAGCATTGACTAATTATGAGTTCCCCTATTCCCTTAAAATACTCTTTTTTAGAGTTGTCTATTTTGTTTCCAAGAGGAAAAATAAAAGAAAGGTAAGATAAAAGAATATTTTTTACTCTTCTTTCAGATGATAAACTCAGTGGTTTTTAGCCCGTAGCTCAATTGTTTGACATGTAGCAATACTTGATGTATACTATTGTTGTTGGTGATCAAGCATTTTTTCCTTTTGCTCACTTGCCTTTCTTCATTAATGAAATCTTCTTGTTTTCTCATATAAAAAAAAAGGAAAATGGGGATTTTCTGGATCTCTGAACCTAAAAAATTAGCTCACTCTATAGCAAGGAATATGATTTCTCGAAAAATGTCGAAATTTCACCTAATATTTCTATTTTTCGAGTTACCGAAATTTCTTTCAAAATTTGAAATATTAATTTCTTTCGTTAGACCAATCTCAATTTTCCTACATTTTAACCCATTTTTACTTTAATTTAGTATTAAAATGTTATTGTATAAGTGATTCTAATACAATATATTATTTGTATGACATTAAGAGTCTTGGAGTACTCATTATGTAGTATTTAAAAGTTTAGAATGCTTACATTATATTGATAAATTAAAAAATACAACCGAAATTTTTACGTTTTTTCTATACACAACGAAATATTTCTTAAAATCAACTTATCGAAATTACCTTGAAAAACAAAATCACAATCCTTGCTCTATAGTAATAGTAAAAAGAAGTAGAAGGGGGGGAGGACGACACTCGCCATCTCAAAACGTATATGGTCAACTATTATGTAGACTAGACCTTCATCACCTGGCAACAGTCAACTTATGTGTGGCCTACCATTTAGGGGGCAGGTCCCCAATATATCTCTTCTTCTTAGGTCGTTGGAGGTGAGTTAGGCTTAATGATGTGGGTTTTCATTGTAGCACCCGCGGTAAATGTTGGGAATGAGAACAAGAACAAAGAACTCAAAACACAACTGGATTGAATGACTTCAACTTTATTGAATAACTGTGGCTATTTTATAGCCTTACATGAATAAACAAAATAGCTAGAAAGCAGCCCACGCAACAGAAACGTGGTAGATGCAACATGGAACAAAACAGAAATCCCTGAAGAAAGCGTCAAAGCTGTGAACAACTTCCTAAAGACTAGGGACTCTTCCTAAAGACTAGGAACTTATTTAAACTGAACTAAAACTCAATAAGCAATAATCCTAAAACTACCAGGAAACCAAATAACCTTACATTCCTTCCCTTAAACATACTGCCAATTGCAGTCAGTTTACATCAGGAACTTTTCCAACACCCAGCAGCTCTCTTAACTTCAGAAAAGCATTGAGCTTCAGCGGATTGGTCATCAAATCTGCCACCTGATCCTGACTTCCACAATGAACCAAAGCAATTGTACCTTCCTTAGTGAGATTTCTCAAGAATGATACTCACATCGATGTGCTTGCTACGCCTGTGCATCACCAGATTCTTAGACAGTTTGATAGTTGAGTTGTTGTCACATCTCACATGTGTGCACCCTCCATCAGAATGCCCTAATTCATTCAAAATCCTTTTTATCCAGAGAGCTTGGCATGCACACATCGCAGCTGCCACAAATTATGCCTCTGTGGTTGATAAAGTCACCATTGGTTGCTTCTTCGAACTCCATGAAACTGCTCCAGAGCTCAGCAAAAATACATACCCACTTGTACTCTTCCTTTCCTCCGTATCTCCGGCATAGTCGCTATCCGTAAATGCAAGCAATTCATCACTTCCTCCTTTCTTGTAATGAATTCCAAAGTTTACAGTTCCTCTCAAATATCAAAGTGCCCTCTTTGCTACTTGTAGATGAAGCTCTGTAGGTTTAGACATGTATCAACTTATGAGGCAAGTGACAAACATCATATCCGGTCTTGTGGCCGTGAGATACATCAAACTACCCACCAATTCCTTGTAGTACGTTTCATCCACCGTAATGCCATCTTCATCTTTGTTGATTTTGCATCCAGGAACTATTGGATTATTAACTGAATTGCTCTCTAACATACCAAATCTCTTCAAAATTTCCAGTGCATATTTCTTTTGGCATATGTAGATACCATCTGACCTTTGTAACACTTCAATTCCAAGAAAAAAACACATCTTCCCCAAGTCCGACATGTCGAACTCTCTCATCATGGAACTCTTGAACTCGGACAGCATAATTTCATCATCACCAGTAAATATTAAATCGTCAACGTAAACACTTACAATGATGATCTTTCCCTCTCTTCTTTTCTTAGTGAACAATGTTTGCTCGCTGTCACACCTTTGTAAACCTTCATTGATGAAGTGTGCTTCGATTCGGTTAAACCAAGCTCGTGGAGCTTGTTTTAATCCGTACAAAGCTTTATGCAACTTGTAAACAAGATGTCCGCTGCCCCTTTTCTCATACCCCTTTGGTTGTTCAACATAGACATCTTCGTTCAGCTCACCATGAAGAAAGGCCGATTTGACATCCAACTGAAAGATTGTCCAGCTTTTCTGCGCTGCTAAAGCAATAATCATCCTCACCGTATCTAACCTTGCTACTGATGCAAAGACCTCTGTGTAGTCTATGCCATGCTTTTGTGAGTATCCTTTAGCAACTAGCCTTGCCTTGTGCTTATCAATGTCCCCATGCTCATTGTATTTCGTTTTGTACACCCATTTCACTCCGATTTTTTCGCTCCAACCGGCAGCTCAGTGAGTGACCAAGTATTGTTCTTTTCTATGGAATTAATCTCACAGTCTATATCACATCTCCACTTTGCATTCTTGATTGCCTCTTCGTAAAAAATAGGATCAGTTGACACAACTAATGCCATGTTTGCTTCATCTTCAGATAATCCTTCCCCTGTAACATAATCTTGCATCCACACCGAAGGACCCCTCACTCTCCCTTCATCTTCCTCTACGTCATCTCTAGTTCCATCTCCCTCACCAATCTCTACACCACTGTTTCTCTCCTCACCATCATTAATATCTTCAACTCCACCGTTTCTCTCCCTATCTACCTCACTATTTTCTTCATTCTCACCCCAATCTAAGTTTAAAAGAATTTGCTTCTCATAAGACACATCCCAATCCCACTGTGATTCTTCTTCAAAAACCACATCCCTACTCACTAAAATCTTCTTAGTGATAGGATCAAACAATCTATACCCCTTTGACTCCTCACTAACTCCCAAAAATACACAAGGAAAACTTTTATTGTCAAGCTTACCTCTTCTCACATCTGGAATGTGTACATGAGCCAAGCAACCAAAGACTCGAAAATGATCTACTGAGGGTTTTATCCCGCTCCATGCTTCTTGCGGTGTAATATCTTTCACTGCCGATGTCGGACATCTGTTAAGAACATAGAATGTCCAATTCACTGCCTCCGGCCAAAATGTCTTCGGAATTCTTTTGTCAAAAAGCATCGAACGAACCATATTCATCACTGTTCTGTTTTTCCTTTCGGCGACACCATTATGTTGTGGAGTGTATGTCGTGGTCAGCTGCCTCTTGATTCCCTGTTGTCTGCAGAACTCTTTGAACTCGTTGGAAGTAAATTCTCCTCCTCTATCAGTCCGTAAACACTTCACCAACATCCCCGAGTCCTTTTCCACCATTATTTTGAACCTTTTGAAGCAATTCAGTGCCTCCGACTTTTCAGCCAATAAAAACACCCATGATTTCCGACTAAAATCATCAATGAAACACAATGTGTACCTATTTCCACTATTAGACTCAGGTGAGATAGGGCCGCAAATATCAACGTGAATCAACTCCAATTTCTGACTTGCTCTCCAAGTGTTTTTCTTTGGCATGGCATCTCTATGTTGCTTGCCATTGATACAATCCGTGCAGGTCATGCTTGAGGCAGGAAATTTGGGAAGTCCACGTACCATCTTCTTCCATTGCAAGGTTCTTAGACCCTTATAGCTCAAATGGCCATATCTTCTATGCCAAAGATAGGAGAGGTCTTGAGAGCTTGTGTGAAAACATCTTTCTGGTTGAGCTTGTGTAGGGACTTGAGCTTGAGTCTGTCCTAGCAGAATGAACATTCTGTTGGCGCTCATTTGGGTTTGAATGATTAAACCCTTCTCTGGATGGTAGATCTTACAGACTCCTCCCTGAATTAAGACTGCCAAGCCTCTCTCTTGAAGTTGTCCTATGCTCAAAAGATTATTTTTGAGCTCTGGAACATAGTACACTTCATTGACAATATGATTAACTCCATTCAATAATAGCTTCACATTCCCTTTTCCAGCCACACTCATTCTACTATTGTTTCCCAACTTAACTGAATGTTGAAAACTCTCATCTAAATTGGTAAACATACCTCGATATCCACACATATGATTGGAGCATCCTGAGTCAAGGAACCACGCATCATTCCGTTTCTCCTCATGCAATTCAACATACGACATCAGCAGCATCTCATCCTTTTCATTCAACTCTGCATAATTGGCTTCCTTGTTCAAACTTGGACATTCATTCTGGAAGTGTCCAAGTTTGTGACACTTGTAGCATTCCACCGTGGCCCTATTGAGCACTTGTCCTCTTCCACGACCTCTTCCTCTGTAATTGCTTCTTCCTCGAATTCTCTCATCATAGATCCGCAGTGCTTGATCATCTCCTTCATTCTTTCGGAACTTTTGTTCATGAACAAGTAGTGAACTCTGCAGTTCATCCACTGAAAGACTATTGATGTCTTTCGACTCCTCGATCGAACAAACTATGTAGTTGAACTTCTCAGTAAGTGTGCGCAAGATCTTCTCAACTATCTTCGCATCAGGCACGTTCTCTCCAAGATTCCTCATATCGTTTGCCACCAGCATTACCCTTGCAAAGTAATCTGTGACAGATTCTCCAAGTTTCATCTCCAATACTTCAAAATTCCTGCGAAGAATTTGAAGTTGAGCACGCTGCACCCTAGCGTTTCCCTGGTATTTGACCTTCATTGAATCCCACAGCTGCTTTGCCATTTCCTTCTGAGCAATTGTCTTCAGAATGGACTTGTCAATGGATTGGAAAAGATAGTTCTTGGCCTTCAGATCCTTCAGCTTTGTCTCCTCCAAGGTTTTTTCTGTGCACCAGTTAAAACTTCTCCAGGAGCAGGTTCTGCATACCCCGTATCAATAACACTCCAATACTCCTTTGAACGCAGGAGATTCTCCATTAGCATGTTCCAATGCTCATAATCCCCATCAAACTTTGGGATGCAAGGTTGCGCAAAGTTACTTGACTCTGCTGCCATCTTTTCACTTCCTCACTCTGTGTTTTGGAAATCACTCAAAGAGACTGCAGCTTTTCTTTCAGGCCTAGTAGGGCTCTGATACCAGATTGTTGGGAATGAGAACAAGAACAAAGAACTCAAAACACAACTGGATTGAATGACTTCAACTTTATTGAATAACTGTGGCTATTTTATAGCCTTACATGAATAAACAAAATAGCTAGAAAGCAGCCCACGCAACAGAAACGTGGTAGATGCAACATGGAACAAAACAGAAATCCCTGAAGAATGCGTCAAAGCTGTGAACAACTTCCTAAAGACTAGGGACTCTTCCTAAAGACTAGGAACTTATTTAAACTGAACTAAAACTCAATAAGCAATAATCCTAAAACTACCAGGAAACCAAATAACCTTACAGTAAATGAGGGAGTGGAAGTCTACTAGTTCGTTGGTGAAGATAGTGACAGGGGACGGTGAGGAAGGGCGTTGGTTAGCAGCAACATGACTTTGGATGGCAGTGGTGGTTGTTGAATGTTGACAATAGCAACTAAGACAACACACCACTAGGTGGTTGTTGAATGTTGAATGTTGAAAGCACCTATTTCTTGCAAAATTACCGCCATAAATAGGTGATGCCACAAACATTTTCCACGAGGAGGCCCATCAATTCATCCATTGATCAAGAGTACCCCTAATGGAATAACAGCCCCACAGTCCCCCTCTGATGATTTTTCAAATTTGATGCGACAAAGAACACGGGAAAAAAATGCCAATGGAAGGTGATCTTGTGAGAGACTACAGCGATTAGTGCTCACTTGACCAATTTGTCAACTGGTAGTACAACCATATGCAAGAGTCCAAAAGAAAAATTATTTCTTGGTGGAACTTACTGAATCAGTTGCGATTGTATCACAAAAACCTTTTCTCCTGGCTCTGTTTTACTCGAAGTGTTAAAGAAAATCTCGAAACAACAATGTTTTGACTTATCATTCCATTTCCATTGTCTTTATCCTTTTTTATAGAACTAAATAAGAATTGAAATAAACAAAACAAAATTTGAAGTATGAAGCAGGAATTGAAATAAAACTTGATTATTGAGAAATAACTATTCTTTTCAATCGATCAACCGACCAACAATAAACAATGTTTTGTTTATTTATAATATCTCTAAGAACACAAGCTAAGTAGCCTAACCCTAATTGGCTAATAATGCCCTTACTATTATTATATGTTTACTTAATAGGCCCAAATATAGTTAATATTACTAAACTAATACCATACTAATACTTGCTTACATCACTTTCACTCATTCTTCTAGCCTCAAATATAACTCAAACGTCTTCCTTTAGTTTAGTGCTAGTTCAGTCCTTGACTGGGTAGAAATATGATTGGGTACTGAAATGAATAGATTCAACTTTGTTTGTTGGGAAAGGGGGTTGTGGATGGATATCAAAGTAACTTTGCGGGTGTGGGGTTACTCATGGGCAAGGAAGCACAGACTCTTTGAAAACTTGTCGTATCCGTGTCCGACACATATTCGACATACGACACTCGCTCGACACGCCTCCGATACGCGTCAGACACTTGGTCAACGTGTCGGCAAGTGTCAGACACATGGTCAATGTGGTCAACATGTTGGATACGCTTCTAATACACCTGGAACTTGGTCAGGACACAGTCAAGACTCGAAAACCAACTTTGTGTTATTTTTTACTTTTAGATGTTTGTAAATAATCACGTAATATAATGGTTGTTGATCTATCTGAAGTGAATGATTATTTCAATTAAGAAGATTTAAGATAAATAGGGCAAAAAGTCATTAAAGCATAGACTACCTCTATCTATGCTTCTTTTTAATCTTACTTCTTATTTCTCTCTCATTTGCTTCTTCTCTCATCTACTTCTTCTTTACTATATTTTTTTTCTACTTTAATTTTTTCTTGTAGCAGTGTCATCTTCTACAAGACACCCTAAGAAGGCACTTTATTAGATTATTATTTATATTTATATGACTTATTAAAAAATAGTATGACGTGTCCTCGAGTCCTAATTTTTGGGAATCGTCGAGTCACGTATTGTGTTCGTGTCCGACACGACACGACACGCGTGTCCGTATTCGTGCATCCTTGCTCATGGGTCATTTTTAAAGACTTCAATTATCCTCTTGTATGTTTGACAAGGGAGACATAGTTCACACTAGAAATACTTGATTTAATACTTTTTGGTCTAGCTCATAGTGTTCTCTTCCCACTATATGCTAGTTTTTCATTAAAGAAATACTCTTTGTTTTATTGATTAAAATAAAAATAAAGATAATGACAAAAGGGAAAAGATTAACAAAATAAGAGAATGGTAAAGAGAAGATGAGTCAAAGGTGTGATGGCTCAGTGGTTGAGCAGTGGCGGATGGTATCACTAGGTCACGGGGTTGATCCCAGCCGGCGGCATCTAGAGTGGGAGGGTGGTTAAGGGATGGAAAAAAAAAACAGAAGATGAGGATGAAAACTAGCTAAGAGAGATGGATAGTTCAGTTTATTTATTGATAATTGATGGTACAAGCTTCGCCAATCTTGCCATTAACTATGCAAAAGTCCCATTCTATTCCAAAAACCTAAAATAAGAAGAAAATCTGAAGTAAATCTCACTTCATAACCTTAAGCGATGAGGGAAGCAAGCTAACTTAACCTGTCATTGCACTCAATTCAGGCCACTTAGTTGAATCTGCACTCAATAATGGCATAGATGTTAGCTTCACTATCAGTCACTAACTTGGAAATGCTTGAATCTTTTGGCTTTTTGTTATTTGGTGTGTGTCACGCAAAATAACTAAGAATTTAAAAGCTATGAATCCGTGAATAATTCTCTGTAAATGCCCACTCTAAGTTCTCCATTTATCAAAAAATGTCAAACTCAAATAAGGTCAAACTGATGATTTTTCGACCTTCATTTCAAGAACACACAAGTTTTTTATTAGTAACCTAATAAATATGTAAAATGATAATATAGCTTTCTTTTCAACTGTAGCAAATTTTGTAAGGAATTTAGCATACAAATCTCAACATCACCAAACACATCCTTTGATAATACAAAAGGTTTATGGAGCAGATTGATATTGGAAATGATGTATGCATGCTTTGATAATGCCACTATGCTTAACATGCATTTTCAGGAATGTTTTCTCCGATGATGGTTCTCCAATGCCGGACTCTGCGTCACATGTGGCACAAGTATGATTTATCCCACACTTCTATTTTAGTTGTACGGAGAATGCACTAATTTAAAAGGCATCGTGCATGCTAAAATATAATGCAATTCTCAGTTCCCTGTTTGATAACCTTGAGTTGCAACAACAATCGTAGTGATACACGTCCTGCAACATATTTAGCTTGAATGGATTAAAAATATTAAGCTTTCACTGCAGCAACTATCAGCTTGGCCTGTACATTGTTTTTGTTAAATGTATGAAATCAATATTTCTAATCCAGAATCCAAATTATCTGGAGTGTTCTAGTTAATGTATCTCTGGATGTAACTGCTCAGAATGTAATCTCTGAAAACTTTCTTCTAGATACTCATCCAGTGGCTAAGAGCATCAGTTTTTCGAGGTTATGGATAATGCTAAGGGCCATATTATTCAGTAACTTGGGCATTTAAGCTAGCACAACTAAATTACTTCAACTTTACAGGCCATGGCAAACCATGGCAAGGTACGCTCGTCGAGAATTCTACTGCATGTCATTAACAGGTAATGACTATTTCATTTATGCTTTGATAGCAATGCTCACTACAAAAAAATCGACATCAGCGACGGCTACATTCCGTCGCCAATTGACCCAAAACCGTAGCTAAATCGAAATAGCAACGGCACACCAACCGTCGCCAAGCCGTAGCAACTATTATCGTCGCTATTTGAATCAGCGACGGCACAATAGCCGTTGCTAATTGGCGACTGCTACGAACCGTCACTAATTTGAAAACTACCGTCGCTAATTTCCAAATTCAAATACATATCAGCGACGGCTAGCTTACCGTTGCTAGCTAGCGACGGTTTATTGCCGTCGCTAATTTCCAAATTCAAATACATTAGCGACGGCTAGATTACCGTTGCTAGCTAGCGATGGTTTTTTGCCGTCGCTAATTTCCAAATTCAAATACATGTTAGCGACGTCTAGATTACCGTTGCTAGCTAGCGACGGCTTCGTGCCGTCGCTAAGTCCCGAATTAGATTTCTTTAGCGACGGCCAGATTGCCGTGGCTAACAAAAAAATTGAAAAAAAAAAAATTTATAATTAATTTTATAATACTTTTTTTATCATTATATTAATTTTATAATACTCAATAAACATCAAATTGAATTATAAACATCTTAATAAAATACTTTTTTATTATAAACATCTTATACAATTATAAACATATTTGGCATATACTTTTTATTTGTCCCGAATAGAAATAATTTTTTTTGGCAAATTATAAACTTCTTAAACCTGAACAAAATTAAATTAATTTTCATATACTCAATAAATTGTCCATCACAAAAAAATACAATCCCAAATACTGTCAACCTCAAATTGAGATAACTATATAAAACAAAATTGTGATCGTCTATGCGACATAAAACAAAATTTTTAAATACAGTAATTGCTCACAGTAATTGCTTTAAGATCTGCATTAGCTTGTGAGAAGGAGAGCAGTAGTTTCATGCCCAGCAAAGAAGAATGTCTTGCATTCATCCATTATCAACTGAAGGTTGTAGCTGAATCCCGTCGATGATTTCTTTTGTGTTTCAGCAAGAAGCATACCTAATAAGTCATTTCCATAAGAAGAGCTTCTACCAACTTCCATACAATCTTTTCTACTCTGTATGATCTCCATCAGTAACTTCTCTACTTCCATCTTGAGTGCTTTGATATCTCTGTTGAATTTACTGGGAAAGAATCTGAAAAATACAAAAATAAATTAGCTAACTATTTGAAAGACTCGAACATAATGAAAGTGATAGATCTCTAAAGTGAAACAGAATGAAAGAATATTTAAAAGGAAAAACACATAGAAAACTCATTTATGGCCTCTAATTCTTATGGTTACAATAGAATCAAAGCATAAAACCATCCAAGCAAACATACCGACTTCCAGGTAGGCATGAATGCCTGCTAGATTGGGCGCAAAGACTCTGTAACGACGTAAGCAGATGGAAAATTCGCTTCCCTTTCTCATAACTACTATCAAATTTGGTTCTTGATATGATGTCGGCAGTCAGCCTAGTTATGTACTCACTAATCTCAACCTCAGCTTTGCCTGATTCTGTAACAGATTGTAATTCTCCAAACATTTGTTTAGTGCATTCCACCATGTACCCCACATGACTCTGAAGTGCATTTACACCAATTCATGATGATTAACAATTAGACTTTTTTTTTTCCTAAAAGAAATTCATATCACATTCTACTTCAATTTTGCACACATTTACCTTGAGTTTATCAGGCATGAATGCCGCAGCAGTTACATGGCGTTGGTGGTACCAATTGTTACCATTAGCCATTAATAGACCTTTCCCAATAAAATTCTTCGAATTTTGTTGTTGTAACCAACATTTGCCTGAGAGATTGCTGTATTTAGATGAAAGCAGCTCTTTGATCATCTCTGTCTCTGTCACTTCCAACCCAATATATGAACCTTTTGCCTGAGAATCATCCAAAGAAGATTAAGTACTTGTATATTTTGGTCATCATAGGCAGAGAAAAGAAGACAAGAATGGCATAGTTTATATGTGCATACCATATATTTTAGACCACAGAGAATAATGTGGTAATAAACGACTAACGATATCATGATGAATTGAAGGCATGTCATGGGAAGTGGTCTTAGAGACAAGGGAGGCAACGTCCGGAATGTTACCAACCAAAAATCGGGGTTTAGGACCATCGACTCCTTGTATCTGCATGATCTTTCTGATACGTCTTGGAGTTAGCCAGTAACCAGAGTGTACCCAAGGGTGAATAAGCAACCAGCGTACACACAATAACCGCATCCACGCAGCCGCAGAATCTCAAAAACCGCAACCACGCAGCAAGTCGGGCCGCAGCACTCAGCACTCAGCCAGAACACAGCATCGCAGCAGCAGTCCATGTCATCGCAGCTTCGGACCGCAGTAAACGCAGCACCCATCCAAACAGAGAACACTCTGTTTTGCGACAGACTGCCCAGTGCAGTGCGCACCCACCGTGCTGCTGCTCGTCCCCCTGTTTTGAGACAGACTGCCCACTCTGTTTTGCGACAGACTGCCCAATCCTGTTTTGCAGTTCCCTGCAGTCCAAAAAACATTTATATTTACGCAGAAAAGAGTGAAATGAAAAATGAGAAGATGAAACAGCAGGAAAGGAAGATTAATAGTAAAACAGCATTCAAGGGGAAGAAGAAACGTACTGTGACGGAACAAGTGGACTATAGACATTACCTGGTTCAACAATCTCTCCAAGAACTAATATGCCCCCTCCACCATCTTTTCCTTTCAAGCAATGAGAAAACACTCTTGGAGCCCCAAACCCAATTATCCCATCAACTGCACATAGTATTCTTTTGGAGGAGGTGCAAGACACCCACAAGATGTCACTTCCTGTATCAATCTGCACATAGTATTCTTTTGAAGGAGAGCCTAATTGAATTCTTGTGAAGTACAGCCTGAAGTTAAACCAATATTCCAAGTACATAATTAAAGCAATGAACCTGAAATCTCATGAAGATATAGGGCAAACACACCCATTAATCCAAAACTAACAAAGACAAAAAAAAAAAAAAAAAAAACTCCGTTGGATATAGGGCAAATAAAAGAAGTTACAATAACTGAAAATTGATTTTCTTATCAACTATGAACTTACTTGCGTCCTGGTAGAGGATCAACCCGGAAATACCTGAAAGTCAATGTAAAAAATATTTATTAAATAAAGGAAGTGGAACTTGAGAAACCCTCCAAATTACTAACAGTTCTATCAATGTTTAACACTAAATTTAGGATATGGTAACTAGCAATAAGGAAAGGAATACAACAACCAGACCCAAAATATTGTACAATTTGAATATGGAGGGTCAAATTTACTTAATCAAGAGGGGGCAGATTTGAAGATTATGTTGTACATCTCAAGGACTTTCTTTTATAACTAGGTTTTTCCCCCTCTTTATCTTGATGTTATCTCAACCTCTTCCTAATATCTAATATATATACTTCGACCAACCAAAAAGGTATTAAATGAGATAGAAAACCCAGACTCCTAATATAAGATACTGATCTTAATGTTCAAAAGCAATCTGCCAACAGAAATTCTAGTCATTCATCATTCAATTCAATATAAGAAAACAATTGAAGGCCTCTCGGTACAATGGACACTTATAATGCAAAGCTATTTGATCTAAATAAATGTTAAGATGTTTCAGAGAGTGAATTGCTATTTAAAAAGTGCATAACTGCATGATAAACACATGCTAACCCATAAATTTGGGATTTTCCTTGTAAGGTAACCGGAAAGAATTGGCATATAAATTGATTCATACAGGAAAAAAAAATCCATAGATTCAATCATTTTACCTATGGAGATTTGAAAAAATAATAACAATAATGTAAGGAAATAGAAATAAATAAAAACAAGTACCCAGATTCTAAAGAGCAATTTAAAATTGAAGAGATCTTAAACATACTTGATTGCCCAGTAGTTTAATAAACAAATGACTTACTCGTGCTCCAGGGCCTGTGCTGCTGTCAAACGCTTTCGAGGATCATATCTGCAGACACAACAAAGCACATTATGAGCATATAAGAATGGACAAAACGTCTACACATGCAATACCAGCAAAAAAATCAGATATGTAATCATTTTCCTAAAATTATAGAAGAATAAGTTGGTACACATACTCGAGCATCTTTGAGAGGAGGTCAAATGCATGACTCTTTGGATGAACAACACTGTTAAGTCCAGTATTGTCACTGTTGGAAGCATACAACAAAAGAACACCACAACTTAATAATTCTTGTTAACCATTGTAAGCAGTATTATCAATATTATGGGTTAGTTTAGCAATATTAGTGAGGAAGGTTCACAAGTTGTGGCCACTTCTCCGGTGTTGGATGGCCTGAGTAAAATAAAATGGTAAACAAATCTTCTAACAAAAGTGAAAGATAGAAACTGGTCAGGCAGGGACTCTTACCTAAGACCTTAAATATCTTGTCCAGCTGATCAAGCAGCACTAATGCAAAGACAGTGTTAGGAAACAAACAAAGAATATCTTAGGGTGTGTTTGGTTGCATGGAATCCTATGTCATGGGAATTCATGAGGGGACCACTACATTTTAGGCTAAATTGATATATCACTTCACATTTACCATTTGACCACCATTTGATTTTGTGATCAATGGTGGGAATGGAAGTCCCATGAACATGGAAATCTCACTCCTTGGCCCCCCAAGGCATGTGATTTTCATGTTCATGGGACTTTCATTCCCACCATTGATCACAAAATCAAATGGTGGATGTGGAGTGATATATCAATTTAGCCTAAAATGTAGTAGTCCCCTCATGGATTCCCATGACATAGGATTCCATGCAACCAAACACACCCTTAGTAGTATTGCTAAGCCACTCAACTAGGAAGTTATCTTGGAAACAGAACAAACCAAACAAATAACTGAATGTATGTCAAGAAAGAAGACATCTAAAAGTACACTTGTACCTGAAAAGGATTAGGTGTGGCTTTGACTTCAACTCCTTGAAATAGTGGTTTTAAAGTTATCAGCTCGGCGAAAATACATCCAACTGCCCACATATCTAGATCGAAGCTTAAGGAAGATTTAGTCACATTTAAGACAATTTCTTTACAAACTCGATTCATTTCAACACACAAATTAATTAAGGAGAAATGAGACACGTGAACTGCAAATTAACAGAGGATACCAACAGCACTTGTGTAGTGCTTGGCCCCTCGAAGCAGCTCAGGTGCTCGATACCATATAGTTACCACTACCTGCCAGTAAGCATCAATATCTATGAGCAAGGAATTGCTATTTGATTTGAAACATTCACATCCCATAAAAGGAACAAGAGCTTGAGGATATAGCATACATAATCAGAAATTCTTTCATGGTCTAAACAACATTTATGCACCCAAACCTACATATAGAATAGTCTCAAAGTAAAGGAAGACTGCAGAGTCAATAAATGCATTGATTAGCACACCCTCGAAATATATTTCAAATTCCATTTTAGTTAGTAGCAACAGAAGTCAAAATATTTGAGTCCTTTCTATATGAAATTAACTACAAGAGCATGGGGTTTGAATCGTTTGATTGAGGCATGTCGCATTTCTGAAAAATAGAACTCAGGCATGACAAGCTAATAATGAATGTTTGCTTCAATTCACTGGAAAATTCTAAGAATAATTCCCCAATAATGATCCTTTGATAAACACATTTGTGAACTGCGCACCAAACACACTAACAAAGAGTAAATCTTCAAGGACTTTCAGAACACAAAATATAATAAACAAAACAAACTTGCCGCATGCCGTCTTGTATAAACAAAGTAAACCGGATTCACATTATTGACTAAACTATTCATATTATTGACTTAATTATTAAAAATAGCATCATTCTTTAGAAATAAGAAATAAATAAATAAAAATGATACTTAAAAAAATCACTGGTGACGAGTATAATGATTAAGGAAAGCCATAGACTACCAAACAACATTCAAAACCCCATATTTCTATCTCAGACTCAACACACACTATAACTCAGAAACCTCATCAACTCAAAACATTCAAACACACCTCAAATTCAAGAACTTGGAACAAATGAAAACAAAAATCAAAACACCCCCATTAATGAAAAGCCATAGACTAGCATGTAAAGTACAATAAAACCCAATTTTTATACCCGACATTGAAGGGATCAGCTGAACCATCCACAGGCATATCCCTATAAAGAATAACCAACCCCATTTTTTATACCCGACATTATAGGAGAACTACACATAAAAGACTTCAATAAAAAAAAAACAAATTGATAGCAGCCTACATGGAATAAGAAGCGCGACGGTTACAAGCGAGGGATAAACATACTCTAATGAAAGGAATTGCTGGAATCAAGCTCTAATGAGATCAAGACCCTGCCTAACTCTGCGTAAATTAAGAGAAAGGCTCCCCGGCTTTCTGACTGTTACGAGAAAGGCTCCCCTCCATGCAGCCGGTTGGTAGCTCCCATGACAATAACATGAGCTTGTGATTTCAGTCCATCCATGACTTAATAGCAATTGACTTAAAGAGCTGGGGGTGTCTACGAGGGAGCTCCACTAGCTCCCTGACATGAGCCATCTGCTTTCTCACGTTCATTTACCTATGCATTCAGCAAATTGTTACTACTTTTCCAAGCAACCTTTTACAAGCATACAAATAGCATTCAAGCAGCATTCAGCATACATTTGAGCAATTGAAGCATACGATTCAGCATTCAGCATTCAGCATACATTTCAGCATTCAAGCATTTCATCACTTTAGCATTCAAGCAGCATTCAGCATTCAGCATTCAAATTAGCTATGGTTCAAGTTTAATTATTCATGTATTTAGGTGCGTGTGGTTAAAGTTTAATTACTCACCCCGCTTGGCTGCGTCGCGGATCCCATTAGAGGTTGCATGTTTGACATGAATGCTCTAAATGCCTCCATATCATTGGTCAATGTGTCTACCTTCCGATTGGTTGTCTTTAGATTTGCTGTCGTTGTTTCCAGCTTTGCTATCGTTGTCTCCAGCTTTGCTTCAGTGGCTGCTAGCTTCTCCTTCGTAGCTACGAGCTCTTGTGCAGTTGCATCATGAGCTGCAAGCAGCTGTTGCTTAGTAAGCTCATGTGATTCCACTAGTTCACGTACTTTGGCATTAGCTTCATCCCCCACTGCATTGCGGAGCATTTGTCGAGTGACGCCAACCCCATACATCTTGGCCCTCCCATGTCCATCCCCCCCCCCCTCATCACATCTGTAAACGCCTCCTCCCTATTCATTCCCTCCCGGCCATCTGTTGGCTGTGTTAGCTGTTCCATTTGCTCCTGCATCAAAACAGATACGCATACCCATAACCCATAAATGATCAAATACAGTTTATGATGGTTAACAACATTTGAACAACACATTAAGTAGGTACATTCATATAATTCCATAGAATATAACGTACATATCTCCTTGCTGCTTCAGGCTGAGGGAATAATCCATCAGATAATGTGTAAGTTGCTTTGAACATTTGCATACGATCTGGTTCTTGTTCATTTGGGTTTTTTTCTCTCTGGAATAATACAAATTACATTAAAAGAATATACATAAGCTAGTACATCTTCATGCATTAAGCGGTAATATATGAGCGGCATGGCATGGTTCCACATCGATGGGAATGACATGGTTCCACATCGATTGGGAAATCATTTATGTGCAAATAGAAATCATTGTGCATTATATATAGAAATCATTATATATAGAAATCATCTTCATTATATATAGAAATCATTGGGAAAAAAAATTGCTACCTCTTCTTCCCATTTACGTGCAAATGACATGGTTCCACATCGATGAATAATCTTCAATCGGGCGCGATTTGATTTATTTTGTGCACTGACTTTCTGCATACAAACACAAATTCACAGTTACAATTCCTTTCAATCATATGAACTATCGTACTAGTTAAACTACAGTACTTAACATATACACCTTAAAATTTTCGCTCCTCCAGTACTGTACAAGCATCCGCCACTGAGCCTTATCCACCCCATCATCAGTGTGCTCATATTGTTGCTCAAGTGGTCGCTCATACCTATGATATGCCTTGAACAAATCATGTTTCCATTGTTCCAACTATAGCAAGCTTTTGGTTGGACCCATCTCTGTCAAATTTATAATAAAGTTTTTTTTTAGTATAATATAATCACATGACGATATATAAAAACACTAATTATCAAATTTGAAACAAATATCACTCGTCAAAATAGAAAAAGACCTTTGTTTTGTCCGTACAGTTTTCAAATGAGAACTTTGCCTGTGACAAAAATGTAGGATTCCAATAATTATGAAGTTACGATAAGTAATATAGAAATACGATTTGGGAAAATGTGCTATGTCGTATATTATTAAACTTGCCAGACTATTACCGATATTAGCTTCCAAATAGTTTCCTTCACATCTGGTGAAATCTTCGGCCATTTGCAAGGTGAAAGAGGCACCTTACTTCCATCCCGTGCGATTATACCAATTTCAGTGGATACTTTAGCTGCTGCCTTGCCTATAGGCTGTCCAAAGGCATTGCATTTCACCACCATCAATTTTGTATGGTTTGGGCCATCATATTGATGCATACCCCTGCGTTTCTTATATCATTCTACTGCAATTCCAATAGCACCAAAGTGAAATAAGCTATATCTCATGAATATTAAAAAAAAAAATCGATTTCCTCAAACTATGTCATATGTGGAAAAAAAATATTTTACACTTGCGATAAGTCAGCAAACATTACCTATACGAACAGCTTCATCCCTATGCCTTGTAGATAGGCGTCCATCCGCACTCCTCTCTAGTTGTTGTTCAATTTCATTCATATCATGGTTAGCAAGGTCTTGTTGATCTTCAGATAGCGACTGTCCCTCTCCAGCAATAGAGGGAGTCATAGTCTCAGGGACTACACTATCTGTTTGAGATAGTTGAGACACATGCTCTGACCTTTCCTGACTTGATATAGCTTGTGAAGTAGAAGCATGTTGTGATAAGGTTGCTTTTCGAGAATGCAACTCTCCTCTTTGAGCTAGACGCCTCATCTCTAGATTTTTTTAACCTGTTATGACATTCAAGATTGCACATATTCATGCATAGAAAAAAAAATATAAGTTCATGAATTTATTAATTGACATTTATGAAAACCAAAAATTTATTCTTTTAAAAAGATACAATAAAACAAGTATATATTATACATTATCTTTTACGGCTATTCAAATTTGAAGCTTGCTCTTGTAAGGTTTTACAAACTCAATATATTATTTCTGTATGATGCTCTATCCCTAAAAGCCATGCAAATGGAGGATCAACCCAAATATATCAAACGAACCCAAAGTTCAAATTAAACGAAACAAGCAGGATACTGCACGCTTTTGGCATATCTACCCATTAGCTAATAATTTATTATTCCACGCTTATTGAATGTCTCTCTCAAAGTAGTTGTATATATTCATGTTCAACTTCACATAAAAAGTAAGCAAGCCAAATGCAGAATAATTAGAAGTAAACGACAATTTCAAATCATTAACCCTAAGCGAGCTCGAAGTATGAGCTTTATGTTATGTCTGATAAGTTGTTATTAGAGAACACCTTAGTTTCATGACAAGTTTGCCTTGTCATGCAAGCTCCTTTTTATTATTTTGAATGCCCTAGTATGAAAAAAAAAATGCAAGAAAAGCAGGGCACTAACATGGTCAACAAAAGCAGTGCACTAACATGGTCAAAACAAAACCAATCTAATCAAGCATTTCACTATTGGTTGGTACACTTAAAATACATCAAAAGTGTGGACGGTCTGACTTAATTCTACCATCCACATCTATTGCTATAGATGGTAAGAAGATTTAATAATTCATTAAATTCCACTTGAGCTCCATGAAAAAGTTTTGCTAAATTTGAACATGTAAGGAATTTTACAAGTATATTTTGATTGTATGGAAGAAATTTTACAATCATACTATTACACTGAAAACTAAAGCTTGTGTACGTATATATGAAAACAGACTTGGGAAGGTTTAGACGTCTAGCTTGAATTCCTAGAAGATTTCTACTTCCATCTTTAGACTAAAAGTCTGTGAGTTTGGAGTAGTATTAGTTGTTCGCCACTGCCACTGCCACTTTTACAGTTCAAAACAATATAAAAAATTTGCATCTTTACACTAAAATTTGCAAAACAATATAAACATAAGCAAGATATTCTACTTCCATCTTTAGACTAAGAGTCTGTGAATTCTACAATATAAACAATATAAACCAAAGAGTTTGTGATTTATTTTTACTTACCTTGTTAGAGCACAAAAACCCTTGTTAGAGTACAAAAACCCCAAATTTCTCCCACCTTGAAGTTGAAGAAGATGAAGAACGAGATGAACTTCCTGGATGCAGAATGATTCCTCTCAGACCTTCTTCCTCTCAGACCTTCTTCCTCTGAAAATCGAGGGTTCTTCCCTTCAAAATATTGTTCTTCCTCTCAGACCTTCTTCCTCTCACAGTTTCTTCCTCTGAAAATCGCTCGTTTTCCTCTCAGACCTTCTTCCTCTCAGACCTTCTTCCTCTGAAAATCGAGGGTTCTTCCCTTCAAAATATGGTTCTTCCCTCTCAGACCTTCTTCCTCTCACAGTTTCTTCCTCTGAAAATCGCTCGTTTTCCTCGCAGAGCTTCTTCCTCTGAAAATCGCTCGTTTTCCTCGCAGAGCTTCTTCCTCTCAAACCTTCGTCCTCTCAAAATCGCTCTTCCAAACCTTCTTCCTCTCTCTGCGTCGTCCTCTGCAATGATTCTTCCTCTCACAGGTTCTTCTCAACGATTCTTCCTCAATGATTCTTCCTCTCACAGGTTCTTCTTCTCAATGATTCTTCCTCTCTCTGCTTCTCAATGATTCTTCCTCTCTCTGCTTCGTCCTCTGCAAGTAATACTCTCTTCACAAAACAAAAAAAAAGCGGGATTCCCAAATTTTTTTCGCGCCGAATGGTTTTTATTTTGTGCCCTTTTTTTTCTCGATTAGGGACGGCTAAAAACCGTAGGTAGGATTTGTAAATCTTAGCTACGGTTATTATACCGTGGCTAAGTAAAAATTTTGTCAATATATTTTTTTTTCAAATATACACTTATGGACTAAAACGTAGCAAAGTGTTTTATTTGTCAATCCCTAATAAGTAATAGGTGGAAAATCCCCCAGTGTGACTTTACCACCCAATTGACTCCTCGGTCAAATAAACTGCATGAAGTCCATCCAAATTCACAATTCATTTCTCATAATCCATCAACGTACAACTGATATCAGGCACAAATCAATTCAATAAAAACACTTGCCTTGGTTTCAAGGCCACGAAGCTCGACCTGAGTGAATTGGCTTTGAAGCCAGGGATCCGAAACAATAACACCCATAAAGGTAGACATTTTTGCCAATGTTTACCAACCTGAACAATCCCACAATGAACAAACAAATAGCACACTATAAGGATCTCAAACACACAATGAAAATAAAAATTCAGATCCAATTTCTTATAAAACAAAACACAATTGAATCAACACGTAAATGAAGAAATAAAACTGATTTGGGGACAGAACCTCGCGAAGAGGAAAGAACAGGAGCCGACCAACCCCTGATCAGTGAATGCCATTTGAAAACCCTAGAATTCCTTCAATAATGGCCTCATGGGGTTGTTGAAAACTGTGGATTCTTTGTGGGTTTTAATGTTTTGCTTTGCTAAAAGAAGGGAAAAAAAATATTCTAGACAGATTTGAAGAAGAAGAATAAGAAGAGGACATCTAAATAAGAAGAAGGATCTTACATAAAAAAAAATTGATGACGATGGAGTTAATCGAAGTCTTTCGGTTGAAATAAGAACTGGAGCCTTGGTTCTCTCACCCCGTGGCTAATCTCTTTAGTGTTTAATATTTTTTTTTATAAAAACAAATTAGCCATGGCAATTGGCCGTAGCTAATCTCTTTAGTGTTTAATTTTTTTTTAAATCAATTAGCGACGGTTTGTTGCCCTCGCTAATATAAAAAATGAAAAACGAATTCTCTTTAGTGTTTATTATATTTTTTTAAACCAATTGGCTGTAGCTAATCTCTTTAGTGTTAATTTTTTTTTAAAACCAATTAGTCTATGATGTTCTTTGATCTGATCTGGTCTTCTTTGATCTTTTTTTATTTTTTTGATCAGATCTGATCTGATCTTCTTTGATCTAATCTTCTTAGATCTTCTCTGATCTTCTTTGATCTGATCTTTTTTTATCTTCCTTGATCTCATCTTCTTTGATTGATCTTCTTTGATCTTATCTGGTCTGATCTTCTTTTATCTCATTTTCTTTGATTTGAACTTCTTTGATCTTCTTTGAACTTTTTTGATCTTTTTTATATTCTTTGATATAATCTTTTTGATCTTCTTTGATCTGATATGATCTTATTTGATATGATCTTATTTGATCTGATCTGATATTCTTTTATCTGATATTCTTTGATCTTCTTTTATCTTATTTGATCTGATCTGATCTGATCTGATATTTTTTTATCTTATATGATCTTATCTGATCTTCTTTGATTTGATCTTTTTTTATCGGATCTTCTTTGAACTTCTTTGATCTTTTTTGAACTGATATTCTTTGATCTGATCTTCTTTGATCTGATGTTCTTTGATATTCTTTGATCTGATCTGATATTTTTTTATCTGAACTTCTTTGATCCCATCTTATTTGATATGATATTCTTTGAACTTCTTTGATCTGATCTGATCTTCTTTTATCTTATCTGATATTCTTTGATGTTATTTGATTTGATCGGATCTTCTTTGAACTTTTTTGATCTGATCTGATATTTTTTTATCTGATCTTCTTTGATATTTTTTTATCTGATTTTATCTTTTTTTATCTGATATTCTTTGATCTTCCTTGATTTGATCTTCTCCGATCTTCTTTGATCTGATCTGATATTCTTTATCTTATTTGATCTGATCTGATCTGATCTTTTTTTTTATCTTATTTGATCTGATCTTCTTTGATATGATCTTCTGTGATCTTCGTTGATCTTCTTTGAACTTCTTTGATCTGATCTGATCTTCTCTAATGAGTTTCCTACTTCTTTGATATGATCTTCTGTGATCTTCGTTGATCTTCTTAAAACTTCTTTGATCTGATCTGATCTTCTCTAATGAGTTTCCTAACCGGGTTGAAAGACAATGGGTTATTGGTGATTTTATCCAGTTTATAAATATATAGCTATTTTCTTTATATAATTAAAAAAAAGAATTAGCTACGGTAGAGAACCGTGGCTATAAAACTCATTAGCCACGACACTTTGTCGTCGCTAAGATAAAAATTTTAATATAAAAAAAAGGTTTCATTGGCGAGATTCGAACCCGGGTCGCCTGGGTAATTTGACCGTGGCTAACAAAAAAAACAAAATTTTCCAATTTAAAAAACAAAAATTCACATTTAGCTAATGTTTGCTTTATATAATTTAAAAACAAAAATTCACATTTAGCTACGGTATTTTTGACGGTGGCTAACAAAAAAGAATTCTAAACGTTAGCTACGGCCCTGGTGCCGTCGCTATATTGTTTTTTTTTTAAATGCATTAGCTACGGTATTTGGACCGTGGCTAACAAAAAAAAAATTATAAACATTAGCTACGGCCCTATGGCCCTATCAAAAAAATTTATAAATATTTGTTATTTAAAAATCACAAAAACATTAGCTACGGCCCAAGTGTCGTCGCTAAGTTGTTTTGTTAATTTTTTTTAAAAAAATGACATTAGCGACGGTACGCGGACCGTAGCTAACTATAAAAAAATTTCGAAACATTAGCTACGGCCCAAGAGCCGTCGCTAAGGTGTTTTGTTAATTTTTTTTTTTAAATGCCATTAGCGACGGTATGTTGACCGTAGCTAACGGTAAAAAAATTTCGAAACCTTAGCTACGACCCAAGAGTCGTCGCTACGTTGTTTTGTTAATTTTTTTTTTAAAAATGACATTAGCGACGGTACGCAGACCGTAGCTAACCATAAAAAATTTCGAAACATTAGCTACGGCCCAAGAGCCGTCGCTAAGTTGTTTTGTTAAAATTTTTTTTAAAAATGACAGTAGCGACGGTATGCGGACCGTAGCTAACCATAAAAAAATTTCGAAACATTAGCTACGGCCTACGAGCCATCGCTAAGGTGTTTTGTTAATTTTTTTTTAAAAATGCCATTAGCGACGGTATGTTGACTGTAGCTAAGAATAAAAAAATTTCGAAACCTTAGCTACGGCCCAGGAGCCGTTGCTAAGGTGTTTTGTTAATTTTTTTTTTTTAAAAATGCCATTAGCAACGGTATGTTGACGGTAGCTAAGAATAAAATAATTTCGAAACCTTAGCTACGGCCCAGGAGCCGTCGCTAAGTTGTTTTGTTAATTTTTTTTTTAAAAAATGCCATTAGCGACGGTATGTTGACCGTAGCTAAGAATAAAAAAATTTCGAAACCTTAGCTACGGCCCAGGAACCGTCGTTACGTTGTTTTGTTTATTTTTTTTTTTAAAAAATGCCATTAGCGACGGTATGTTGACCGTAGCTAACAAAAAATTTCGAAACATTAGCTACGGTTCAAATGTCGTCGCTAATGCTAGTATTAGCGACGGTTTTAAGCCATCGCAAAACGGTTAGCGACGGTTATTTTAATTTATTTACCGAACCCGTAGCAGAACCTATAGCGACGGTCAATTGCCGTCGCAAACCGTTTCAATAGCGACGGTTTTAAAAAACCGTCGCTAAATTCCGTAGCTAATTTCGCTTTTTTTTGTAGTGGCTGTTATTTAATACTTTCTTTGTGATTCCCTAAAAATAAATTGTCAGACTTTGATATTGTTACAGTCTAGTACTGTAATTTAAGCAGCACATAAAGGAGGACGTAGATCTAATACCATTTCAGTCCTTGATGACAATATTCATTTGTTCCCTGGGTTGTCTACCACCTACTTTGATGTTATATGCATGTATCTAAGTAGGCTTCAACAATGTCTTTGAATGTGCAGATAAGGAAGCTGTATTTTCGGGTAACTTCTTATTCACCTCATTAGAGAATACACTGCCTGATCCTTTAAAGAAGAAATCCTGAGGGAAGTACAATTGCAATCTTCTATTTTCACTTCATTTAAACAATTATTTTTAAAACAATGTAATGTAGAAAATAAACGATTTGTTCTCATCGATGGGAACAATTCTGATGAAGCAATATGAATATTAAGAATGAGCTTGGAAGATTAGAGATGAAAAATGCGCACACACAGAAGTGGATCACTGCACAGAAGAATCGAAGAAGAGATTATGTTTCTATATCACTGCTATATATGATTCACTTTTGTGGGCTCATACATTATGTAATGCCTAGAGTACCATTCCATGTTAAATCTGTGCCGACCCTAGGCTGATTTAAAGCTTTCACTATTACCAGTATTTATGCCCATCCTCAAAGTTTGTGTGTTTTGTAACAATTGTTAATTGATTATTTATTTGAAAGCTATAGATTATATGTATTTTATCGTGTATTGAAAATCTAAATTTAAGATATGCATCCTTAATGTAAGGTGAATTAAGTTTTAAAGAATATAAATATGAAAATGTTAGTACTTATTGAAATTTCCAAAGGGCATTAGACTTATTTAAGTAAGCTGAGCAAAAAATCCATTCATTCATGATAGTTTTTTATTTAATAATAAATGCTTATTATGCTTTGACACTAGTCAACTTTGAGGCCTGCCAATGGCATGAAAGCTCAATGGTTAGAGCATGGCGAATGGTACCACTAGGTCATGGGTTTAAATCCAGCTTGCGGCATCTTTATGGGTTCTGGGATGCTATAAAAATCATGCTTGCCTTTCAAAAAAAAAACTTTGATGCTCGGCTTCTACTCTTGAAATAACAAAATAAACTAAATTACTGATGGTTTTGGGCCTGCCATGGGTTCTTCGTTATATGACGTTTTCTTCAATAGCAGATTTGGGATGTGGCCAGGTGAAATCCGATAAGATGGAACGTTTTTTGTTTCCCTTACTTGACCGAAAATAACACCACTAGGAAAAACTAAACTAAAACTAACTAAGTTTGCCAATTATGGAAGGAATTGATTTTGACACAATTTCTTATAAGTTGTCACTTTTCCTCTGAAAAATATGTGTTTATTATAGTTTGTGCCACTTTTCTTGAAAATAAACATTATGAAAAAAATGTTTCTTAATGTATTTTAGGTTTTGTTTCCTCTGATATCTTCAACCTTATCCATTTTCATTTGTGTAATAGGAATGGGTGATATATACTTAGCCATCATATTTTGTTGAAAAAATGACATCAAATGTCAATAGATCGTTGTGAGTTCTGGGATGATATTTATAATTGAGTAGAGATTAAAATATGGATGATCAATAAATTCTTTATGATACAATATCATTTTTTTAAGTAAATGGGTAAGTATATCATTTATGTCCAAGCTTCTCTTTTGTTCTCAAGGTCAAGGTCTGACCTATAGCTGATTGCAAAGAATGATCATAAATTATAGGTCATCGATGGATCGGGGCTAGACCAAGTGTGCAGCGATCAGGGTTTTTTTAAGTTTGACATTCATTAGTTTATACCTATTAAAGTTTGGCCCTCGTTTTGAAAAATAACTGAGTTTAACAGTCGTTTTGTGATGGAACCATTAAGTCCACGTCATTAACTTGTCAAGTCTAATTTTTGAACCATTTTATCCAACAAGGATGCTCAATTTCTGTTTTCGTTCCAATTCTTATTGACAAACTCAAATAATCAGTCGTGAAACCTAGAAGCTGATAGATGGCATTTGGGAAAAAAAAAATCAAGGTAATTAAAGCTAACATTTCAGTTGAGATTGAAGAGGAAAAAAAGAAACCACACAAGTTTTGATGGCTAATCATTTTCTTTGAACCTGTGAGAGCTCAAGTTCACAAGTTGAAAGAATTTGAACGGTTTGAGTTAGTGCAAAGCAATCAAGACTCCAGACAAATCCCACATTTTGACGATAAACATAGCAACAACCTCGATACCAAATCTAAGTAGATTACGCACAGGGCATCTGATTTATATAAGTCAAAACATTTGGGTTGTCAGCAAGAAAGAGTAAAAGCTTCTCATATGCTTAAAATTCAATTACTGTATCATGATTTGAACCTTGTGATAACTGACATGGGTTAACCAGTTAAAGCTCAACAACATAATTTCTCGATAGCTTGAGCAAAGATTAACTAAATGAAGCTACTACAATTTAGTTAAAATAAGCATCCTTAGAAAAAAAAAATTTCAGTTAAAACAACAATTTTAAGGAGCCAAGTTTGGGAGTCACTTTTGGGCCAATTTTTTTTTTACACTTCTACCCCTTCTACAGATAATGTTTGTGGTTGTGTTTAAAGAGAGGGGTAAAAAGTGTAAAAAACTAAAACTTGACCCAAAAATAACTCCCAAACTTGGCTCCCTAGACTTACTCATATTAAAATTATGTCAGGCAAGCAAGAAGATTTCATATATACTTTCTAAATAAAAATCTCAAACCAAATTTGATAAAACAAATCTTTTCTAAACACTCTTCCCTTTTCCGTAAATAAAAAAATTAAAATAATAAAAAGTCTAAATCTATTCGCCCTTATTTCCAACTCCACGGGACAAGCCTCTTAATTTTACATTTCAACTCTCTAGATGGTAGTGGTATTATTATTTATTTATTTATTTATTATTATTATTATTATTATTTATTTACCCTTAACCCTTTCCACCCCAAATGCCACCATCAGGATTCAGACCCTAGACTCGTGATTCCATCTACCACAGGTCTACCGCATTTAAATATGACTTCCGAATTAGTAAAAATATTCTCTTCTAAATCTAGATCCTATTAACTCCTAATACTATGTAATATTTTTTTTGAAATCATTGTCTTACTTTTTTGCATGATTATTAAAATTTGAAAAGTGAATTTATTTTTTTATTTTTTTTGTATCAAAGCCAGGTTGTTTTTTTTTTTTTTTGCATGATTATTAGAATTTGTACAATGAAATTTTTTTTTGGTATCAGAACTAGGTTGCATGAATTCAAGTGTTCAACATTTGCATATTTAAACAGTTAAAGGGCGGCCACAACACTCACATAACAAGTAATCAACCATGTTCCCGTAATCTTGTTGGCAACATTATAAACTGTATCATTGACGATATAAGTTACAATAGAAAAACCCTATCTATAATTATAACTATCTTTTGCAAAAACTAGGCAATCTCCTTGAAAATTAGCGGATAAAATTGAGTTTCTTAGGTAAGAAAGATCAGAAAATGACTTTTAAGGCTATTTTTTCACAAAGTAGACCATTTGGATACCATAGTTGATGTAATGGTTAATTTATGCTTACTTTTATACTTTTATGACCAACAATAATTATTTTATTAACCCAGGTTAACCCATAAAGTTTTAGAACATCCTTACTTTTCATAAATAAATAGAATACATATTTTTATACTTGTATGACCAACACAAATTCTTTTATTAATGATTCTAATTATGACCAACCAATTATTTTCACTAGTTGGGTTAGGCTATATAAGTTGATGATTTATGAAATTTTATTTCTACAATCACTTTCCAAAACATATATAATGGAGCTAGAAGTAGGGGTGGGCATGTGATGGGACAGGACGGGATGGACCTCATCCTTATCCCATCCCGTTTGTTCGGGATCGGGACGGGACATGATAGGATAGACCTCATCCCATCCCAAACAGGTTTGAGACGAAACGGGATGGGACGGGATGAGTATGTACTAAATTTTGGATTGAAAACTTAACAAGCAATATTGAAAATTTTGGATTTACTAAACACACAACTCTGAGAACAACTATATAACTTTAAAGATAGCCATTTCATTAGCTTTTACTCTTTTTTTTTAGAACCACTATTAAAGATAGTCATTTTTTGTACATTGCTAACGAAAATGATCAATGGGTTTGTCATTTAAAAACTACAAAGAGCACACATTGTTGTTATCAAGAGTTAGGAAGAGGAACAAAAGAAGGGAGAGAGTTTGAGTTAGATTAATTATCTAGGTGAGTCACATGGAAGCTTGTGAGAATAAAATAGTCATGTCAATAAACAAAGCAACAAATAAAATAGTCATGACAACAAATAGTTTCATAGTTTCATACTACATAGTTCATACTAAATATTAAAAAAATAGATTTAGGATGTGCGGAATTGAAAATCTTCATCCTGATCACATCCTACTCTAGATCAGAACAGAATGAGATCGGAATGGGATTGATCAATCCCAATAGAACACAGAATAAATCGGGACGGGATCAAGATCACGGGATGGGGGGAAAATTGGTTATAGAATGTCTTCATGGTCCTAGCTAGAAGTATCATATTGTTCTGATTATTTATTTATTTATTGTTAGTATATTATTATTGTATGTGCGGGGAGAGGGAGAAATTGGTTATAGAATGCCTTCATGGTTCTGATATTGACTCTTATAGACTACATTTGGTATATCTAAATATACAATCCTGACAGTGTGGCAATCATGATAGTTGAGAAAAATTAGTTTTATCAATGTTTTATTGCATTTTGAGTTTCTTTTGAAGATTTTTTAGTGGATGTCTACCAATTTTATTTATTGATGAAACTTTCTTGAATGCAATGTTTAAAGGGACACTCCTTGCTACACAAGCATGCGATGCATATAATTAATGCTATTGTAGCAGGGAAGACGTTCAATGAAATAAATTATCTAGAACGACTAGATAGTTAGAAATATTGATGAATGCGAAGAAGATTCAGCTAACATTAAACCCACTTTTCACAAAAGTACCTGCAACAGAATAGGGAAAGATGAGTAGAATCAATGGAGAGCAATTTGGACAAGAAAACCCCTAATCAAGTAACAGTTGCCCAGTCATAATTATAATCAACATTATAGTTGTTTGGGAACTTAACCTCCCAAACACGGGCAAAATGCTCACTGGAAGTAATAAAACAAAATCAAAATATATTAATGTTCAACCTATATATAAGCCTAGCAGGACAAGTCCTGATTGTGTCAAAAATTCAGTAGAAGCTACTCAACAATGGACATTATCTAACCATTGGTCGACAATGGGACAATGAACAAACTCAGTCTTGGATGGAGTTAACCTATACATAAGCCTAGCAGGACAATTCTTGATTGTGTCAAAAATTCAGTAAAAGCTACTCAACAACGGACAAGCAATGATTATCTAAGCATTGGAACCATTGGTCGACAATAAACAAACTCCACTCAGTCTTGGATGGAGTTAACCTTCTCAAGAATAGTTAAAGATTGATGGGAAATCTAAAGCCCGGGGAATTGGGAGTTTATTGGATAAATTCATGAATTTGGAAAAGGAGTTGATGGGGAAATAGAAGAAATCTGATTCATCGCACCATCTGAGAGATGAAATATTTTGAGGAATATGTTGGGCTATGTCGTCTGGGGTTTCATCTTAGGGTTTTTTTTTCAGCTTGACGCTCATTAATTTGTATGTATTAGATTTTGTCCCTCATTTTGAAAACTAATTGAATTTAACACTCATTTTATGACAAAGTTGTCAAATTCTTGTGATTGACTGATCAAAACTAATTTTTGGACCATTTTACCCTAAAACCCAAAATTGCCCTGCCCATCATTTCTTCTATCTTCTTTCTCCCTCAACTCTTTTTTCCTGCAACCCAAAATTGATGAGAAATTTGGTTACAAGTTCCTTATTCATTTGCGTGAACTTGTAATCTCTTCCATAAAAATGAAGTCAACCTCCATTTTTTGTTTCTAGCGGCTACCCAAAACCATCCCAGTTTATACTTCAAAACGCAAAACAATACTGCTTGCAAAACACTCAGAAAATCATGAAGCAGATGAATGTTTTGAAGAATTGTGGAATGGATTAACAAGTAGAGAGATTTTCTGCTCTGGTGGTGTTTGAAATTTGGTACTGCTCTTGCAGCCTTTCACCTGAGAGGACTCGATCTTAGCACGTTTCTCCTTCTTTTGGCAATTCATATACTTGCATAACCAATGAAAATTCACTTAGGGTGTGTTTGGTTGCATGGAATCCTATGCCATGGGAATCCATGAGGGGACCACTACATTTTAGGCTAAATTGATATATCACTTCACATTTACCATTTGACCACCATTTGATTTTGTGATCAATGGTGGGAATGGAAGTCCCATAAACATGGGAATCTCACTCCTTGGCCCCCCAAGGCATATGATTCTCATGTTCATGGGACTTTCATTCCCACCATTGATCACAAAACCAAATGGTGGATGTGGAGTGATATATCAATTTAGCCTAAAATGTAGTGGTCCCCTCATGGATTCCCATGGTATAGGATTCCATGCAACCAAACACACCCTTAGTGCAACATCCAGGAAGAATTACAAATTGTTGTCACAAATTAACCGCGCGTCACATAGACTCACTATAACAGAGAAAACCAATTTGGGGATGTTTTGCTGTAAGTTGGAGAGTTTCTCTGTAAGTGGTCATCTTGAGTTTTTCTCCTAATAACTTGTTTTTTTTTGTTGTACCAAGTTTCATGTAAAAAGAGTGGCACTCATTGACAGCACCTACTTAGACACGCCTCTCTCAGCCTACAAAATAAGATAACATCCTGCTTTAAATTCTTTACCTTCAAGACAAACCTTCTCTGCAGCAGGAACCGTGAAACCCAAAATTGCCCCACTCTCTCAGTTCCTGCTGGCAGATAGAAGAAGAGTTTCCGGGAGAAAGAAGAGAGAAAAAAATGAGGGGGTGGAATTAACGTTTCCGTTAGAAAATGAGTGTTATGGGGCATTTGTTTTTTTTAAGTGTCTAGAAGCTAACTTCTAATTGGAGTTAGAATTTCTGAACGAGTTTCTGAATGAACTGTTGTTTTGCTTTTGAATGATCTACTGATTAAAAGCTGTAAAATTAAAAGGTGTTTGTTTTTAAGTGATGAATGAGAACTGTTTGACAATTTTGCCCTACTGAGCTGAAAAATTTTATGATACAAATATTGTGCTTAAAATCATATCCAATAATTATTCAAATCCTAGATAGTATACATGAGAGTGAGAGTTGGAGAAATGAAGAAAAACTTGAAAATACAGAGAAAGAAACACAAAGATGAAGGAAAGAAATGAGATGAGTTTCTTAACGAGTCCTTGTGAAGGTAGGTGAAACCACAATGCTTGATGAAGAGAATGAAGGTGTGCCATCAAAATTTAGTCTTACTTATTTTTAAGAAGATGGGGCAGCAATTGTCATTACAAAATTATATTAAGGTTATTATTAGAATATTTTTTTACTCAGCACTCAGTGGTGATCAGCACCTCCCTACTGCTTACTCCAATCAGAAGTAGAATTTCTTATCAGAACTAAAAACAAACAGCAAAAACAAACACCCTCTTAAATTCTAATAGGTATAAACTAATGAGTGTCAAACACAAAAAATTTATTTATCTTAAAAGACATCGTCGCTATTAGAGAGTGGATCATCTCCTTATAAACTTTAGTAAAGACTTCTCTTTACTTGATTTGGGACTATTCAAACCAACACTATCTCAACAGAATACAGATGCAAATTCCAAAATTATTTTGATCAGACATTAGAGATTAAAACAAATGTCTAATGAACTTGTTCATTGAAAAGCTACAACCTTGTAGTATCGACATTCAAAAGGAAATAACTCTCATTGGCCTCCAACAAAACACTTTAGGTGAAAGAATTAGGATATCTGTTATAAAAAAGGCTTATATTGCTAACAAAATTAAGAGTCAAGGGAAAGAACAATTAAAATGAACAATAATTTCTATTACGGAATTATAGACACTCCGACCCAATGGATGGGACTGTCATGGGAAACTGCGACAGATTCACAAGAATAAAACTTGAAAATCCTTTAATAAATTTTGAAAGTCCAATAATTTTAGAAAAAAGAAGAAAGTTCCGTGAAAAACTATTCTTTAAAAAAAAAGGCATCAACAGAAGAAAGAAGTCGGGAAGTGTTGGTTATGTTAAAAGGAAGATCGTTATGTTCAGGAATGCCCTAAGAAGAAATGTTTAAATCTTAAGATACTCCAAGAAGTCTACTCCTGCTATTAGGATCCAATAGTAACACAAGCATAACTCAAAGGGTTTGAGATCTTAGACTCCGATATAGAAGATTCAGAAAACATCTATAAAATAAGTTCAGATGATTCTGATTTCTCTTATCCTATTCGAATGCTTCGATTGCATAACTTGCATATTGAGGATCCAATGCCAGGAAGATTAGTCCCTTTGTGTGAATTTGATAAAGATTACGTCAGTAATTTTGTAATGAGTCAAGATTTTATTTGTAGTATCTTTATGTGAGTTTGATAAAGATCAGTCCCTTTGAGTGAGCAAGATTTCATTTGTATATATAAAAACAAGAATTAAAAATTATGGGGTGTAATCGATTTCTACAAAATTTAACTAGAAGTAGAAAAAAAAATGCCTCTTTATGTTCTAATGAATTAAATTCTAGTCCTAACAAAATTTTATTCAACACACACACACACAACTCTGCAAAAAAAAAAAAAAAAAAATTTGAAGCATATATCAATCTATGTCAGTACTAGATAACATAACAATGCAAAAAATAAAATTGAAGGAACAACAAAATTATAATGTGCCTTTATTTATCATTTGTAATATCAAGTATAATGCAACCAGTTCCTTTACTGGCATGGTATCAATTTATTTGAACTGGACAAATAATATATCTTCAGATCACTTCCGTCCTTTCTACAGAACATTCATCATACCAGCAGTAATGGTAGTCGCCTTCTCTTTGAGACCTTTAAACACATCAGTTCCTAGTTGGTGATCGGAGGTGGTCGCCATGGCCATGCTGAATTCTGCCTTCTGGGTGATACCACCACCACTAACCATATTGGACGTTGTAGTCATCTGAAAAGCTTTGGTGGAAGTCATGGCTTTGTTGGCTGTGCTCTCTTGAGATGGTTTCTTGTTATATTTTGGCACTATATCTTCCTTCTTGTTTGCATTGTGATCATTAGTATTCCCTTTGTTCTTTGCATCATCTTTCTGCATACATACATGCACAGAACTGTAACTCTTCAAATGTTTTTTTGGAAATTAACTCTTTCAAATATTGTTTGTAAACCAGAAATGTTCCATTGTTAAAAAAGTAAATGATTATGTAGAAAAGTAGTAAGATATTTAAAATTAGTTACCGAAGCTTGTTGAGCTTTGCTGCCTTTGCAAGATGACATTTTCTTTGATGAAGGTATGTGGAATCACCAAAAAATGAAAAATATTAAAACTCGATTTGTGAGGAAAATGCAATGCTTTTGAATGGTATTTATAGGTTCTACTAAGTGATTGCACCATTTGTTTCAAGCTTATTAGGGTTGGTAAGAAAGGCTTTGCTCTTAGCTTTAGAGTGTAGGGTTACCCAACTGATACATTCCCCTACAAAATTCAACTCAATTCAAGCATGGTTTCGCTTTAGTGATCACGAGTTTGTTAAGTTAATATCTAGACACATTCTATAACATATAATACGGTTAGGTGAAATTTAGCGTGTGTTTGGTTACAAGATACGACTGATTGAGAAAAGTTGTCTCTGGGAAAGTTTACTAAAGGGTGGGTTAACCAATATTTTTACATTAACAGTGGAAAAAAGGCATATGAGACTAAAATTGCCTACATATGGCTTTATACTACCAAACACCTAAAAATAAAATCTTACAGTTCAAGTAAAGAAGGCAACAGTAGCATGCACAAAAGACTGCTGTCTTGCCATGTTCTTGGTTATCAAAAAATTAGTGAGCTAAAAGAAACTTTTGTTAGCACTCTTTCAAGAAATTAAGTAGATGTCTGGATAAAGTGAAACATGGATGATGGTATGATCTTGAGTCTACGGATTTTCTCCACAAATTTTTTTTCCCCTCCCCAAATCAGTACTACTACTAATCCAAAATTTCTCATTAAATTCTTTATCCCCTCCCCCAAATCATTCAACCATTCGATTTCTATACACAGTGAAAAATCTTATAATTCACTGATACTTGGATTCTCAGCAACCAAGGTCCATATGGAAATTCAATGTTAAGGTGGCACTAGAAGAAGTGCAAGATCCCCCATTAGAATGACATGCAACACCAACAGTCACATCTCATGAAACATAAGTGCAGAATATTGCTTCAATTTGTTGGAATTGGATGTGTCAGTTTTCTTCAAGAACAAAGCTACCCTCTTTATTTATCTATTGCTGTTCTTCAAGAGTATTGCAACCAACATAATTTCAATTTACCATGCCAATGAACTGAAAAAACAACTCCATAATAAGAAACAGATCGACTGATAGGGGATTTTTGCATCCAATAATTGTGTAGCATTTGCATCAGATTCTATAACCTTTACAGCCAGTGATCATCTCTTTGGGATTTGATTCTTCTTTAATAGGAAATAATGCTCAAAGTTGTCTTTTTAGATATTCTTTGAATCTTCAAATCTCCATGGTGCTTGTTTGTTTCAAGTCTATTTGAACCTCAAAGGCCAAAGCTACAAAGGAGGGCCCCACCCCCACAAGAATGATCTTTTCATTTTCATCGATTGCTGTTACAAACAACAAAAAGAATTGGGTCAAACATTCCTTGGACCCCCAACAAAAAACTTTCAAACCATCACAACTCCGTCTCAACAAATAACATGACTTTGCACAAGTGTTAAGAGCATCCATGTTGGTGGTGTAAAGATCCACATTCACCTGACATCTTTGTATGCAATGTGGTGCATGCCATATTGCATCATGGATTGTATCCCAGCACACAGATTCTATAAAGAGTATAGCATGATTTCAACCCCCATACAATTTGCAAAAATCAACATCAAAAAGGTAACCAACATGAACAGGGTTTTTGATAAACATATGGTTTCTTCATTAATATAAAAAGATACAAAGTGACTTTAGCATGTGATAAAAGACAAAGACGGTGAACAATAGGGATAACTTGAGATTATAATACTAGATGCTCTCTCCATGCCTTTCTCTTCCTTGACTTCACTGCCTGATCACAAAAAGGAAATAATAATGTATCTATCATTGGTTTACATCAATCTGTCAATAAGAAGTTTTAGTATGTGCATGATTGATGAGCTTCTTACCAATAAGCAGAAGTCTAATAGTTGCTGCCATAGTCCCTCGGGGCATTGCATCTGAAACATTCAGTCCTGACTGCAAAGTTATGCTCATTGCACCCGGGTCTGCATCAAAATTTTTGTATCAGAATGTGTTGTTCTCGAATGGATGGAAGTATGCACATACTCTATCTTGTGTTCTATATCTCTTAACATTAAATTGTCCTGTGCAAGTAATAACAAATTTTTAATACAAAAACGACATACCTTAGGCAAATCCAGTCACCAGGTTTCCACCCGGAGCTGCCTATTGGACCACTTCTTGGAGATGGCAAAACAACGTCATGCAGAGCAGCTGATTCATCCCTATATTTGCCACACTTGAAGCAACTCGGGCGCTTTGCATAGTTGTGAGCACCACAGTAACTGGCAGAGCAATACCAGTCCCCAGGCAAGAGGACTTCACAAGTAAATGGCCCTCCAACATTGCAATCCCCATAGCTTGCTTCCCCACATCTCTGACACATATCGCGCCAGCTGAAGTTCAAGTGCTGGCATGACCTGCAATTCCAATCTCCTGGCCTGCTCATCTTCTCTTTCTTTTATCTATGAAATAGAAAAGAAACAAAGATTAATAAACAAACTATAAGAACAATAGTATAACTAAAGAATGCACTTAAGGTCAAGAAAAGTATATGACCCCATAGTTGAACTACATTGCTAGACCATATATAAGTGAAACTAAATGAAAGAGCAACCCGAGCTCTTGAACATGGGATTTCTCCGTGGATGATTTCATGCTAGAACTCCGGACTAGAATACGAAAGTATATTAAGGGACTTACCTTGATGAAGGAAATTAAAGCGAATAGTGGTTTGTAGAAGAGATTGTTGATGAAGAATGTGGTTTCCATTACAGTTTGAGTGGTTTATATACTTGGTAAGGCTGACAGGGAAGCAAGAGGAGATGTTTTTGTGGGGGATGGTAGGGAAGTTTCTTTTGATCTTGTTCACCTGGACTTACTGAGAAATTGGAATCACAACACTGAAGGTAGTTACAAACTGGGGTAGACTTTCACCAATGATAAATCTCTTGGAATAAAGGGAAAAAGCTATTGTATTTTAATTTTTCTCTTCCTCTGAAATTGACTCACTATTTTTGGGAGAATTTTGAGGGGTCTTAAGTGCGTGCATGAATATTTCTTATTCACCAAATATCAGATATCAAACTTTGTGACACTTGTATGTCCACATGTTGCCCTGTCCCACTTTCGACTAGATATATATATATAGATGCCATAAGGATTAGCATATATAACTCCATTTCCTTCTACTCGATTGGTTCTCCTGTTTGTAAGGTTACTTGGTTAGGAGTATTAAAATGACCTGAATATTTGTGAAGTTAATAACTTGATATCCTCAATTCAAGGACCTCTCCACAAAAAATTGGTCAGTTATGAATATTTGTTTATTTTGAATAACCTTATTGAGTGAGCGAAAAATATTAAAAAAAAATGATTGGGGGGAGGTAACCAGTAATGAGCCTTGCTAACACCACATAAAAAAGTCTAATCACCCGTGAGAGAAATCTTTCATTTTCTCTCTTTATATCGATTTGTCGGGACAGATCAATTTATCACCACATTCGTTCCTTGAATTTTCTTCATGTAGTTTCACAACAAACAAAGATCAAAAGGAAAGGCGAACAAATTGACAAGGGCTGCTAAGCAGCACACACAAGTAATAATGTTCAGGAGGATGTGAGAAATGGAATCAAATTGTGATAAAAATAAGGAAACACACATACAGAAAGAGAAAGAGAGCATGTGTCATGCAGGTGCAGATACATATGTGTGCATGCATGATTCTTGTTGTTGCCTGTCGATTCCCACTAACAGGTAAACCTTCCCTGAGTAGTAGTAGTATGCAGATCTTGTTCATTCTCACTTACTTTTCTCCTGTTTCCAAGTGAGTTTGGCTTTTCTCTTTGTGCCACTAGCTAAGTTTAAATCACCATGGAATTTATTCCCCTTCATCCAAAATTCTTTCTCCCTACCTTTTCATCTCAATAATGTAGATTCACACCAGTGGTTTGCCATCCTGTGGATTCATGATAAAAGTGCGGATAACACATACATGTCGATCTTTTAAAGCACCTACATGTCACCTATATACGTGTTTTGTTTAGTTGACTTACCATGTTTAAACAAAGTTATACGGTATATATGTATTCAACATTATGCGATGATCGATAAGAGGCCAATTCAAGAACAAAAGATTTTCATCTCACATTGCTTCTAATTGTATCTTGCATGATTGATTTAAGTTCTCAAATTGTCGTAATAGAAGTTCAAAATTGAAAAATATTGCAAACTTAGTTAAAGTATGAAAATAATGTTTTGATGTGGCAATGGAAACCAACAACATATGGCCACAGATATGTGGCGAACAGGATCAAAGTCCCACTCCACACATGAGAAAGAGACATGGCATAGGTAATAGGTTCGTCAGTCATTGACACAGATGAGATGCATATTCACAAGAAGAAAACTTCCAACCAAACCTGCCTTTTTATCATTCATTTACTTATTATTCACAACAGCATCCCAACTGCCATAAACAGGATATATACGTTTTGCTTTTGCATTTTTATGAATGTTTGGATTCTAATTTTCCATTCTAATCTATTTCACCTGTCACATGAATAAATGTGATAAATAGGGGAAAAAGTTTTCTTCTCATGAATATGATAATATGGGGAAAAGTTTATTCTATTGCAAGACGATGTGTGATCAACACACGTGGAGAATTGAAAATTGCCTGAATTTGGCTTAAACAACTTGCTGATTGAAACTTGATTGTTTACATAGTTTTCAACAAAGTAATATATAAGATAGGTATCAGACTGTTAGACAGGATAGACAAAGGATGGAAAGGACCGAGAGAAGGCCCACGGCTTCAGCATCACAAGAGGTATATCAACCACGTCAACTAATAGAGTTTAAGTTTTGCACCGAGTAAAAGCAAATCCCCTCTTTGTAGTCACAAAGCAAAATGCTTCTCTTAACAAAAACCACCTTCCCAAAACACGTGATGTGACGAGGACATGGATGCTTAAAGCAGGACAAAAGCGAATTCCAACCAAGTCACACAGAGAATTAACTGCGACCATTATAAAAGGTAAAGGGAACGTTCGACACAGGTATGCAATTTTAACTGAGTTTTGTCCAAATTTACTTCATTCTTTCAACAGAGTTGTTGACTTAAGCATCGGACTACCTTCAACCACCAAAAAGGTGGTCTTTATCAGTTTAACAATTGTTTTGCAGGTCAAACTCACAGGAGAATGATTTTTGGAAGCATAAGTTTGAAGTCGTCCGTGGGGAACGACAAGTTTCCTTTCAAAAAATAAGATTTACAATAACAAAGCTCACACAGTCTGATAGAAGACCAAACAACTATCAAGATCAATGGAACACTCCACAAATCCTCAATTTGGCGATGAACAATATGACGTATTGTCTAATATCAATCCAGCGACAACCGTCGAGTCAACCATACATGCTAGAAAAGAACTCCAACATGTAGCAATTCATACGTCTCTGACATCTTAGGGAATCCCCTCGGATCCCCGAGTAAAGGTGCTTATGGCTCAGATGAACCACGTAATTGAGATCGGGACAGAATCATCCAAGACTTGAAGGGCAGCAAATTTTAATAAGAAATCACCTAGCTTAAAAGACACCAGACTAATAAATACTCCAGATATAACCAAGGAAAGTTCAAAAATCTACAACTAAAAAACAGAAATACGAAAAATTGTTCTCGACCTTGATAGCGAGTCGGAGTGAAATTCTTGAAGCTATGGTAGGAAGGGAATATGTCAAATGGCCACCGAGAATGAAAGGAGATCCGGAGAAGCAGAGCAAGAACAAATGTTGCCTCTTCCATAGTGATTATGGCCACGATACCGAAAATTGTCACAGTCTGAAGGACGAGATTGAACGTCACATCAGAGTGGGACGACTTAGAGAATTCGTCGAACTCGAGGATGAAACGATCATCTCAAGGGAGCAAGTAAAGAAAACAATCTATGTCTTGCACAGCGCAGCTGGGGAAAGAGAGCGAGCCCTAAAGCGTGTAGTCAGAAACTTATGGACAAAGATCAGATTCCAATAATCGTTTGCTCAACGTGCAAAAACGATGCAAAGAACTCTAACTTTCTCGAATGAAGATGCAGACGGGGTTAATTTCCTACAAAATGATGATCTAGTAATCTCGGTCATGATAGCTAAGTGGGAATCAAAAGGGTATTGGTCGACACCGGCAGCTCGGCCAACCTCTTATACCAGACAGCTTTCTGAAGGATGTGGTTCACCAATGAGATGTTTTCACCTAGCGATCAATCTATAGTGGGCTTCAGTGGGGAACAATGTCACCTGTTGGAAATGATTCAACTATCGCCCGAAGCAGAAGAACTAGGAAAGTAGCAAGTATTGTTGATAGACTTTCTTGTCATCAATGCTCCTGTTGCATACAACTTGCTACTTGGGAGGCCATGGATACACAAGATGGGTACAGTGTCCTCAACTATTCACCAATGCTTAAAGTACCATACGACAATGGTATCGGGAGGATCAAAGGAGATCAACCAGCGGCCCATGAGTGTCATTTTGCAACAATAAAAACTCCCCATAGCTAGCAATTGCTGCAACGAATGGAAGAGCCTTCACAACAACTTGATGAAAAGAGTTCAAACTCTCCGGACGATAATATGGCTCCAAGCAGTCCGCGAGATCGACCTAACACCGGACAACCGTAAGAAGAAACGATCCAAGTCTACCTAAACAACGAAGCGGAAAAGGCAGTCTGAATCAGCACAAAGATTCATCCCGAACTCACCAATGAACTAATCTAGCTGCTGAAAGATAACTAAGATGTTTTTGCATGGACAATGAAGGAAATGGTGGGGGTAGACCCATCCATCATCTCTTACAAATTACAAGTGAATCTAGATAAGAAGCCAATTTGACAAAAAATAAAACTGGTGGCTCTGAAGCGTAATCAGGCAATAAATGAGGAGGTACACCTACTCAGTGCAGGAATGATAAGAGACGTTCATTACCCGAATTGGTTGGCGAACACGGTACTAGTAAAGAAGAAGAACGACAAGTGGAGAGTGTGCATGGAATACACTGATCTGAATAAAGTTTGTCCGAAAGACAATTTTTTTACTTCCAAGAATAGATCAGATAGTTGATGCAATTGTCGGGCACAAAATGTTGAACTTCATGGATGCGTACTTCGGGTATAATCAGGTACCGATGTACCCCCCCCCCCCCCGGTAGAAGAAATGATCCAAGTCTACCTTGACGACGAAGCGAAAAAAGTAGTCTGAATCGACACAAAGATTCATCCCGAACTCACCAAGGAACTAATCCAGTTGCAGAAAGATAACCAAGATGTTTTTGCATGGACAATGAAGGAAATGGTGGGGATAGACCCATCCATCATCTCTCACAAATTACAAGTGAATCCATATAAGAAGCTGGTTCGACAAAAAAGAAAACCGGTGGCTCTGAAGCGTAATCAGGCAATAAATGAGGAAGTACACCAACTACTTAGTGCAGGAATGATAAGAAAAGCTCATAACCCGAATTGATTGGCGAACACGGTACTGGTAAAAAATAAGAACGGCAAGTAGAGGGTGTGCATGGAATACACCAATCTGAATAAAGTATGTCCCAAAGACAGTTTTTACTTCCACAAATAGATCAAATAGTGGATGCAATTGCCGGGCACAAAATGTTGAACTTCATGGATGCGTACTCCGGGTATAATCAGGTACAGATGTACCCCCACCCCCTCGACCAAGAAAAAACTTCTTTCATAACGGAAATGGGGACATACTATTATCAAGTAATGTCATTCAGATAAAAGAACATGGGAACAATGTACCAATGGGTAGTAAACATGATGTTTAAAGATCAGATCGACAAAACGATGGAAATTTACATCGACGCTATGTTTGTTAAAAGCTCACGCAAAGCAGACCACGTCGCGGATCTTGAACTAGTTTTCTCCCAACTGCAAAGTATAAGATGAAGTTGAACTCGGAAAAATGCACCTTAGGAGTGGAGTTAGGGAAGTTCCTCGGGTACATGGTCAACCAACGATGAATTGAAACCGATCCAAAACAGATACAAGCGTTCTCAACATGCAGTCGCCGACAAACATAAAAGGTGTTCAAAGTCTTAATGGGAGGATAGCAGCTCTGAACAGATTTATCTCCAAATCATCAGACAAGTGTTGTCTTTCTTCAAAATCTTGAAGGGGAACAAGACGTTTGAGTGGAATGACGAACGCGAGAAAGCCTTAAGACGTACATGGGAGGCACAAAGCTACTAACAAAATCGAACATGGGAAAAGCATTGTACCTATATCTATCTGTGTCCAATCAGGCGGTGAGCTCGACATTGATACGGGAAGTACAGGTTGTGCAAAAACTAGTGTACTACATAAGCAAAACACTCGCAAATGTAGAAATCAACTATCCGGATTTAGAGAAATTAGTGTTTGCTCTAATCGTGTCAAGAAAATTGCGACCATACTTCCAAACACACCCAATCACGGTTATGACCGAACAACGGCTTCGGTCGGTGTTACACAAACCAGTTCTATCAGGAAGAATGGTAAAATGGGCAATAGAACTCGGACAATTTGACATCAGTTATGCCCCCAGAACCGCTATCAAGGCTCAAGCATTAGCAGATTTCATCGTCGAGTTCACAGGAAGCAACAACCGACAAGCGAAAAATGAAAGCAAAAAGGAACAGCCCAAACCGATCACGACGGATGGATCTTCCATTGTGATGAAGCGTCCAACGAGGCAGGAAGCGGAGTGGACTAGTCTTGTACAACTCGGAAGGCATCGCATTAGAGAAGGCAATAAAATTAAGCTTTAGAGCCTCCAATAATGAAGCCGAATACAAAGCTATGATAGCAGGGCAATAGTTAACAAAGCACTTGGGAATAAAAGACATTAGTGTCTTTACAGATTTCAAGTTGGTGGTCAATCAACTAAACGACGAGTTTCAAGTCAAAGATATCCAAATGAAAGCCTACCACCAGAAAACCATAGAGCTAGTAGAAGGCTTCTGAAATGCTATCATTCAACGGTGAGCATGGGCAGAGAACAAAAGAGCCGACGAACTAGCAAAGGAAGCTTCAACGACAAAGAATAATGACAACCAACTCGTCGTGACAAGGAAGTTCCATACTTGAAAACCAATCGGAAAAAGCATGTGTCGTAAATCAAGAAACCAACTGGACAACTCCAATCCTGGCGTATATATCAAACGGAGAACTCCCAATAAATAAGATGGAAGCTATAAAGCTACGGAATCGGGCAGCAAAATACACAATGATCAACGAAAAACTATACAGAAGATCCGCCACGGGCCCATTGCTGAGGTGCCTTGCACTAGGAGACGTTAAATACGTTCTGCAAGAAATCCACCACGGCACATGCGAAAATCATCCAGGGGGGACATTGGCCCATAAAGCACTCACATTGGGTTATTATTGGCCGACGATGCAAGCCGATGCTAAAAAGCTAGTTCGCAAATGCGATAAATGTCAAATATTCGCCCCAAACACTCATATGCCGGGACAATACCTGATCCCAATGAGCAGTCCTTCGCACAATGGGGAATGGACTTCGTAGGACCACTCCCAGCGTCCGATAAAAAAAATTTCTCCTCGTCGCAGTAGACTACTTCACCAAATGGATAGAAATAGAGCCCCTCACAAATAAATGAGAAACCCAAGTCGAGAAATTTTTTTGGAAAGACATCATATGCAGATTCGGGATCCCAAGGGTAATCGTCACCGACAATGGGAAGCAATTCAAGGGCAAGGAGGTTAAAGAGTTATGCGAAAATCTGAATATCCAACAACATTTCTCTGCACCCTTTCATCCACAAGCAAACGAACAAGCTAAGGTCACCAACGAGACAATCTTGGAAGCAATCAAAAGAAGACTCGAGGTAGCGAAAGGATTGTGGACATCCGAATTACCCGGAGTCCTTTGGGCATACAGAACAACAAAACGAACTCCGACAGGAGAAACACCTTTCGCCCTCTCGTACAGGTCAGAAGCAATGATACCCGAAGAGATCGGAATGCCAACATTCCGTAAAGAAGAATTTCGCATTGAGGACAACATCGAGGCACTAAGAGTCAGACTGCATCTCTTCGAAGAGAAGCGAAAAGTAGCCTTCATCAAAATAGTAGCCTACGAATAGCGTATGGCTGGATATTACAATAAGAAAGTGTGAATCCACACTTTTAATGTCGGAGACTAGGTACTATGAAAAGTCCAACTCAACACGAAAGAACCTAGCACAAACAAGTTGAACCCAAACTGAAAAGCATCGTACCGAGTAGCAAAAATCCACATACCATGAACATACTGGTTGGAAAACAAATAAGGAAAAATGATACCTCGACCATGTAATGTATAGCACTTGAAAAGATATTATCAATGAAATATTTCGTTCTCAAATTCGAAATAACAAGAATTTAATCATGACAAGGAAGTTGGATTAAAAATCCAACTCGAGAAAATACTCAACATGGCTAGAGTATCGAGCAAAAACAAATACGTGTACTGGACGAACGAGTCGGACACAAAACAATAACTTCTAGTTTGATCAACCACGAAGTAATAAAGTACCAGGACATAAAAGTCGAACTTTTGCGTCGAATGTAATGTACGACATCATAATCGAATGTAGAATCGAATTCTAAAAACCAGAGCTTCTACACAACTAGAATGTCGAACATCGAAGCCATTCGTAAAAATCTGGACGAACAAGTTAGAAATCTCCTAGGAATGTCGCAAGTAAAAGTTGACAAGCTAGACATACTGGACACAACAAATGCGAAATAGAAAATTTCTATTGATCTGTTAAAAAGGAAGATTACAAAATGAACAAACAACAACTAAGAAAGAAAATCAACGTCATGAGCATTATCTCCAGGCGACATGGCTCAGAAGGTTCCCCAACATCCAGATCACCCTGTGAATCCGGTATTGGGTCATGTCCAAACCTTGCGTCTCCAGAAAATCCAAGAAATCATGGCGACCATCGACCACTTTCTTCTAATTTGCGGCCTATGCCGCCTTCAGCTTCTTAGTAACGGAGGATAACTTAGTTCGAGTTGACGCCAATTCTCTGTCAACATCCGCAAGTTTAGCAGAGACCGCTAACTTAGTCTCAACCAACTCGAAATTCAGCTGAGCGATTCAAATAATAGAAGCCTTGAGCTTGGCAGAACATTCCTCAGCAAAGCGAACAACTTAATTACGTTCGCCCTTTCGGTCGAACAACTCTTTCTCAACAACATCCAGACGGGATAGAAACTTGCCCAATTCCACTTCTGACGTCTCGACGTCAGAGGCAAATGTATCCCGAATAGCCTCGAGTTCCCTCAGCGACATTTGCGCAGAACCTCTCATGCTCTATGCACCGCGCCTTCAACAAGCCCAATTGACGGAGAACGTGAGAAAGGACCAGGATGTGTCCTGCTAATTTCCACTCGATGTGCCACCTGGTCACGAAACGCCTTACAATCCAACCCCATCATGACCGCATAAGTAAAATGCATGTGGCATCCCCTCCATAAGATACTGGAGGCCCTCATCAATATGGCGACGTGGTTGGCATACGGGCATAGGAGCCCTATTAGCCACCCAACGCCCATGACAGCCGCCAATAAGGTTGCAAGCACTATCCTGCACATCGGCCTCGAAAGGTCAAAAGATCTCGAGCATAGTAGGGGTAAGACGAGATGTGGAGGGAATAGTAGGTGATTCTGAAGTCCCATCCATGAAAGAAGAAACAGGGAGCTTGAAATCTCGAGCTTGAGCAGCGACTCGATCCTCCATTGACAGATCATACTCGAAGTCATCCAAGGTCTTGGTACCCCGAGATTCTTTGACTACCAAAGACCAAGCTGAAGCATTTTATTCTCAATCATGCACGAATTAGGGCGGGGCAGGTCCGGTTAATCGATGGTTCGGTTGACCGATTTTTCGGGTCGGGTCGGTCTCTGTCCAACCAGTTTTTCAGCTCAATTTTTCAAGCCCAGTTTTTTAAGCTCAATGGTTTCTACTATAAGAGAAGAAAAAGAAGGACAAGTGACTCAAACATCCCTTTCTTTGATCTCATCTAAACTCCAATCACATCCATCATGACCATGATGTATGTTTGTTTCATATCCAATCTAAACTCCAATCCCATCATGACCATGATGTATGTTTGTTTCATATCCAATACGTCTAAACTCCAATCCCATCCATCATGACACTCCTATCCAAAACCAAAACACTATTGGTTTCATAATCAGCCCTTGGTTTTGTTTTGCAAATAATGATCTCAACCCCTCTTTCTATTGTTTGAGTGAGTGTAATGGGTGGGACCCACAAATTGTGTCAATGTCACATGGGGAGAATAAGTTGGGTTTTAGGGGTAGGTTCATGTTGTATTAGCATAGTTTGGGTTGAGCTTTTGATATTAGAGAGGTAAGTTTGGGTTGGGTTTTGATGTTGGTGGGGATAGTTTGGGTTGGACTTTGGAACAAATTGGTACTCTATTTAAACATTCGGGCCGGGCCCGATTAACCGACTGTTTAGGATTGCTAGAACCGAGGACCGAACCAAAATTTTTTGTCCAGGCCTAAAAACCGAACCAACCAGTTCAGATCGGGCCGGTTCTCGGTTCGGTTCGATTTTTCGGTCTAAATTGCCCTGCCCTAGCGTGAATCATCAATAGACAAATCGGTAGAGGCGGGTAAACCATAAAAGGTAACAAGATTTTTTTCGTGGTCGTCTAGAGGACGAGAGACTTCTTTCTTACTCCTTTCGAGAACTTGGTTTACCACGTCGTCCTCCAGAACAGAAGAATCATCCTCTGAGCCACGACCTCCCTTTCGGAAAGAATCAAGGTGAAAGGGAGCCCTAGCAGCGTCAAGAACTGAGGAAACAAGCTTTTTCCTATTCGACACACGGCCGAAACTGACAACCAACATCTTGGAAGGGCTGGGGACCTAGGAACTTTCCATTTCCTCACGATCAAGCCAGCACTCCCAAAACCTCGGACAGCGACCGAAGCAGCTCGACCTACGCGCTTGTCAGCAGAATCCTCTTGGTGGCCGACATCTACATCACCAACGCGCGCAACAGTCACTTTTGAAGCGCAATCGCTTTACTTGACGAATATAAGCCACAACGGAAATGACATCCGTAGAGAGAAATCTTCCAATAAGACCTAGGGAAGATCGCGAAAGTGACTACAGAACTTCTCTCTTCCAAAGACAATGACAACTCAACTTTCTCAGGCTCTCAAAATGATAGCAGAATATGATTTCCGCGAAGCTTAAAATGATTGGAAGAAAGGGATGCGTAGAACCAAGACCTCGACCAGCCCCCATACTCTTCTCGCATGTCCTTGAAACAAGAAGGAGAACGCAGACAACGGGTGTGATTGGGGTTTACGCTAAACCCCACCAAATAAGGCAGAGTCGTGGCATTCATAGGGATATGAGCCGAGGCAGCCCTTGCTAAGGTCGAAATCATTACTTAGGGACATGTTGGGCTGGCGCGATGCCAACCAGATCCAAGTACTCTCAGATGATCGTAGGAGCCGAAAGCCTAAAACCAAAATGGAACATACCAGGGTATAAAGCAATGTACCCATGTTTTGAACGACAAGGACTATCGCCTTCTTGAAAAGAATGATCTCCAGATCAGTTGGCAACAAATAATCGTGACAAATGGTGTCCAGAGTTATGTGTGTTGTCTGCTTAGGCAAAAAGAAAGCTTTACAGGCATCAAGAACATCGTCGCTCAAAAGTTAGACACGATTACAAACGAACTCAAGGAATCAAAGAATTAGCAACTAGAAAATGAGGTGCAAAAGGAAGTGAAACATACTCAAACTTCTCCTTTTATAGGGGTGAGCATCGAAATGACCGCTCCCAGAAATAGTGCCAAAACGAACAGGCAAATGGAACATCGGAGAGACAACAGCAACAACAAATAGCAAAAGCACTAAATGTGTCGTAATGTTGAAATCAAAACAAAATCACCACACAGTTAGTAGATACATGAACATACCCACTAACTAAGAGGGGAGTAGCTGATGATATATCAAAATAGACCGATCATCAATGCTGTACACATGACATAGAGACCCATTTCGATAACATAGTGTCCAACCTATTGGGCCAGCTCATAAAGCCCAGAAAAAATATAGTCAATTACAGAGGCTCAGATTAGGCTCGCCATCGAGAAGACATAAACGAGGCCCGAATTCAGCCCCAAACGAATCAAAGCCTAAATCCAGACCCGACATGAGTTTTCTAATAAATAAGAGAAACGATGCACTAAAAAAAAGAGTTGTGGAAGAAGTTACGCCTCCACGGACGCATCTCCATTAAGGAGCAGCCTGTTACAGTAAACGTCTCATTTCGTATTGCCTCACATGCTTAAGTCACGCAGAAAATTAACCGTGACCATTATAAAAGGTAAAGGAAACATTCGACACAGGTATGCAACTTTAACTGAGTTTTGTCCAGATTTACTTCTTTCTTCCAACAGAGTTGTTGGCTTAAGCATCAGAGTGTCTTTGACCACCAACAAGGTGGTCCTTGGCAATCTAACAATTGTTTTGCAGGTCAAACTCACAGGAGGACAATTTTTTGATGCATCAAGAACCATAACAAGACTCTCGATGTAATACACAGTTATCCAAATTCGCAAGAAGTATTCAAAGGTCATTTTTCTGAAACCTTCAAATCACAACCAAGCCAACACACTCAACAACTAAGCACTGGCAGCAATGAATTTTATCAACAAAAATCAACCAGATGATACAACACTCCCTCTTGATCGATATTTGAGATAATCACACAAGTTGGCCCGACAATGGTCTTATTCAAAGGTTTTCCCCGCACCAAACATCATTCCAAACTTCACTTTATCAGTTGATCCCTCTTACCCGCCACCACGTCCCAAGACCATGATAGATACTTAGGCTATTCATCCTCTCCCAAAATTATGGTAGCACAATCATGGATATTATTTCTTCTATTGTAAACTCTAACCAGCACAGTAATGGGAGATCAAGTAATAACACAATCTCATTCATGATTGTGACAAATTGCCATACGAAAAGGAATACTCGCGAGGTTGATCAGTTGTTCTGAAAGAAACTTATGATACTTTTGATTGGGTTACTCATAAACATCCTCAAGATTTCAACTTCCACCTACATATATTTAGCGAAGAAACTGGATCCAGCTACATGCATGTTATCGATTCATTTTGTGATGTTTGGGCTCTGGTTATGTAGTTTATATAAGAAACCCATTACTTGTAGGTTGGCAAGCAACTTGAAGGCTCGCAAATATGGAGAATTCTTGAGAGCTTCCTGTCAGATACCTGGTCTAGAACTCTGATCTCATTAAGGCTTCAAACCAAGGATTGTATGAAAAGACTAAAAGCCAATGTTCAATCTCAGATGGCTATATCTAAAAGTTGACTGAAGGACAGATGTCAAATCACCAAATGGCTTTATCCCCTTAAACTGGTAAGGCTTCAAACATGGATAATGTGGTCAAATATAACTAATAAAGGCCACAGCAGAACAGTCAGTGGATAGATAAAATTATACATATAACCGAAAATACATCTGTCAAGTAGAATTTGATATTCATTTTTCACTAATGATTTCGTACATAGATAAAACAAAAAATTTGGCATTTTGTTCATCGATGATTTGGTACACACAAAGATTGAACTAAAAAGGAAAATTAAAAAGTTTAAATCAGAACTAATACATTTCTTCAGTCTCCACTTCATTTCAGCTTTGATTTTGAAGAGCTCTGCAGGGGTTTTGCAATGGGTTGTACCCGGTTACTTTTAACAAGTTTATTCACATCGTACTTTATAGATGAAAAGGCACATACCAGGGCAAACAACATAGTTGGGTAGACATAAACTGCTTTTGCAGGATCGGTGTTGACAGGCTTCCCAAGGATTCCTTCCTTGACAAGGCCCCAAATTACCAGAAGAGTCCCAAACATGCTCATCCTGCCTGGTTTTAGAAGACCTACAAGTGCTCCTGCCACAGAGAAGTAGCTGCCTGCAAGAACCTGGTAGGACAAATAAAGAATGATAATTAAAAAGTTAGAAATATGGTGATTCCAGATTACATTTTCATGGGGCGCCTTCTTAATAAAATATCCACAATGCGCATTTTAGCACAAAGGCATTCATGCCCGAGTGGCATAAATGTGGGTATCCCATTTTTAGTGGGTGAGATTGCCAGAAAAGGATGAAAAGTTAAAGTAGCTAAACCATATATATGATCTGAAGAATCAATCTCATGCATCAGGTGTCAAAATTCGACTTCCATAAAACTGAATACCAATCAGTTGGAACTTGGACCAATGAAAGGGTATGAGCTCTTCAGATGCATACCTCTAGGCGTTGAAGATCAGTTACTGGGGAAGCTGTCTTGGCATCAGTTAGATTATAGATATTTAGTAGATTATCCCAGCTTGGAACAGCCCTATTCTTGATGACTCCATTTACAAAAGCTCCAGGATAGAGGAGAGCTTCACCACAGGTGTAGGGAAGATTTCACTAGCAATCAACTGCGAAGATGTTACCTCTATTGGGGTTGAACACATCCCAGATCTACAGGGAACCCTGCAAGTACAAGGTAATGGCCATTTCATCAGCAAATATTTCATTAAATATCAATAATAAAGTATAATAAAAAAATCAAATAAATAAACAAATGAACTTTGCAAACACGTGCAGACATTGGAACTTGCCATGTATAGGTATGAAAGCATAGTTATCAAAACATATCTCATACCGTGTATCAGAAACCTAAGTTTGACATACAAGTATCGAAACAATTCGTGTGTCAGAAGATTTGGTGCAAGGATGGTATATTCCTGCATCATCCTTGTATCTTGTATAGTGTATCGTAAGATGCATATTTATGTGGCATAGATATGATACCTATCAAGTATCATAATGTGTGTATCATAAGATACTAATAACTATTACGAAAGTTAATTCCTGTCTTATTAGATGCCTCGTAAGTTATAACTATGAGCGTGAACCAATTTAGATTAGTAGGAAAGTAGCATTTATCACATTTCTTATAAACCTACCTATCTAAGAACGATTTCAAATATTTCACATGACTATCATAGGATTTCATATACATGAGTTAAAAATGGCATAGAAAATAACTCTTGCTTGCACATTTCTTGGAAAAAGGACCTCCATCCAGATGTGTGGATTAATTTGTTTGCTCAAGACGTGGTAAAGATGAGTAACCAAGCTTGGCACCAAGAGGTCTCCATTTCTCATGCTTCCAGGAAGCATATTAGCAGTTGGAATGATGGATGAATATATCCAATTAGAACTGTATGCCATCAAAAGATTCATGCTGACCACCCAATATCAAGATTAGAGCAAAAGCATAAATAAGGGTGTGTTTTTTATTTAAAAGAAAATTTGTCATGGAAAAATTACAAAAACAAAGAAGAAATAGGAGAGGAGGTAAGAAACAAGTTTTCCATCTTGAGGTTGAAGATCACTCTATTTTGGCAAAAAACTCTTAGCTCTCCCTAAGAAGACATTTTCCTCTTTACTTCTTCCCAAGGATGCACCGACTCTCCGAAAACCCCCCGAATCACGCGTCAAATACGTGTCGGACACGGATTCGTGCACGACACGTGCTGGACACGTATTGGACACGGGGTCAATGGTCAAAATTTGTTGACTGATCTGGACACGGTCCAGACACGGTCAAATACGGTCCGGACACGGTCCAGACTCGGTCAGACACGGTCCGGGGGTAGTCAAAATTCGTTGACTACGAAAATTTTAATTTCGCCCGATTTTTTCTCCCACACAGACCGAGTCAGAGGCAGAGCAGAGAAAAAAAAAAAAAAAAAAAACTCGAAAGAAACCCTAACTCAAACCCTTTTCGCAGCCAATCCATCGATCGATCGATCAAGGTCAAGAGTAGAGACGGAGGAGAAGAGATCGACAGACGGAGCGGAGGAGAAGAGTGATGGCGTCCTCATCGACACCAGGACCAGGTACAATCGAATAATCGATCGATTTCTTTTTTCTTTTTTTTTTGTTCCTGAGATGTAGAGATCGATCGATCGATCGTTCCTGTTATGAGTCGACCCATTTCATCGATTTATCGATCGATTTCATCGATTCATCGATTTCTGTTTTTTTTTTTTTTTTCTCTGCTAATATACTCTGAATCTCTGGTGGTGGTGGGTATGTTTTTTTTTTTGAAATATCAGATGGATTACCAACAATCGATTCATTCGATTTTTTTATTTTTTTTTTCCTGCGATTGTTGAATTTTTTTTATTTTTTTTTGCAAGTTGAATACTCTGAAATTTTTTTTGAAATATCAGATGAATACTCTGAATCTCTGACATGAAATTTTTTTTTTTTTTTGCAAGTTGAAATTTTTTCGTTTTTTTTTCTTCTTCCTATGATTCATGATGAAAGTATGCATGATATTAATATATGAAATACTTGCACCTATTTGCTGGAAAGTGAAAACTGAAAAGTGAAACTAAATAATAAGAAATTAAAATTGGTTTTAGCAGGCCAAGGAACTGGGATGATCTTTGGAAGCATGTGACAAAATTAGGAAAACCAAATGAAGGTGGGGGAAACCTTAGATGGAAGTGTAACTATTGTCAGAAAGATTATACAGGCTCTCTTACTAGATTGAAGCACCATTTGTTGAAGATAAGTGGTCAGGGGATAGCTATTTGTGCCAAAATCTCCCCCATACAACTTAGAGAGGTGCAAAAATTTATTGATGAAGCTGCATTGAAAGCAGAAAGTTCAAGGATACGAAGTGTTCCTTTACCTCCTTCAGTGGGATCAAGTAGTCACCCTCACCTGAGTTCAAGTAGTGGGGGGGTTGGCCCTTCAGTTCCACTTTCATACAATGAACAGAGGAAGAGGAGAGCCATTAATCCTATTGCACATGCGTTCAATATGAGTAAGCGACAAGAGTTGGATGCATTGATTGCAAGGCTTTTACCTTTGCAACGAATAAGGCGAAGTCTATTAGTGGTTACAAGATTCCTGGGTATAATGCATTGAGGACGACATTGCTTCAAAATGAAAGGAGCAACATTGAGAGGTTGGAGGGAACAAAGTCCACATGGGTTACTAAAGGGGCAACAATTGTTTGTGATGGGTGGACTGATTCTCAAAGGAGGCCTCTCATTAATTTCATAGTGATTAATGAGGGTGGTCCAATGTTCTTAAAGGCTGTGAACTGTGAAGGGGAATACAAAGACAAGTTCTTCATTGCTAATTTGATCAAGGAAGTTGTACGTGAGGTTGGGCCAAGGAATGTCGTTCAAGTTATAACCGACAATGCTCCAGTTTGTAGGGCTGCATGTTTACTTGTTGAGAGCAAGTATCCTGAGGTTTTTTGGACATCTTGTGTAGTCCACACTCTCAACCTTGCCTTGAAGAATATATGCGCTCCAAAGAACACGCCTGCAAATGAAAAGGCCTACAGTTTGTGTAGTTGGATTATTGATGTTGTAGGGGATGGGGTGACGATCAAGAACTTTATCATGAACCATTCCATGAGGTTGCACATGTTTAATGAGAATTCGAGATTGAAGTTGTTTTCCATAGCTGAGACACGCTTTGCTTCAAGCATAATTATGCTGAAGAGGTTGAAAGACATTAAAAGTAGCATCCAAAGTATGGTGATTGGAGATAAGTGGGATTCCTATAAGGAAGATGATGTTGACAAAGCACGGATTGTGAAAGGAATACTATTGGATGACTTGTGGTGGGACAAAGTGGATTATGTGCTTCGTTTCACAGAGCCTATTTATTCAATGTTGCGGAGGGCTGATACAGATAAGTGTTGTCTTCACTTGGTGTATGAGATGTGGGATGTTATGATTGAGAAAGTGAAACAAGTTATTTATCGTCATGAAGGAAAGGAAAATACTAGTGAGGAGGAGTCAGAGTTTTTTTCAGTGGTGCATCAGATATTGGTAGATCGATGGGAGAAAAACAACACACCACTGCATTGCTTAGCACATTCCTTGAATCCAAGGTAAATAATTCCATTGTTTTTAATTTTTTATTCTACTTATTTTTTATTTGGGACATTGCTAATGCTAATATTAATATATAATATAGGTATTATAGCACCGAATGGTTGGAAGAGGATCCTAATCGTATTGCGCCACACAAAGATCCTGAGATTACAAATGAGAGAAATATATGTTTCAAGAGATACTTTCCTCTAATTGAAGACAGAAGAGTGGTTGTTACAGAGTATGTAAATTTTCAACTGCTGCTGGGCAGTTTGCAGAAAGTGATGCTATACAGAATAGAGCATACCTAGATCCTGATGTGTGGTGGGTTGCTCATGGTACCAGTGCACCTAATCTCTTGAATATTGCTTTGAAGTTACTTGGTCAACCTTGTTCTTCCTCATGTTGTGAGAGGAATTGGAGCACATATAACAACATCCACTCATTAAAAAGGAACAAATTGACCCCAAAACGAGCTGAAGATTTAGTGTATGTGCATTCCAACCTTCGTCTTTTGTCAAGAAGAAAACAAGAGTACCAAGAAGGTGAGACAAGGATGTGGGATGTCACAGGAGATACTATTGATTCGTTGGATTTGGATGCTACTGGAGTGCTTGAGATTGCCAGTCTTTCGCTTGATGAACCTGAGCTAGAGGCTGGACTGTTGGATGCAGAAAATATGACAGTGGATGAGCTAGTTAATGAAGAAGATATCTAGCCGCCTTGCTGGTGACTGGTGAGTTTTTAAAATTATCAATTTACAGTATCAAGTTAATGAAATTATATGAGTATGACTTGACTACTTGACTACTTTAGAGATTTACAGTATCAAGTTAATGAAATTATGCTTTATGAGTATGACTTGACTATTTGAGCAATTGAGCTTGACTTTACGATGCATTTGTAAATTTGAATGAATGAATTTGAATGTATTATTGATATGTTTGAATTTGATGAGTTACAAAAAATATATATTAAAAAATTAAGTTTGACCGTGTCGCCGAGTCCTATTTTTTTGAAAATTGCCGAGTCGCCGTGTCGTATCCGTGTCCGAGTCCGTGTCCATGTCCGAGTTCGTGCATCCTTGCTTCTTCCCCCTTCCTCCTTTTGGAAATTTTTCTAGGAAAAATATTCCTTGCAATCAAACACACTAAATGAGAAATCAAATCATCGAGTTTCAAAGTAAGATGAGATAGAACAATAAATCTTCATTATGGTGAAAATGTGTAGAATCAGCTAACCAATATATATATGTGAAATTACAAATTATAAACCCATATCAGCATATGAAAAGAAAGTAGTTGGATACTTAAATGGTTTGTTTCTGTATTAAGTATAACCAACTATAGTTTACACTTGATGATGTTGGCACATTTACAAAATTTCACTCTTTGGATGAATTTCTTCAAGGTGGCTCGATATCTACATCATAAAACATGAAGAACGCCAAGCATAGCACACCCATCAAAAGGTTTTTTTTCTTAAATTATATATAAGAGTAGATAAAAGACAACTTCAGTTAATGCAAATAGAGAAGGATTTATGTGTACCAATAAATACAACTCATAGATGGTTTGTCTCATGTAGAAGTGTGGCTGAGACAGCCGCTTCTCCAATTGTATCACTGTTTGACGCCAACTATAGTTACCCTTGATGTTTTATGGATGATATTATCTTATTATTGTAGACTTGGTAAGATATTCGATGGTTAGATTAAACTTGACAGCGTTAGTGGTTTAGATAAAATCCGAAGCCTCACTTTTATTAATTAGATGTCCTCTTTTGCATAGGTTGATGTTTTCTATTTTTATTGATTTCTATTATTATTATTATTATTATTATTATTATTATTATTATTATTATCTTTTCCCATACATTAATGTTTTTATTTGTCTTGATCTAGTCCTTTTTTTTCTGTTTAGAAAGTTTAAGGTTTACCCTGCCTTGAGGATAGCCTGACCTTCTCAAAGACACAAACACTTCAATCTAAACATCAACTAAGAACATATCCCCTCCTCCGCCGCCCCCACTCCCCTCCCCCAACCCAAAAAAAAGGCTCTTTGTTTTCTATCATTTTCATCAGATAATATAGATGCAGTAGAAATGGTAAATACAACTTTCTCCTCCCTTGTCCCTCACTTCACTTTGCCCCAATCAGCACAAATTATGGGTTTTCAACCAAATTTAAATATCAGCTTCTTCTTTTTTTCATATTCGCTGGTAAGAATTTTCATTTATCATTTTTTCATCCACTTCTTAATGTTCGCATGCATCTAAAGCATCCGTTCTTTCTTTTTCTTTAAACATTACAAGGAATAATGGAAGTGAAAACCATGGAGAAGTGAAATTGAGCTCGCAAATTGTCATGATTAGAAGGACTGAAACTGCAATTGAAATTTCAAACCCAAATTATGACGCGAAACAGAACGAACAACATGAAACAGAATTCAAATTTGAGAGGGAAGGATACAACAGTAAATTTGTAAGAGGTAGTTAGGGAATCAGATGGGTAGACATGTGTGATGTTTGTATTGGTTGCTTTATAATTCTGTTACAACTTCAGCTCTTAAATAGAGATGAAGGGGGTCATTTGCTCGGTAAGTAAAAACCAGTAGGTTCTGAGGCTCCTGTTCCAGAGAACTGGAGATAATTGTATCTTCTTTTTTCACCCAATTTCAATACAATTCTCATTGCTTCTATCTGTTAGACCTAGGGTTGTGACATTTGGTATCAGAGCCCTTCTGATCCAACCAATACCATGGAAACTAGGGCTAGAGACATTGACAATTTCATGAAGGAAACGAAGAAGATTCAATCCGAGACATCGAATCAAATTGAGGCACTGAAGACCAACCTGCAACGCATTGAGCAAACGGTTGACAACAGGAGAAGAGGCTCGATGCAAAGCTAGATCAACTGCTCCACATGATGCAGAATCAGAGGAGCCATCACTCAGGCATTGAATCAAGCACTTCACAGGCCTCTGGATCAGTTCAAAAACCAGGTTAGACCTCCTGATCCTTCATCAACAGACAATGGAGGTACCTATTTTCGTTTTCCTAAGATCGACTTTTCCCACTTCGATGGGTTGAACCCTAGATCTTGGATCAAAAATGTGATAGGTATTTCGAATTACATAAAGTGACTGATGAGAGCAAAGTTGCTATTGCTTCCATTCACTTAGATGGAAGGGCCGACACCTGGTTTCTTGACTATCAAGTAGGTAAGAGGAACATACAATGGGCTGAGCTTAAAAAAGATATCTGTATGCATTTTGAAAACCCTGTGGATGATAACTATATCGCCTCATTCAACAAGCTTACTCAAAACCAGTCAGTAGATGAATATTTTGAGAAGTTTGAAGAACTCAAGGCCACCATGCTATTCATAACCCATCATTATCTGAAACCTACTTTGTTCTGAGTTTCCTGAGTGGGTTACAAGAGATTACATTGGCTGTACAGATGTTCAAACCAACTACATTGGCACAGGCATTTGCCTTGGCTAAACTCCAGGAAGCTTGCAATTCCTCATCATCTATTCCACCTGCACCCAACATTCATTATAAACCCACCTCCACCACACCTTATTCAACTTGGCCTAAAGTTAATAATTCTTCATCAACACCTCAACCAACTCAACCCTCCATTGCTTCCAATAACCCCATCCACAAACCAGCTTCCTCTTCATATACAGCCACATCATCGAATACCAGATCAGCTCATCACCTGCCACCCATCAAGCGCTTGACTGCAGCCCAAATGAAGCTGAGAAGAGAACATGGGCTGTGTTATAACTGTGACGAGCAGTATAAACCAGGGCATCTTTGCAAGCAGCAACATATCTATTTGTTGATCACAGATGGTGACTCAAATGATGAGGAATGTGAGGAGGCAGAGGACCTGAGTCAGAAGATACAGACTGATATGGAACTGTCACTTAATGCACTGCAGGGCAGTGTTTCAGCCAACACTATCTTACTTAAAGGGTGGGTGAAGAAGAAGCAAATGTCTATACTTATTGATACGGGCAGCGCTCATTCTTTGTGGATCCAAAGGTGATTAAGGAAATTCAATGGCCTACGGTTCTAACTCCTCAAATGGTTGTAAGGGTGGCCAATGGAGAGCAACTCCATAGCAATGCACTTTGTCAATGTCTCAAATGGACCATGCAAGGACTTCACTTCGAGGGAAAGATAAGGCTCCTTCCTATTGGGGAATACGATATGGTTTTAGGCGGAGATTGGTTGAAGCCCTTCGGAGATATAATTATCAATCTTCAAAAACTACAATTAACCCTCACTATACAAGGACAACCCATTACACTTCAGGTATCACTCAAGAAGCATCCTTACACCTCATGGATGCCCAAGGTATGTCTAAATTTTTTAAGAAGTTTGCACCCTCTTGTTTTGGCCAAATTTTTTCCATGAATATCATAGACTCACCAACCACCATTCCATATAGTTTTAGAGAGATGCTCCGTACCTTTGATGATATTTTTCAAGTCCCTACCTCCTTACCACCTCATAGGCCCTTAGACCATAAAATTCCTCTTAAGCCAAATGCCATCCCCACCATCTCAAAACCCTTATAAGATCTCATACATGCAAAAAACCGAGGTGGAACATCTCATCAATGAAATGTTAGAAACCGGCTTTATCCAACACTCTAGTAGTCCCTTTGCGGCCCCCATACTCCTTGTTAAGAAAAAGATAACTCTTGGAGATTTTGTGTTGACTATAGGAGACTCAATGACCTTACTATTAAGGATAACTTTTCTATGCCATTAATTGATGAACTACTAGATGAACTCCATGGGGCCACTATTTTTCAAAACTAGACCTAAGGTCGGGTTATCATCAAATAAGAGTTCACCCTCCGGATATACACAAACGGGCCTTCAAAACCCACCATGGCCATTTTGAGTTTAGAGTCATGCCCTTTTGGGTTAACCAATGCGCCGGCTACATTTCAAGCCTTGATGAACCAAGTATTCCAACCCTTCTTGAGAAAATTTATTTAGTCTTCTTTGATGATATATTGGTCTATAGTAAGAATGAGGATGATATCTTTCTCACCTCCACACAACTTGTCCTTATTGAGGAAACATCAACTTTTTGCTAAGTTATCTAAGTGTTCTTTTTGTCAACCTAGACTCGAATATTTAGGCCATATTATTAGCTCCCATGGAGTGGAAGCCGATCCTCAAAAAATAGAAACTATGCAATCTTGGCCTATTCCCACCACTCTCAAACAATTATGGGGTTTTCTAGGTCTTACGGGCTACTATAGGAAGTTCATCAAAAATTATGGCCAATTGGCTCAACCTCTCACTATCTTACTCAAGAAAAACTCATTCCTTTGGTCACCCAATGCTTCCCAAGCCTTCCTAGCCCTCAGGCAAGCCATGTGTCATGCTCCGGTCCTTGCTTTGCCTAATTTCCATATCCCATTTTTTCTCGAGACGGATGCTTGTTCAAAAGGTGTGGGAGCTGTCCTATCCCAAGGAGGAAGGCCCAATAGCCTATTTTAGTAGGGCTTTAGGACCCAAACACCTCCAATTATCTACATATGAGAAGGAACTTTTGGCCATTGTCATGGCCGTTCAAAAATGGAGGTCATATTTGTTGGGATCCAAGTTCTATATTCATACTGATCATCAGAGTATCCGCCACTTTTTATCTCAGAAAGTCACCACAGTGATGCAACAGAACAGAAGTGGCTCTCTAAGCTTTTGGGGTTTGATTACGAGATAGCATATAAGCGGGGCAATAGACAACCAAGATGCGGATGCACTGTCCAGGCGTGACAGTGAAGACTCTCACTGTTTGGCTATGTCTACTGTCACCCCATTATGGTTACAGGAAGTTGCTAACAGTTATGAGACAGATTAATTTGCACAAGCTCTGATTCAACAACTGCTGGTAGCTCCAACTGCTGTCCCAAATTTCACTTATTCGAAAGGGTTTGTTATGCTATAAGCAAAGGTTGTATATTGGGTCTACAGGATCTTTACGTAACCAATTTTTTATTGCTCTACATTGCTCACCTATTGGAGGACACTCAGGTATTTTGGCTACATACAAAAGGTTACATTAGCACTTTTATTGGCAGGGAATGAAGACCTCCTTAATCCAGTTTATCACAGAGTGCGATGTGTGTCAAAGGAATAAGCCATGATCAGTCTGTTACAACTTCAGCTCTTAAATAAAGATGAAGGGGGTCATTTGCTCAGTAAGTAAAAACCAGTAGGTTCTGAGGCTCCTGTTCCAGAGAACTGGAGATAATTGTATCTTCCTTTTTTCCCCAATTTCAATACAATTCTCATTGCTTCTATCTGTTAGACCTAGGGTTGTGACACAAATGGACATCACCCTGAACTTGTCTTCATTTGTTTTTACTTTTCTCATAACGCATCCATGGATAATAGATCTTAAATTAACTATTGGGAGAAGCCAGGCAGGACGTAAATGAACTTAAAATCCATTCATTGGATGAGCACTTTAAAAGTAACCCCATTTCACAAGAAATACAATTTCATAACTAGAAGTGTTGAATTACATACAAATTATTTGGCAAGAAACGAAATAAACAAAGACCCAAAATCTAACTAGAAGAGTGTAACAAATAGTTTGACAAGAATCAAAATAAAGAGACCCAAGAAGATTGGAAGAAGGTCGATTTGAGACTGACTGACTGACCTGAAGAGGGGAATTTGCAGGATGATGAAAAAGAAGTAGATGCCTGAGGCTTTTGATGATATGTTTCGAGCCAGTTCCTTGGAGAAGCCATTGATAATTAGAATCAGATGAGATGAGAGAGACGGCTAATTTTTGGTCGAACAGATAATTGTTTTGATGTCACCAGAGCAGAACAGAGCAGGAATAGGACCAAAGAAGAGATGCGCCGTTTCAGACTTTTTTTTTTTGTTTTAAATATTTTTACCTGTTCTTGATTTGACCAACTATGTTACAATTTTATTTTATTTTTCTGTAATTTTAAATGAAAAAAACAAAGTGGAAGGAATTCTATTTTCATCCGCATCGTGTTGTGTGGTGTTGTTATGTATATTCATCGACATCAATTTTTTTTCATACAATTAGGAAGTTTAACGAACAAAACTTTTCCCAAGAAAATATGTTGCTGCATTTAGGTTGGTTTTGAAAATGGGTGTCAAGCTTACATATCCAAGCTCATGCTAACTATGGTCTACGCCACAATGAACTAAACCACCACATTTTTTCTACATTTATAATTTAATGTATTATGATGTAAGAGCATCTTCAATCATCTCCTAAATAAGCTAAATTGATTGAAAAAAAATACCCTTCCAACCATCCTTTTAACTCATCCCTCTATAATAGTTTTTGCCTCAATTTTTCCCTAAATTTATGGGGTAGTTAACCATCCCCTATATTTCAAATATTAATAAAATATTCAAATATTTAAGTTTATAAATTAAAATAAATCAAAAATAAAAACAAAGGCATTTAAATAATAGTATAATTAAAAAATAATTATAATACTAATTTAAATAATTAATTAAAAATTATTAATAGTATATTTAAACAATTAATACTAATTTAAACAAAAGTAATTATTAATTCTAATTTAAATATGATAAACTATTAATAGTAATTATCTAAATATGATGTAAAAATGGAAGATATATTAAATAATGATTAAAAATAATTATTAATACTATTTTTTTTAACTCCCAATTTTCTTTAATTAGTCAAGTTTAATCATTAATAATGGTATAATTAAAAAATATCTATATAATAGTATAACTGGAGAATAGTGAATATTAATATATTTAGTGAAATTAAATAAATAATATACTTAATAATATATGAATAATATAATTGACAACTAATTAATATAATTATATTTAGTTGAATTAATATAATTATAATTGAAATAATTTGGAACAGAAACAGTTAAGAAATTAAAGACATGATGAAAAACGTTAAAATATGGGATGTGGTTAGAGTGGTGAAGAAATAGGAGGACCCCCTAAATTTAGCTTTTCGGATATCATCCCCCATTTCTTAATTTTACCATTGGAGGGCTCTTAATCCGGTATTTTGTATAAAATTTGGTTCTTTTAGCAGTTAGGGCATTGTTTTTCAATTAGGTATAAGGGTTATTCTTATCATTAAAGTTAGGTCAGTTATAAAAGAGCGTAGGTTGTTCATTGTTATTGATGATTAGATAAAAGAATTTATTTTGTTTAGTTTGTCTATTATTGTCTTCCAATTATTGTAAATTTATTTAAATTTTTGCTATATTTTTTTTAATTCTCGTTTATTTGTAAGTTTAATTCTATCAATTGATATCGGCTGTCTTCAATTATTGTAAATTTTATTTCAAAAAAAAATTATTTTTAATTATCCTCTATTTGCAAGTTTAATTCTATCAATTGATATCATAGCTGAAATGGTTCTTGTTTATTTGGTTTGTTATTTCATTGTTGATTTTTGTATCGTTGATTTTTATTTTCTTTCAATTATTGCATTATCTTTCAATTCTTGTTTATTTTACAGTATAATTCTATGATATTATAAGTTCACAACCCTCGTTTGAATTAAGTGAGTTGCCAAACTCAACAATACAAAATCAACGAGAATAACCTAGAAGTTTGTAGTAGTTTGATGAACCACCAAATATGAGGTTCCTAGAATTAATAAATAAAGTTTGAAAAGATTAATACTTCTTGAATTTTACAAGGACTAGAAGAAACATTTGAAATTTACTGTGAAAGTGCAGGTGTATCTATAAAGATATTATCACAATGTGCCTTAAGGTATGATAAGCAAGGTTAAAAGGGGTTAAAGTAGTCTATTTTTTATAAATATTTTATCTTGGAAATTTTTTTAAGGAAGAATGCGAAGACAAGGAAGCTATATGAACACTTTGTTGTCACTTGTTGTTCAATATAATCTCCTAGATATAAACATCTATAATAAAAAATAAAAAAATAAAACCCAAAGGACAGGTGAGGCTAAGATAGAGTATGAAAAATATTCAACTCTAGGCCAATGGTCTCACAAGTCTTGAAAAGTAAAATCGAGGATCTAAGGAAATGACTTTTGCAAACTAGATCCAAGACTTGATGCACAAATTAAGCAAGTAACTATGATTTGATAAACTTTTTTTTTACCATTAACCCTCCCCAACCCATGCCGCCAGCCGAGTTCGAACCCATGACGTGTGATATCATCCGTCACACCTCTACCAACTCAGCTGGCACAACTTTTTGGCGATTTGATAAACTTAAAACATGCAAGAAAGATATCATAAACAATAAGAAAAACAAACATACATAAGTAAAGAAGAAGGAATTTTATTTTTTTTAATTTTCTTTTAGTTGTTAGTGGAATTACCCTCCAAACTGACATGTTCTTGTATCGAACAACTATGTTACAATTTTTTTGTAATTTCAAAATCAAAAGAAGAAGAAGAAGGAAATTTATTCTCATCACCATTGTGTTATTGGTGTAATATGTATAGTCATCAAGTTTGGTTAATAAATTCTACATCTCTGAATCGGGACGTTTAAGAAAGTGGTTGTGGCTATGATGTGGAAGTAGTGGGGCTTTTTGCAATACAAGAAGTCTCATCTAAGTGGCATGATGATTTTCTTCAGCCACGCTATAGTTTCATTTCTAAAAATAGAAACATGACTTTTAAATGAGAAAACTTCCCTTCTTAACATTGTTTAATAGAAGTAATGACCGCAAATGTTCATATTGCTATTGATTGTAGTCAATTTCTGCTCTCTTTCCGCGCTGTTTACCTAGACCTGCACAGGTAGCAAACATGAGCCAAGGACGACCATGTGGTATCCGATGTCACTCCGATGCTTAAGTTAGATAAGGCTGATGGGATGCTTAAAACTGTAAATTGGGTTATATTGTGTACATGTAATTCATCGACCTTATCTCCCTTTTTATAGTGAATGAGTCCTCATTCGACTAGGCCTTTGGTGGCTTAGTTTAAGAAAATGATCTTGCTATGGATATCATTTCCAGATTGGGAGCTGTCCATGTGAGATAGTTTTACCTACACGACTCGTGCTCCTAGATCTGTGGGAGAGGTTTCCCTTTTTTAGTACTATCCATGCAATGCAATTTTATTGCTCGACTTATACCTCTATATATGTTCCTAGTCGGAACCAATGTGTTGTTGGTCTGCCTATCTGGGTAGATCTCTCAGATATTTGCCTTAGAGGTCTTACGAGTATTGGGCAGACGCATGACGTGTGGGCTTACTGGCTTCATTTCAACTCAAATCCCGACTGTCCAGGATTCTTCCCAATGATGGGCTTACGGCTTATTTTGGGCCTCGCTGGTATTTGAGGGTGCAATCAAGCCTGCTTCGTTCCTGTTGACAAGACTATTCATAGACATGTGTACGGTGCTGATCATTGACAGTTTGATGTCATCATCGGAGCCTACTCCCCCCCCCCAAGTAGGCAGGTCCGTCTTATCAAATCCAACTAGGTCATTTCATGAATTCGCTATGCAGTCATACGATAATTGAGTCTGAAGATTTCCATCACGGCGGACGAATTACATTTAATTTAGGCGTGTGCCAAGCTTGAAAAGCTTAGAAAGGCGAGGACTCAACTTTCTATATAACATCTCCTACCTGTGCCGAGTATAACTCCTTTACTCTTTCGATCTCAGAGGTTTTTCTTTGTTGTATTGTCTGTTGTGTTTTTTACTTTGTTCAACCTTCGTATTCGAAAGCTTGTACTTTTTTCATGGCGGGTCAGGATCAACTTTCTGATGAATTGTTTGCCAAGGGCCATAAGTTTAGGAGAGATTGCTCTCTAAATCTGATCTAGAAGTCCTCCATAAGACATTCGAGATTCCTAATGATCCGATGCTATGCACTCTGGGCGGCGATCTGACGCCATTGTACCTCCTGAGGGTTTTATCTGTCTTCATCAAGGTATGTTGTAATCGGGTGTCCGTTTTCCTGTTATCAAGGAGATCTAGGAGTTCGTGGCATACCTCGACATTGCACCCGCTCAACTTGTGTCAGACGGGTAAAGGACTTTGATCGTCATTCTAACTAAGGCTAAGGATGCTGGTGTCCGAGTGTCTTCGAGGGTGAAGCAATTACTCACTTCTTCGACGTTTTTGGACTGCTTTAGCAAACTGCCTGATGATTTTAAGTCGTGGCAAAAGCACTGTTTCATGGCTTTTGCGGACTTCCCGTACTTTGAGTTTGCTGGTCGTTCGATCGAGCATGAATTTAGACTGAAGAGTAAGTGGATTCCTTCTCCTGTCTTGCTTGTGCCAAATGCATAATAGATTGACCTATTATGATTTTTGCAGGTAGATTCTCTGTCACGCCCGATTTTCGAAGAAAACAAAAATCCCAAAATCCACGTAGGATTATCCGTTTCCCCCAAAACTTGGGACGTGAAAATTCAATAACAACATAAACAAATAGCAGCAACAACTAAATTATTAAATTACTGAATCAAATAAAACTCTAACCCAGAGAGACTCTGACGTTGCTAGCTCCACTAACGAAACTCCAGTAACGTTGCTCAAAAGTCTCTAAACTTGAAATGCTAATCGGCTACATTCTAAAAGGAATGTACCCAAGAAGCAAAAGCATACTTGGGTCAGCAATAAAGCTGGTGTGAGAAATCTTCAACCCAAAATCAATAAAACCGCATGTGATAAACATCAAGCTAAACACAAACAATACACAAAACACACCAACATGTAGTTCCTCAATGAGGCAAAGGTGTCATCATCCTAATAAATAAATATTCATTATTTATTACTAATAAATAAAATCTATGAGTTATCAATCCTCATAAATGCAACAACAATACAATTTCATAATCATATTAGACTATTATTGAAATATTAACAAAACACATTTTTCTACCTTTAGGAAGACATGTAGTTCTCATTCAATGATTGAATGAGCATTTAGTTTCTTCCTTTAAGGTAATCATGCACATATACAAAAAAAAATCTCGCTTCTTTTCCACAATCGCACTATCCTCCTTGTGCCGAACACACTCACCCAAGTGTGCCTCCCTTGCCATCGAAACCACTCGGAGCGTACATGTTCCAAGTGGGGTGCCACCTCGAGGAACATGTCATCTCACCCGAAGTTCGATCACTGGCAAATATTCTTCCTAAATCTACACGTACAACCGAACTCACATGGAACGGTGCACTGATATGCAAGCAAGTCTGCATACCCAATATTTTATCACACGTATACAAGCAAGTCTGTATACAAAACAAATTTCTTTTCTTTTCACTTTTATTTCGGAGTTGTGGAAAATAGCATAAAAATAAATAAATCCTCAAAACTCTTTTATGGTGACGTTTTGTCAACCATAAATACAACCACAGTATCCACTATTCTCTTGGGGAACAAATAATATTTTCATAAATACATTTCTATAACACAACAGGGATCAAACTCATTCAATATAAGGATACTCCTTAGCAAGATAATTTGCATATCAGTGAAATACAAGTTTATCATCTGATCAGATACTAACCACGTATTTCAAGCCTTGATGTAAAATTACAAATACTAACTTGCATAACACTACTAATACCAAGTTTATTTACCGTGGTGAAATCTAGCACACTCAGAATAACCAAGTAGCTAAAACCACCTAACACACAGCAAATGGAACTAGTTCTCACATCTTCCCTTTGGAGTGGAACTCTTCCATTGATCCCAGCATTGCCGAACACAATCCAAACAAATCAACAACATACCTCCAAACTACATTGACCCGGAGAGGCGAAGATGTGCCGCATCTCAGGACATGAATCACCCAATTCACATAGATATTTGTTATGACCATACTAACATGGAAAATTCTATAAGTCAAATACGCTCTTATTCATTTCCCTCACTCACACTCAAGCAAAGCCATACTCAAGATGACACGTCAGAATTCCAAGGAAAAATTGGCATTTTAGAGAGACAATCAGATTACGTATCGGCGTTCTAATGGGATTATCAATGGGTTCCAGATCCCACGTTTAGTCATATGACACATGTTATGATGATGCATTAGCAAAATCTTGGGTATCATCCCATCTTACTGGATGAAATCATATTCCATGCTTACAAGTACTGTGACAGATTTTAATCAAGCAAAAAGTAGTATAGATGTGAACAGGAACAGAAACAGTAATGTAAAATCGGAACAGTGAACAATGATATAAAACAGGAACAGTAACAGTGATAGAAATAGGAACAGTAACAGTAATAGAAACATGAACTGTAATAGGAACATGAACAGTAATAGTAACAGTAATAGTAATAGAAACATGAACTGTAATAGGAACAAGAACAATAATAGAAACATGAACAGTAATAGTAAAACCGCACCAAGAACAGTAACATCAACATGAACAATGATGTCAATTCGTTTTTTTTTTAAAGGTTTAAATCAAACCAAGATTTCAAATCGATTTTTCATTAAAGATATAAATCAAACCAACAATGTCAAATCAATATTTTTTTCCTCCATTAAAGATGTAAATAAAATCAAAATGTCTAGGGATATAGAAACATGATCGATTTTCTTCAGCACCTCCCACTTTTTCAACATAAGTTTTTCTTTTCTTCTGTGTGTATCCAGAGAGAAAAAATGAGGCTAGGGCTTAAATGAGTTTTTAATTAGGGTTTATTTGGCTAAACACAACCATCACTCATCTCTTATTCTTTTAACCTTTATTTCCCTCTAACTAATACCCTAACCATTACTTTCATGAAAGCCAAAACTCAAGCCCAAGAAAATTGAATAAAACCCATCAACATTAGGGTTTACAAATTTTTGGCTAAATACACACACACACTTTATCCTATTTAGCAATGGCAAATAAAAAAAACTTTTTCCCTATAAATGAGATAACAATATATATGCCACAATTAATAAATAATAAAAAAATTTATTTAATTAGGCGGGTATGCTCAAGTCATGGCCCATGTCTTCTTTGACTTAGAGGGAGAATATTAGCAAATGGTGGGCGTGGAGGATGTTACCAAGCAGACGGAGTTTATGAATAAGATGTTGCTGCAGGCAGGCGTGGAAGTTTCGAACGGTCTTCCTTTTTAATAAAGGACTTTGAGCTCCGCTTCTATCTAGATCATGAAACTGTTGAAGTGTCGTCTG